>CM075807.1:66128613-66707002 GCA_037975025.1 Excoecaria agallocha | reverse complement strand
AATGGTCAATCTATAATATAAAATGGAGTATCTCAATACAACAAACTCTAAAAGTTAAAGGGTAAATCAGAACCTTTTCTTTTATTTATTTATAAATATCTTGGAATTTCAAATTTGAAACCTATCTGTGTTAATAGTGATCATCTCTAATATTCTTAATGAGCTCATGCAATTTGTTGTTCTTAGATATTAGGAATTTGATATTTTTATGGTAAATTCTGCAGTTCCTTTTTTTTTTAAATTAAATAATTTAAATTCAATTTGATGCAAGGCACACACACACACACACACCCCATGCCATCTTTCTTGGGCTTCCTTTCTCTTTTTGTTAAGTAATGGTTGTGTAATTTGTTGAACCTGTTTGGATGTTTTGCACCATTCTTCTTGTACATTGCTCTTCTTTAAATTTTAAATTGCTCTAGTTTACATTTTAAAGTGCTCTAGTTAATTATCTATCTATTTGATCTCTTGATTTGTGAAATGCAGTTTCGGCATTTTGCAACCAAGGTTGGAAATCTTGAGCGCCCTTTTGTGAAAGAATTTTTCCCTCGGTGGGTCTGCTCATGTGGTTGTCCAATTCTCAGGTATTGCTTCTATCAGGCATACGTTATTTATTTCTGCATGTGTGGTGATTTTCCTTCTTTGAACAGTGTACTTGAGTGCATTTCACCTTTTAAAGTTATTTTAATTTGAGATGAATATTGCATCATATTTATTTTAAAGTCATGCTTAACTTCATTTTCTATCATGGCAAAATTTGTGTTATGCCTATGTTTTTTTGTATTAAAAATTCTGGCGTGTTATTGTGATTTAAGGCTATTTGTGCTTTAGGTACATATGTATATACAGGATCAATACAGCTTTAATGGCGGTTTTTTTTTGTGTGGTTTTAATGGTAATATTTTTGGATGGTGAACAGGTCCAGGAACTCGATCTCTCTTTGTCGAGGTTGACTTGATTTGGGATACCTTATTTCTCCATCTCAAAATAATGTCATGAAAACTCTTCATGTTTTTGCTTCGTGAGCTCCAAATCTTGATGGAAAACCTCATTACCTTACAGTTATTTTTTGTAAATTATTAAAAGCTTCATTACCTTTTTTTATAAATTGGAATAAGGATGCCTTTGCCTCATTTTGCAGCAGCAAGAGTACTGAAAAGAAGCGAAAACAAACTTCCCTTGAGTTTGACCTTCCTGACGGTTCTAGTTTGGGTGATCACATCCAGTTGCTACAGATTTATGAACTCCGGGATCAAAATGACTATGATATTGGTTGGTGCAAAGATAATGGTTTGCAGGTAAGCCTTCAATCTTCTGCTTGAGAAAGCATTTAACTCTAATTTATGTGTCCTCTAAATTTAGATTTTAGCTTCATTTTTACTGGGACATATGCGCAATGTTTGTTGAATTTGCTTTTACAGGTCCGAGGAATGACATTTGTCAAAGACGTTGGGAAACAGCTGTCAGATTATGCAAAATATTGCTAAAGGTCAGTGTTTTGTATCTATCTGTATGTCTATGTGATGGAATACTACCTTATATTTTTCAAGGAACCTATAGTATAAGAAATAGTCCTAGCTGTTATACCATTTTTAGAAAAATTGAGACAGGTTTACTTTTATATACTGATATGATGTCTCACCTTCTAATTTTTGGTGGGTGGTTGTTTTTGTGCAACTTGTTTTTTATTTATTGCTTTGCTGATTTATGTTTTTTTTGGCATAGTTAGAATGATGATGTTAGTGTTTACTAATCATCATTACCAATTCTCTAGGCTCTATTATGCCAACTTTGTCTTTTCCATTTGTATCTGTAGCACCTTGAACTTATATATCTATAGATGTGAGAATTTCAGGACCTGTGGCAAGCTGCCTATTTTATATTTATATGGGAAAATGTTTCGAATATCTAACACTATAGACACGGAGATACAATTTTTTGTATATATATTTTTGTTTTTCTTGACATGAACAATGATGCCATGGTTTGAAAGCATGCTTCATAGGCTGTGAAAGAACAATCAATGCTAGAAATTTATGAATTATTTTTCTTATATGAAATTCTTTCTAATTGCAAAGTTTGCTTTAACTTTCTTCTATATCTTCATATAAATGAGTTCTCTTTTGCTGATATGTAGAAGCCAACAAATTCTATTGTGGAAGGAGTTCTTGGCTATCTGCAATCAATCAATACATAACTATACGAACTAGAAGCAACTGACATTTTATGAGCTGTTTATGATTTTTCATTGTTATTGTTATATATGCATGTATCATTTTAGATATATTATTAGCAATGTTATACATTTGTAAATAACAATTTATTTATTAATATATTTTTTATATTAAATATTGAGTAAATATAAATTTGTTATTTTTTAGTTTATTGTTTGAATAATGAAATTTTCATATTAAATTAATAAAAATAAGTTAATATCAATATTTAGCGAAGATAAATATCATGATAAATCTCATATTTGTAACAAAAAGTTATCCTAGCTGAATTTAGCGAGGATATCAGTCCTCGCTAATTTTTGCGAGGTCTAAGTCCTCGCTAATTTTGCGAGGATTTAGTCCTCGCTATCTTTTGTGAGGATTTAATCCTCGCTAAATTTTGCAAGGGTAACGCAAAAGTTAGCGAGGGCTAATTTCTCGCAAAAATTAGCGAGGATTAAATCCTTGCAAACGATTGCGAGGACTAAATCCTCGCAATATTAGCGAGGATTTAGGCCTCGCAAAATTAGCGAGGATTTAGTCCTCGCTAATTTCCTCGCAAAAATTAGCGAAGACTTTAGTCCTCGCTAAATTCAGCTAGGATGACTTTTGTTACAAAATTTTTGTCCTCGCTAAACTGATTTAGCGACGAAAAATCATCATTTAGCGAGGAATTTTGTCCTCGCTATTTTGCGTTTTTCTTGTAGTGTTGAGGCACCAAAATTACTTTCTTCAATCTCTCTCTACCTTTTTTCCTTACTCTTTCCTACTCTTTTTTCTTCATAGAATAAATTATATATATAAACATCCACTTAAATTCTTCAAACTCAATTCTTATCATATGAAGAAGAAGAAGAAGAAGAAGGAGAAGAAGAAGAAGAAGAAGAAGAAGAAGAAGAAGAAGAAGAGAAGCAATTGTTACCTTTAATTATACATCCACTAAATTGTCTCTCTTCACCTAAGCTATATACTTGAAATTAGGGATTGTGTAGGGGTTAGAATGGCTGAATTTTTGGGAAGGAAAAGTTGTCTTTTGGTTCTCTAAAGTGGCTGACCATTTTGGATTTTAAATCCCTTAAATCTTCTTCCTTTCTCAAGAGAACTCTAGAAAAAGAGAGGTGTTTTCATCTCATTGGTCATATGTGAATTTACACTTAACTCCCTTTCCTTTCTTTAATTTTTCATTCTTAACCCAAATCTTTCTCTCTTCCATTTCATTTAGGCCCCTATATAAGTATTCTTTCTTACTTATGCACCTTGTATACTTAATATGTAATGACCTTATTGCCCTTGGCTTTTAGATTATTTTTCTCTAGGTAAAAACTTACACTTTCCATACTTATCTCTTTATATTTACTCCCTTATGCATCTTAGACATATCCCATTACAACTAGGATATATGTTGGGACCTTACAATAATAGTTGTTACAATATGTAAAAATAATGGTTTTATATATTAAGAAAAAATTTATTTTAGTGTTATATAAAATTTCTCAATAGGTTGACATATAGAAATAAGGATATATTTTATAAGAAAAATATAATTTATATTATAATTTTATATTTATTTATAATTTTATTGAAATTAAATAAAATAATTGCATTATTATTTGTGAAATATGTATTCAATGTTAAAGTAAATTTATATTATTAATTGATATTTACGTTTAGTTGTGAACAAAATTTGTGTTAGGTTAATTATTTATTTATTTAATTCATTAATGTAAATATTCAGTCATGTATTTAGCTTATATTATTTTATTATTTGTGAAAATAATCATACAATTTAAAAAGTTGTATTTACGTGGATAAATTGAACTAGTATAGTGTGTTAGATTATTTTATATTTTGGGTCATGTTTGAAAATTTTCAAATTATCAGAGAAAAATTTGGAAAAAAAGAGAATATTTTATAATAAAAATAAAAAAATTTAAAAATAATAGTACTATGTTTTAAAATGATACTAGTTTTTTTGTGCGAAAAATTTGATATATTATTTTATTTTATGTATTATGTGATAAATATATTATAATTATGTGAAATTTGTTTGTTTTAAATATATAGTTAATTAGCAATAATTTTTTTGATGTGCACATGTAACACATGCTGGTGTATTTGTACATAGATTATAAAAAAATGGAACATTTTATAAAACAACAATTTATTAATCCGGAACCTTACATTGATGAGCTTCTGACTTTGAATGGCAAACACCGAGCTGATACGATTTGAAATCAATTTGTAATTATATTCTCACTTAATCATTAAATATTAAATAATTTAAAAATATATATATATTTGATAATTTTATTTATTTTAAGTTAAAAATAATGTTCTGTTTGCACGTAGAGCTAGTATTGAGATTCACTGTAGGAACATTGATGAAATGATCATAACTTACCTGCATTTATTAGATTTCTATGGTGTGTCTCAGATCGATGCTGTAAATGTTAATGTTGACCATCTCACCTACAAACAAACTGCTAAGACTTACTAAGAGCAGCATTTGCTACATGTGACACAGAACGACATTAATTGACATCTTGAATATGTGAAAAAGAACTTATGTGTTTGACATCTAGGATATGGGATACAACACTCCTCTGTCTAACTTCTAGGATATGAGATACAAAATATCATTGACCGGTGTGTTCAATACTCTGACTTCGCTCAGCAAGTATACCTGACGTAAAATTTCTATCTATTAAATGACTTTTTGATCTAGTTCCAGATATGGATTTACTTAAAAAAAATTACTAACCCTTCGACTCAACAACCGCCGAGGTTGACTCATACAAGGTTAAGGGATTTGGCTTACTTGTGTGCTTATATGACCGTACCTTGAATCGATAGATGCCTCTTTTCCAATCAAGTCACAATCCCATCGACTGACAAATTATCTTGGCTAATAGGGAACAATATCTCCCTCAAATTGAAAAAATATTTCAATGTCTTATTGACTTACAGATCGCCTGGGGTGACTCAGACCAATATCATTTACATAAAATTGTTCAGTTGTCCCGGTGTTTTTCAGTTGAAATCCTTCATTTGCAAACTGATAATCATGAGGATTCGTAGGTGGATTGGATCCAGCTACACTCCCTGCTGCTAAAATGATTAAATCCTCCAATGTATAATGTACAAATCTCCTTAAATTGTTAAATATTGCATCTATGTTATCATCATCTGCTAAATTCATCGTCATCCAATATAACAATCCTCTATTGTACAATGGACTCTTGTATATAATTCTAAAAATCACTTCATTGATGCCTAAACCCATTTTAACATGAATTTTATGATATAATTCAGCAAGAGTTGGCTTTTTCTTAAATCTTAATATCCTTGTGATGACATTCGGTGTAAATATGTCATATTCAAAGTCTGATGCTCCATAACTTATTTTTCCTCCCATGTGCAAATAAAATTCAGTATATGATGACATCTTCCAATTACCTATAAATAAAAAAAATATTAAAAATTTTTTCCTAAATTATTATGTTTGGAATTATATATTTCACGTATAACATTAAAATTCAAAAATATTATTTTAAAAATTTAATATAAATTTTACGAATTTTCTACTATAAATAATAAACAAAAATTTTAAAAAATACATTCATATATAAGCTATAATAATAAATAAATAAATAAATAAATAAATAAATAAATATATTCACTAATAAACTTTATTGTCACAACAAATTTATTACTAAATATATTATTGATATTTTATAGCAATAATAAATATTCTTTCAAATTTATCAAATGTTATGTTAATATATATGACGATAAAAAATACACTAAAATTAATAAAATACATGTGTTCGGTAACTAGTATAGCTGCGATCTTGTTACTCCCGATCTCACAACTCACTTCTGTTTTCAAACAAATAAATTAAAAAATATATTAATGACAATATAGTATAATTATCATTAATACATTAAACTATAAATAATCAACTAAAAAAATACATGTTTGCCATCAATATTAAAAATATAATAATATTGTTAAAAAAATTTTATTATGCGTGAATCAAATTTTAGGTGCCCAACAATTGAAGAATTGAAGGAATGCTAAAATTCGACGTTCAATATTAGAACAATTATTTTCGAATGCAAATAAATTTAGCATTAAAGTTTTTATAGGCCCTTAAAGTTAAAGATTTTAATGGGATGATCACGAAGTGTTTGAAAGTTGGAAGCACAAAATACTGTAGCGCATAAAAGACATCTCTAATAATGTATCATGTCATTGCGTCTTCAACCAGCGTGTGCCACATGCATAACGCAGCCTGACGCTACATTTTCATATGAGTAGGGCCCACACACTCTAACGCAAATTTCAAGCCTATAATGCAGCAAAATGATGCATTTTTGTTAAAACACCCTAATTCCTCTAAATATTTTCTGATACATCACATTGTTCTAATATTTTCTTATAAAAACATTATTTAAAAAAAATCCCTGATAACGAAGGGAAAATAATATATGTTCCTACTAAACAATATATATATATATATATATATATATATGGTGATGATTGGAAAAACAAAAACAAGCAGAAAGTAGATCTTGTGAAATAAATAAAATCGAAAAAAAGAAAAATTAGCAATATGTAATTGGATCGTATTATAAATCGTTCACCTACTATTATTTTATTTATTAAAATTATTTTACATTCTCACATAATATATAATACATTTTTAATATCAGTATAAAATTATTATTTTTTATATATAAGGCAGCATATGTTTGCAACATTTTTAAACACTAATGTAAAAAATATGTTACCTGAAAACAGTAAGAACGGATATAGCGCCGGTAAAACTGTTGCTATGAAATAATTATAATATTTTTATTATATTTTATAATAATTTTGTATCATTGCAATTGGTGATATTTGTTTATGTTAGTGATTAGAAAAAAAAAAAACGATTTTCTTGTAAACAATGTTTTAGGAGAAAAATTTAATCCACTTACAAAATATAAAATTAAAAGTAACTTTGGAATAAAAATCTTATGCAAACACAGTACTTGTAAATCATAATTTGTTTAAAAAAACATAAAATAAATTTAAAGAACTTATAGCAGATTTTTGTTTGAATTATCAGAATTAAAATCTAGATTTCAAGGCCAACATAATCTACATTAAAGCCAACATAGGTAGCATAGTAGATGATAAAATATTGCAATCTAAGTATAAGATTTTTTGAATGCCGATGGTGGTGGAGAGATGGCCATGGGGGAATTAAGACCAAATTAAAAAAGTTAGAAAAAATATATAAAAATTAGATGGCAATATCCATTATCCAATTCATAAAGCCACGTGTGAAATGCTTGTTGGACAACCAGATCCTAATCTCATCTAAACCTTGGGCCATCCTCTCATACCAGCCAAGCTTTTGAAGCCCACAAGTAGTGGTTTAACTTGGCCCTTATTTTCTCGCCTTTCTTTTTCGTTTACTGCAGGCAGGGAAGAGTGCCACCGATCTCTTACTTCTCTTCAGCAAAAATGGCAACACAAGCACTTGTCTCCTCTTCTCTTACATCATCCGTCGAAACTGCTAGACAAATTCTAGGAACTAGACCAACCCAATCTTTAGTTGGGTCTTCCAGAAAAAGTTCCTTTGCTGTTAGGGCATCATCCACTCCCCCTGTCAAGGTCTGTCTGTCTCTCTTTTTCTTTTTTCTTCCAAGTTCTTATTCCTTGTTATGAATGTTTATTATGGGTTAGTGACAAACTTATGGCTATGTGATTTCCAGCAAGGAACTGATAGACAACTATGGTTTGCTTCAAAGCAAAGTCTAACTTACTTGGATGGCAGGTAATTTCAGTTTCTGAACAATTAATTTGTATGTGGTGAAAGTTTCAGATTAAATCCAATGAATTATCTGTGTTGCACAGCCTACCAGGTGACTATGGATTTGACCCGCTTGGTCTTTCGGACCCAGAAGGAACAGGAGGGTTCATAGAGCCCAAATGGTTAGCCTATGGTGAAGTAATCAATGGAAGATATGCCATGTTGGGAGCAGTAGGAGCCATAGCACCGGAAATTCTTGGAAAGGCAGGACTAATCCCAGAAGAAACAGCACTGCCATGGTTCAAGACAGGTGTGATCCCACCAGCAGGGACATACAACTACTGGGCAGACCCATACACATTGTTTGTGCTGGAGATGGCTCTAATGGGATTTGCTGAGCATAGGAGATTCCAAGATTGGGCAAACCCAGGTTCCATGGGGAAGCAGTATTTCTTGGGATTGGAGAAGTTTTTAGGTGGATCTGGTGATCCAGCCTACCCAGGTGGACCTCTCTTTAACCCTCTTGGATTTGGGAAAGATGAGAAATCACTGAGAGATTTGAAGCTGAAGGAGGTTAAGAATGGAAGATTGGCTATGTTGGCAATCTTGGGTTACTTTGTACAAGGACTTGTTACAGGAGTTGGACCATACCAAAACCTCCTTGATCACTTGGCTGATCCCGTTAACAACAATGTCTTGACCAGCCTCAAGTTTCATTAAACATCTCATCCTTGTCTCTTTTTCTCTCTTCTCTCCTGCTGATTGTAATCATAATTATGTGAAAAAGCCTTATTGTAATTCTGTGAAAGAAAGGACATTTTTAAGATCAAAGATAGACCTCTCAATAGGGTATTGCATCTCAATGATAATCTTTACTTCAGGATTAGATTATTGGAACCAAACTAAGAACATTAACAACTCATTTCCCTTAATATTAACATATACAAATATTAGTGGGAAATCTAATTGATTAAGAAACTCTAATCCTTGTCTTACTAGGATTGGACAGCTTACATTTACCACATCAAGTTTAGAAATCGACACAAATCTCTCTGATACTACCGCAAGAATTAATGGGTTCCAATACTAGCATAGCAACTATGTTGTTTTTGGAGTTTGCAAGGCAGCTGTGCATGAAGGGGGTGGACAAGTATATATGGGTACTGTTGATTAACAATATTGGACTGCTGCTAAAAACTATCATGTTGGCGATATTTTTCTATTTAATTATCCTAATCAGCGAGTCTTGTAATGGAACTCTTATTGCTACTTACAATATTGGCTCTGATTCTATTATCCTAAAACGGTCCGGCCATTTTAACTTTATCTGTGGATTTTCTGGTCACTGCTTTACTGGACAAAAGCTCCAGATTTTTGTAACTCCAATATCTTCTACTCCAAGTCCTCCTCCTAGTATTCCTTGTCGCCACTTGACTCAAGCCCTAGCCCTTCTGTAATAATGATTTCTCCTCCTAAGCTTTGTTTGGTACTTTATGTTATTCCATTTTGTTTAGGGGTTGCTTTAGCTATTAGCTAGTAATTAGTTATTTATACATAAGTTGTTCTATTTGTTAGGTAATTTAATAATAATAATAATAATAATAATAATAATAATAATAATAATAATAATAATAATAATAATAATAAACAGTACAGTGACGAGCAATTCTGCCTCCTAAGATTATCCGACATTGTATTCCTGGTAATTAAAATCAGTTGGTTATTCAGCAGCAGTAAACTAAAACAGGATCTCACTCTGTTAAAATCGAATGAAAACAGCACAACAACATAAGATATTAATATAAGAATGGATCGCTCTACTCTATCCCCCTTTTTTCCATTTCGAGTCAAGTTGGCTTATTATGAGAGTAAAAATTTGTTAAAACACTTGGACCAATGAAAAGGAACATTTTAGTTCTATATATTGTAGCCTTTCTTTTAATTTTTATTATGAGAGTAAATAAGCATTTAATAAATAAATGATAATATTAAAGGCTTAATGCTTACCAAAACAATATCAATTACTTTATCTAAATTTGATAAAAATGAGGTGAATTAAAGTTTAAAAAATCAAACGATATTTAGTAGGACAGAAAAGATTGTATCCAGTTCAGAAATCTAAAAATGATTTTTGCCTAAACACAACTAGATAACTATTAATAGACGGTAGGAAAAACACATTCTGAAGTTTCTGAACTATATATATATATATATATAACTTGATCTATGTACTTTCAAAAGTTGATATTGGATCACTATATATTTTAGATTGCTTATATTATATCCAATTTATATTGAACTAGCGGAATTAAAATATTCGGTATGTTGTCTTGGTGTGAAATTTACTTAAAATGATTTCGAAATCTACAAATAAATTAAAAAATTGAAGAAATATAAGATGATTTCAGATATGTAAAAAGTGATGAGTTAAGTTTTGCTTTAATTTTTTATGTTTTGGTGGATCTTGTGATCATTTTAATTTTATCTCATGAAAAATTTGTAAAACGTGTATTTCAATTTTGTCCAAATTGAGTTCAATGCGAGTGATATGAAAAATAATAATAAATACAACATCTAACTATTAAATTTGTAAATAACTAATTTAGAAAAATGTTAAAATTCAGTAAATTACAATGTGCTTTTCCGATAGAGCAAGCATGTATTTGACTAAATTGTATATCGAAAAGTAAGATTTATATAATGGCTTAATACATTTCACTTTTTGGAGAAATCACTAAATCTCCTAAATTATTAATTTTTATGAAAAATGTTAATGTGGAATTTTCTTTTCAATTTTAAAAATAGGCGTATCTTTCAGCTCCTATTCCTAGTATTTCATTATCGCCACTTGGTTCACGCTCTAGCTCTTCTGCGATCATCAATTCTCCTACTAAGCTTTCTTTGCTGCTTTATTTTCTAGCTTTTTGTTTTTTACTTCTTCTTGTGATTTTGACCACAATATGGTCTAATTGGTGAGAAGAAAATAATTTGTGAATAATTGGAGTTGATTTGGATTAATTATGGAGACTTGGGACAATTGAGTGCAAAAGAACTAATCCAAGCAGAACAAGGCTAAGAAAATATCGACAATGTAGAGTTTCTAAAGGAGTCTGTGTGTATCTGATCTAGCCCTCAAGGATATTTTAGACAAATTTTGGAGATTATTAGCCTACAACTTAGGAATTAGAAGGCAATTGTTTTAGAAAGTTTTGGATTGTATTAATTATTTTATTTTTAATTTCCTCAATTATCTAGAATTGATTTTCTTTTTTTAATTTAAGGAGTATTTATTGGGAGAAAGAAACACTTTTAGATTGAATTCTATTGGTGATTTATTTATGGCTATGAGTGGCTAAACTCTTTATTCTAGTTAAAGGTTAATTAAAGGTCATGATTTATCTAACTATTGTGAGATCTTTTTATGCTTTATTTTTGTTTTTAATTTCCTATAATGTTTATATTATTTATTGTGATTCAGAGGAATCTCATTTCAATTGTTATTTATCTTATACTATTATTCATTTAATTAAATAACATACTACTAATTGAAAATATTAAATCCGTAATTATTTGATAAATTCAATAATAAATGATAATTAATATAATAACACTTAAAATAATTGTTATTAGGGGGTCATCACAATTCCCGCCCCCAGTGGTGAAACCACCCCGTTCAGGAAAATTTTACCCTTGTAATCCAGTCGGGGGCAGGAACGAGGAATCCCCACCCCCGGGTGTGGCAATTGGTGGTGATCTATTGTCTGCTCATGCCTCTGTCCCGTGATCATATATAATTTTATATTAGATTGATTTATATTTAATTTTATGATTATCAAGTTAATTTTAAATTGTATTTAATTTTTTATTTATCAATTGTTAAAATTTATACTAATTTGATATGTAATTGATTTTAAAATTTTCAGTTATTAAATGATGTATTTCAATTATAATTAATTATTAAATATTGTATTTTAGTTATATTGAATTTTTTAAAAAAAAAAATTTTGACTAGTGTCAGAGATCTCCACTGGGGCCGAGAATCCCCAGCAATCCAGTTATAGGGGAAAATTTTCTCTCGTAATCCTTATCTTGTGATCATCCCTAACCGTTATATTAAGCAAATGTATGATTTGATTTAAGTAAATTTCGCTTATAAATTGATTGGCTTAAGTTTAACTTTTCTAATTCATAAAACTAGTAATAAATTAAATTTTTTCACTTATAAATGTATATTTATTGATTAGGAAATGATTACGATTTACTCGATTAACCTATTAATATAAAAAGATTAGTTGGAAATGCTTGTCCAACAACTATAACCAAGCTATTTTATGATTATGAAGTTATTCTTCAATCTGTGATTAGTAGTAAATTATCCTTCCAACTTTGATCACTAAAATTGTTAAAAGTCGAATTTTATGCCGCTAATGCTTTTACTTGAACTTTCTGGTTATTAATTTCAATTTTATTTATTTATTACATTTATTAAATTGTCATTTTAATTCTATTTTTAGACTCTTGATTTATAAAACTTCCATTTTATTTTTGTTTTTTAATTTCTAATTGTCTTGAATTAAATTAGTACTAATATCTAGGATTCGGCCCTTTCTCATTTTATTTATAATTTATTTATTAAAAAAAGTTAAAATTTATTTTTGATAAATTCTGACACCCATCAAAGAGCTCAGTAGCATTTCCTCAGTCAACATGAAGTTTTGGAGCAGGACTAGATCACTTCGGCCTCCCAAAAATATGTAAACATCGCATAAAGCAACCCTTAACTAATGATCTTGCCATTATCTTCCAATTTATCATTGCTAACAAAACTATAGCATTTTATGCATTTCTTTGTTCCAAACTTGTAACAAATTTGCTGTAACAAAATACTATGGAACAACATTTTATGGTCTTGGCATAAGATCAAAACCCCTACAAAAAAGAATCATTTGGGCATTGAAGTACCTAAGATGTTCGATTGCAGGATGACCCTTCTTTGACCATCAAATGGCAATAATCCAAAATATGCCCTCCACTTCAGAAAGACATTGTTAAGACAAATGTCTAATGCCCCATAAGCTGAATCAGATTTTAAGCAGGCAGAATCACTAAAACTTAAGCTGCTTGAGCAACAGGTTCATCTGCGCTTGATGCCTCTGGCCTGTAAACCACATTAGTCAGTAACAGATATAAAGGAGTCTCCTGTATCACAAAAAGCGACGACTTTCACATTTGGCTATAAACTTAATACTAAAATAGATGCTAATTTACAACATCCACCAAAAAGACAAGGAATTAAAATGCAACAGCAGTACCTAATCTAATGATATGAACTCATCGCTATAACAGATGCTAATTTACAACGTCCACCAAAAAGACAAGGAATTAAAATGCAACAGCAGTACCTAATCTAATGATATGAACTCATTGTGGTCATATTTCATATGCCATATCTTATATTATACCACAATTACATATTTGTTCATTAAAATACCATCACGCATGTTAAAAATGTCTTCAAAGAGGCATATCAGACTTGGCATCGCTTCCTATTATCATCTGGGCTTGTTTAGTTGCAGAAACAATTAAACTAGCTGGGAATAGTTCAGATAACAAGCAGGCTACAAAGAAAGAATAATTATACATGACAGGAAGAGCTACAACCTAGTCTATGTTTTATAACTTTTCGCACATGTGAAAGAAGTGCAGAACCCCCTACCTTTGAATCCCTTCTCCAACTTCCATTCTGAAAAAGCTCCCAATCTTCACAGGTGAACCTATTTCCTTGGACAGATTGTTTAGCAGTGTCTGCCAGTAACAGCAGTGTGTAAGGGATATTTTTATAACAGCACTTAGCTACATGATGAGCACATACACAAATGTGCACGTAGGTGGAGACATTATAGAAAGAGGAAGGAAGGGAAAGAGAGGCAGACACAGAGGAGATATTTTAGGCATTGCTGTCGAGCATACCTTCACATTTATAGTATCATTTACAATAAATTTCTGCTCCATAAGAACAACTTCTTCATAGTATTTACGCAAACGACCTTCTATCATTTTCTCTATTGCCATCTGAGACTTCCCACTGCTCTCTGCCTGCCAAATAAATGAAATGCATGACAAAGTACCAAATTGAGATTCTTTTCAAGTAATTACATTGTTCATGAGACCTAAAATGTCTGCAAGATCCTCCTACAATCACATATAGCACAACCCCTTCCTTCTAAAAAATGGGAGGAATAAAGAGCAGACACACACACACACAGAGATTCTTTTCCTCATCTTCTACCCAGTTAGGACTGTTAATTTCTAGGAAATACATCATGTTCCATGGCTTGTCATTGCAATATTAGCACCTCAATTTAGTAAATTCAATTTGGAAGTTTTGTTGCATTGACTGCAAGGCAGACAAAATAAAGTCCAATACAGATTATTGCTTGATCATGCAACCCTAATGGCATGTAGAAACCCTATAGTTGTAAGAAGTAGTCAAGTGCTCATCCAACCAAAATAATTCTAAAAGGCCAAGAGAAGTTTCTGAAATACCCCACAACCTAAAATCTACATTGATAGAACTTCAGAGCACTATAGCTAAAAGTAGGTGCAGCAGTCATCATATAAAAATTAACATAGAAGAACTAACAGTTAATATGGAACTTAGCTACACCTGAGTTTTAAGAATTTCACGTTCACTTTCTAATGCATCAGAGGAAACAAGCTCCTTTGTCAAGAATAATGGCTTAGTTGCCACAACATGCATTGCCAATTCTGATCCAACTTGGTGGAGAGCATCCAACTGGGAATTCTGATCCTCTATTTCAAGAGCCAAAAGTCCAGCAATACGACCCAAACCTAAAAACAGCAAGGTCCAAACAACATTAGATTCTTTAACAGCACCAGATCCTCTACTTCGTGCATATAGCTAACAAATCATAGCATTTCTCATATAGCATTGTATGAACTAAAATATGAATTTGCTACTGCATGAATGAACATAATCCTCTATAGAAGTGTAAAATGCCAGCTTTGAAGATAGTATACCTGGTTGAGGACTTGTATGGAGATATGTGGACAGAACACCAGGAGAAGAAGTAGACATGATAAAGCTCCTTCTAAGTTTCACATTCTCACCCATCATTGCAGCTACTTCTGTAATTGCATTTTGAACAGTTGTTTCTCCACTTATTTTTGGATGTTCAAGATTTAACTTGAGGTCCTGATCCAGATAATAACATATATAGACAAAGTTACCCCCAAAAAACAAAACGAATTTTAGTTACATTTCCAAAGGTTTTGGAGCTCACTGCAAGTTCATCATTTTCACAAAGAACCAGGAGGTATGGTACTGTGCATGCAACTTTTGTGCCGTATCAGATGAATAGAATAAGCTTCAAAAACTAGTTTATAATGCAATAAGATGAAGTCCTTAAAACACAATTGTTCTTCCTAAAAGCGATCAAAGACATAGTGAAGTCCTAGGCTATTAAGCGCAATTGGAAAGGAAATAAAAAAAAACTCACCTCCAACCTCTCTAGGCCAACAGAATGGACACCAGAAACCGGCTGAGATTTATTCTCAGTTAGCAAAGCTTGCTTTGCTAAAGATAGCGCCTTTAAGAATAATCAGCGTTTTAAGTCAGTAAGAAAGGATCAGAAAATAAGGATTAAAAATGATAGAACATTTTAAGTATCTTAAAATAAAGACTGGCTAAATTAAAAAGATAACGGCTAGTATCCACCAACCAAGCACTGAAATATTTCATTTCTGGCAACAAAATCAGTTTCACAGTTAAGCTCAATAAGAGCAGCCTTCCCTTCATTCTGAGCCAATGCAAGCAACCCCTCAGTAGTCGTTCGGCCTGACTTGTTAGAGGCCAAAACCTTTCCTCTCTTCCTCAAATCCTTTTGAGCCGCCTCTAAAGAACCAATAGGTACTCACGTTCAAAAACTGCAAACACAATAATATCACAAAACTAAATCACTGTAACCATACCAATGTCCCAATTGCAATCAACGAGAGCGGTCTTAACATCCTTGATTGGAGCGCTGGTCCGTTCTCTCAATTGCTTGATGAGATTCATTTGCTCTGCCGCTGCGGGAACCTGAGAACTGAATCGCCGTGAAAAGATTCCAAAAACAGATTCTGATACGGATTTCGTCTTTGCAAATTGAGAAAAGGAGGAGGAACCAGCTTGGCGTGTCCATTTAGAATAATTATGCCTAGTGTTGCCCAGCCGCGTACACAGCATCGCATGTAGTGGACGCTTTGCAGTTCTACATAAAGCCATTTCTATATCTATATATACACTCTGAAAAAAGAAAAGAAAATAAATAACGTATAGAATACAGGATTTGAAACAAACAAACAATCAAGAGGAATGCTAAAACCCTAAGGATTTTAAATATGAAGTGAGTAGGATTTAAGGGTAACTGCGGAAATGGAAGCAAATCAAGAATATAATTTTAGAAAGAACAAGTGTTTCCGGTTTCTCACTTCTAATAAACTGGCCTTCGTAGAGCGTAGCAAAGAAATTAGCAGATAACGAGAACTTGAAAAGAGAGTGGCGATTCCGGCGGCGAGCAAAAGCGGCTGAAGTTATGTTTTGATCTTCCATTTCAACGTCGGCCGTCGTGGTTTTGGGCTCAGCCGGGAAGATTGTGCAAAATATACATATCCGGCCCATCATAACAAATCCCGATCCATTTAAATTTTACATCTTTATATTTGGCTAAAATTTAGGGGTCAGGACTCAGGAAAAAAAAAACTCGAAAATTTACTTAATACAAAATCAGTTTGAAATTAAAATAAATTATTTTTTTAATCGGTTCGATAAATTCAATTTTAATTTTAATTTTTAATATTTTTAATTTTTAAATAACAGTTTGCTTTTTGTTAGTTTATTAGTTTATGATTAATTAATTCAAGTTCATATTATACTTTTATTTTTATTTTTCTATCCTATTTTTTTATTTTCTCTAAAATTTATATAGATAAATGCTTTAGAATATGTTTAATTTACATTCCCTTTTTCTTAATTATACATAATAACTAATTAATCTTTATACATTATTTTTTATTATATATATTGATATTTATGTTTTACTTGATAGTATTCAATAATATTTTCTTATGACATTTAATTTTATTCAAATTTTTTTTCTTTTACCTAAGATTAAGGATGCTAATTTTAGATAAATATTGTATTTATTTTATAATTTTAGCTGGTAATTTGTGAAAGTGGAATATGATTTTTGACTGGTATTATGTTAGTAGGAGATGATTTTTAGCTGAAATTATATTCGTTTGTAATTTTTATTTTAAATATTTGAAATTGAATTGAATTTTATTTATTTTTTAGAATTATATATTAAAAAATTTAGTGATTAACTGAAAATATTGATTAAGCAAACTGTAAAAACTGAAATTAATGGACTAATTAATTGAATTTAACAGATTGAATAATTATTAATAATTTTAAAAAATCAATATTAATAAAATAAATAAAAAAAATTGCTAATAAACTAGTTAATAGATCCATACTAACCCCTACTTAAATATGTTAAAAGTATATTTATTTATTTATTTATTGCTTCTTCTATCACACTTTAAGTCATCAACCTCATTTTAACAGGAGAATTTAAAAAAAAAAATTGGATAATCTTAATTTTATGAAAATGTATTAGCAATTAACTAGATTGTCATTTTTTTTTAATTCTGAATACACTCCATTTTATTTGTACGTGATCAAAATTAAATTTATAACTATATTAAATGTAGTGGTGTATAATAAATGGATAGAAATGTATATTTTTCTTTCAAATTTTTGAAAAGACACCTAAAATGGGATAAAATTAAATAGTAAAATTAACCACTTGAAATAGAACAGATCGAGTAGTAAGTATTCAATTATTTGTCCTATGAGTCAATTGATATTATTAACCACATACTCAATCCAGTTAGATTAAAATATATATATATAGTTTCAAATCTTAAAATAATTTTTTTGGCTAATTTATTATTGATACATTAGATATGACTAAATATGGATCCGTTAACCGGTTAATGAGTAAAAAATTAATCAATTCATTAATATCAATTTTTTAAAATCACTAACAATTAAACAGTCCGTTACATTCAGTTAATCAGTTTATCGATTTTGATTTTTTCAGTTTTGTTAATCAATATTTTTTAATTAATCATTAAAATTTATAACATAAATCATACAAAAATTAGGTAAAATTTAATTCAATTTCAAATGTGTAAAATAATTTAAAAGAAAAATCACAAAATAAATATATTTTATTAGCCAAAGTTTATGTTCAACAAATGAATAGCTAGTATTATAAAATATATTTGATATTTGTTGAAATTAATATGCTTAATTTTAAGTCATATAAATTTTTTGATAATATTAAATGTTAAAACATAAACTATAAAATATAATTAAATGTTATTAAGAAAATATGAATACCGATGTATGATAAAAAATAACATATATAAAAATTAATCGGTTACTATATATAAATATTACTATATCATTAAAGAGAACGATATAATAATAATTTAGTTTAAAGTATTATATAAATTTTATAGAAAAATATAATAAATTAAGATATAAAAATAAAAATATCATTTAAAATACCATTTTATGGAAGTTTTAAAGAGAAATAGGAAAAAAAGAAAATTTTTTAAGGTGTATATATATATATATATATATATATATATATATATATATATATATATATATATATATATATATATATATATATATATATATATATATATATATATATATATATATATATATATATATATATATATATTAACCAATTAACTGTAAATTAATGGTTAATCGATATTCAAAAATTAAAATCATAATAAAAAACTGAAAATATAAATATTAAAAATTATAATTGAGTTTATCGAATTGATCAACCTAAAAAATCGATTCAATTTTAAACCGATTTTATCGTTAACTATATTTTCGATTTCTTTTGCTCATCCGTGACATCATACATAAATTCAAACTAGTTGAGCTCCTAATTTAAGCCTATAGAAAGAAGAATAATTACAATAAAAATATTTTATTGGGAGTGATTAAGAAATAATACTCCCCTTAGCAGTATAGTCAATCCTTCAATTTTAATATGCATCAAAATATAATTCACTCTTTTTTTTTTATTCATTATGATCGACATGAAGTTTATCTATTATATTCTATTTAATTTTATTTTACTAATTTCAATTTAATTTTATTCATTGATATATACTAACCACTATTTTTATTTTTTTCGTAATATTTAATAATTCATTATATATTAAAAATGGGTGTAATAAGTTTTTTCTTTTTTTTAAACCATAATAAATACTCCATCCATCATATTAATTTATTAATTTTTATATATTTCATCAATATTTATATAATACATATAAATTTTTTGACAATATATTTTTGAAGGCGAAAGAGGATTGAATTTAAATTTTAATCAATCAGAAAAGTGAATAGATTTTTAACAGTGATTTCAATATTAAGTTAATTATTGATTTTATTTAATTTTATAAAAAATCATATTAAAAAAATTTAAAATACCTTCATCTTAAATTAAAATGTTTCGCTATTATTCAATTGTATTTTAAGAAGAATAATTATTTTAAGTGCGGAAAAAATAAAAGTGAAATAAAATTATAGAGAAGAGAGAGTAATAAAATAAACTTACGAGGATTGGTTAATTTAACCAAAGTAAAGTTAAATTCAGTTAACACACTAATTGTCTCTGCATCAAACTGTTAATTTAGGGTACATTCGGAAATAATTTTATTTTTAGTTTTTGATTTTTTTTCTTAAAAATAAAATAAAAAAGTGTTCGGCAAATTTGTTTTCATTTTTATTTTTACAAAGATTTAAAAAGTAATTTTGGCAACAAAAATAAAAATTAAAAATCTTTAAAATGTGATTTTTATGATTTTGTTTTATCAATAGTTTAATTACTTAATCCTTATTATTACCACCGCTATCACCATACCACCGACACTATCACATCACCATTACTACTACTGTTGCCATCGTCACACCGCCGTCGTCATCATCACTACCACACCACCACTGCTACCGCCACCACCACACCGTCGCCACCACACCATTATCGTCATCGCTACCACTGTCGCTGTCACTACTATCACCACCATCGCCACCACTGTAGCTACCATCTTTGCCATCACCATCGCCACCTCACTACTACTGTCACCACCACCACCACATCATCACTTTCGTTGCCACCATTACCGCCACCACAATTGCTGCTGCCATCTTTGTCATCACTACCACTATCACACCGCTACTAGCACCACCATCACCACACCGTCGCCACCTACCACCATCATCATCGCTATCGTCACCGCCGCCACTGCTATTGCCGTCGCCATCATCGCTACTGCCGCCACTGCACTGCCATCTCTGCTATTGTCATCGCCATCACCACTAGATTATCGTTGCTGCTACAACTGTCGCTGCCACCATCATACTGCTACTACCGTCGTCACTGCTGTCTCTACCGTTGCTACCATCACTACCATCATATTATGATTTTTTTAATGTAATATATTTTAAATTTTGAATTTTATTAAATATTTATTATTTAATATTAATAATTAATTATATATATGTATAATATGTATTAATAGATATTAGAATATTTTTAAAAAATAAAAAAATAATTTTTAAAAAATAAATAATAAAAATTAAAAAATAATTTATGAATTTTAAAAAATAAAAACAAAAAAGGTTATCAAACACGCCCTTATTATTTATTATTATTTTAATTAATTTCCGAGCCAACAAGCGTAATATGGTATCAATCATCTCTGGAATTTCCCAGTTCTTCAAATCTGCTAGACAACCATAATTTTTCTTCTGTCTACACCTAGTGACTGCTCTGCTTCTTCTTCACGCTGTTCTTGAGGGCACCGACGCATCCGGATCGACTTGTTTCCGCTACAGCTGTGTCGGTTTCTCCAGATCTGCTTGAGGTGCTTTTCTTACTCCCAATTTGCTTCTCTTTCTCTAGTTTTTTTCTTATTATTATTCTCCTTGATGAGTTTTCTGCTTGTATTTGTTGATTTTGCTTCCCATATAGATCTGCTGCGATGGTGGTTTTTTCTAATTTATTTTTATTTTAGTGGTTGTATTTTTTGTTTAGTTCTCTGATCTGTTATTGAGACAACTTAAATATTGTTTAATTATAGTAGGTTTTTCTGGCATGATTGATTGTGTATGTTGTGGAGTGTTTCTTCATTTCTGTTATTGGATCTGTTGCTTGAGATTGAAAGTAAATGTTTTTAAGGAGATTTGAATAGCAATTCATTGCTTGTGTAATTGTTTGTATGCATGCATGGAAATGATTGCTTTTTTGATGAAGTTGCAAGTTGGTTCGCTAATTGTGATGAGAATAAATTTCATTTCTTATGGATTTGATTTTTAATATGCGTGTAGGGTAACCTAGATCCGGAACTGATTTGAAGATCTGCTTAATTCGGTGGCTTTCTCATTGAGGTTGAAAATGAGGATGCCCAAATTTTACTGGGCTTCATATTGGTGGTTCTTTTTCTGCATTCTTGCAATGCGTTTTATCTGCCTGGTAGTTATATGCACACGTATTCAAACGGTGAAGAAATTTATGCCAAAGTTAACTCCTTGACTTCTATTGAAACTGAGCTTCCCTTTAGCTATTATAGTCTCCCTTATTGCCAGCCACGAGGGGAGTAAAAAAGAGTGCTGAGAATCTCGGGGAGCTTCTTATGGGAGATCAAATTGATAACTCTCCTTACAGGTTTAGAATGTATGTCAACGAGTCTGTTTTTCTTGTGTACTACTCCACCATTGAGTGAACATGAGGTGAAACTTTTGAAGCAGAGAACCCGTGATCTGTATCAAGTGAATATGATTTTGGATAATTTGCCTGCCATGAGGTATGCAAAGCAAAATGGAGTTAATATTCAGTGGACTGGGTTTCCAGTTGGGTATACGCCCCAGAACAGTAATGATGATTACATCATTAACCATCTTAAGTTCACAGTCCTGGTTCATGAGTATGAAGGGGAGTGGCGTGGAGATAATTGGTACTGGGGAAGAAGGTATGGGTGTGATTTCCGAAGCTGATAAGAAGAAGGCATCTGGTTTTGAGATAGTTGGTTTCGAGGTGTTCCATGCAGTGTTAAGTATGATCCTGAAGTGATGTCAAAGCTTCATATATATGAGAATATTGCAAAGGTCAATTGTCCCTTGGAACTTGACAAGTCTCAGATCATAAGGGAACGAGAGAGAGTTTCTTTCACATATGAGGTTGAATTTGTGAAGAGCAATATTAGATGGCCATCTCGTTGGGATGCTTATTTGAAGATGGAAGGTGCTCGTGTGCACTGGTTCTCAATCCTAAATTCTCTTATGGTGATCTTTTTCCTTGCTGGTATTGTTTTTGTAATATTCTTAAGAACTGTGAGAAGGGATTTGACAAGATATGAGGAATTAGACAAGGAAGCTCAGGCGCAGATGAATGAGGAGCTCTCAGGGTGGAAGCTTGTTGTAGGTGACGTGTTTAGAGAACCTGAATGCTCAAAGCTTCTTTGTGTTATGGTTGGGGATGGAGTGCAGATTACAGGGATGGCAGTTGTCACTATTATTTTTGCAGCCCTTGGTTTTATGTCGCCAGCTTCAAGAGGAATGCTGCTGACAGGAATGATAATTCTTTATCTTTTCTTGGGCAGTGCTGCAGGTTATGTTGCGGTACGTTTGTGGAGAACCATCAAGGGAACTTCAGAAGGGTGGAGGTCTGTTTCGTGGTCAGCTGCATGTTTCTTCCCTGGAATTGTTTTTGTTATACTCACAGTGCTGAATTTTATTCTATGGGGAAGCAAGAGTACCGGTGCTCTCCCTATATCATTGTATTTTATACTTCTGTCTCTCTGGTTCTGCATTTCAGTGCCACTTACCCTCTTGGGAGGTTTCTTTGGGACACGAGCTGAGGCAATTCAGTATCCTGTCCGAACTAACCAAATCCCTAGGGAAATTCCTGCACGAAAATATCCGTCATGGCTTCTTGTTCTTGGTGCTGGAACTCTTCCATTTGGAACACTTTTCATCGAGCTGTTCTTCATCCTCTCAAGCATCTGGCTTGGACGGTTTTATTATGTATTTGGTTTCTTGCTTGTAGTTCTTCTGCTGTTGGTGGTGGTTTGTGCTGAAGTTTCAGTGGTTCTTACTTACATGCATCTCTGTGTGGAGGACTGGCGGTGGTGGTGGAAGGCGTTCTTTGCTTCTGGTTCAGTTTCTCTCTATGTTTTCTTGTATTCCATCAATTATTTGGTTTTTGACCTGCAGAGTTTGAGCGGACCTGTGTCAGCTATACTCTATCTTGGGTACTCCCTCCTCATGGCAATTGCAATCATGTTGTCAACTGGCACCATTGGGTTCCTAATGTCCTTCTACTTCGTGCATTACCTTTTCTCATCCGTAAAGATTGATTAGAAGACTATGGTGTCTCGAACGACATCTGGAGGACTGCTTCTTACAAAGTGGAACCTCTCTTGGTTCACAAATTCAATTTTTTTTTAATTTGCTCAACTCCTTATGATAGCTGATATTGTTGCGGTGTATTAAAGACTCGGATTATATGCTAAATTTCTCACGGCCTTTTATATTTTCTGCGCTTTTGAGTTTAGGAAAAAATTGTATTTTTCAGGTTCATTGGAAATACATGTTTCGGTTATTCCAAGTGCTCCAGAATGCTGTAGCTGTTGGCCTTTCTGTTTTGTACTATTTTTGATCGCTCATTTTTATCATAGGGAAGAAAACATGGCATTTTCCTCAACGTTTTACAATGCTATACAGTCTTATTTTATTTTATTTCCTTTACTTTAGGTTTTTCTCCAAAACCTTCTCATGGCAGTAAATACCTTGTTGAAAAAGAAAAAAGGCATATGCGCACATCATCTGCCACTGAAGTTTTTTCCCCAATATTCTTCAAGAGACATTAATTTTTCAAGAAGCAAGCAGAAGTCTGATCTACCTTACTAAGCATTTAAATGGAACAAAAGCATAGTTAAAAACAAACACTATGGATCCTAAAATATTTAGGGGGAAAACAAACACAAAGGTTCTACTTACAGATGCATTACAATTGCTTATTGCAAATTCAGAATGGCAGATATTCTTGCAGAGCCAACGTAGTTGCTAGCCAGGAAGGTTGCGGCAGGTTCATCAATATTCATTGCCAAAGTAGGGCCACGAAAGGTCACCATCTAATGTCCCCAGACTTAGTCCATTGGTATCACTGAAACTTTGCAGGGGTGGGGGAAACCCATTTTGAGAACAAGGAGCAGTAGGGGCAGGAAAGTTATTTTGCTGCTGTTGAGTAGAAGTGCATGCTCCAATTGCCTCCATTGAACTACATGTATTTAGTTGCTGATGATAGAAAGTTTGGATTGGTGCCACAGTTCCTAAATTAGTTACTTCTCCAAGGTAATTGCTGCTTCCAGTAGTTGCACTTCCAAGATTATGATTGGTAAGCTTCTTGCAAGCGTTCTCCATTGCAAGGTTCAAGTAATACATTTGAGCAGCCTGAAATCTGTTAATCTTCTGCTCACTCTGCACAACTATTAGCTGTTCAAGTTCCTACCAAAACAATTCTTGTAACTGAATCTTAATTTCCTAAGAAATTGTCACCGAAAAAGTCAATATTTGCCCAGGAGTAATCATAAATAGCAATCGATTTTTTCTTCAAACATTCCAGATTCAAGTCCAATTAATTGATCAAACGTCATCAGTAATGCTCAGGGTTAAGTTTGATCAATGACACAATCTTCTTTTGATAATAAATAATAAAATCAGTCTTATGTGTAAGAAAAGGATCTTGCCTGCATTTCCATGTAAAGGCTGCCTTTATCTTTCTGAACTTTTTTTGCCTTTGGAATTGGATCGTCTATGCAGCACCAAAACCATAGAGTTGCAGCAGTTAACTTGATTGTAACTTCAAAAATAAACAATTTGGTTTATGATTAAAAGTAAGATACTTTGAATAACTTACTTATTTGCTGTGATTGATGAGCAGCTCAAAGAAATGCTTGGGCCTTTTGCGACAAGAGAATCTGAGGAGGTCAAAGAGCTCCCTGGACTGTTCGTGACAGGACAAACTGAGGAGGTCAAAGGGTTGCTAGGGCCTTGTATGACTAATGAAGCCGAGGCATTTTTACCTAATGAAATGAGACATGATAGTCCGAAATCACATGTCTAATTCAGAATATATCCCAAAAGAACAAGGCTAAAGATTTTTATTTCCCCACCAACTTGCTCTGTATTATAAACCAGTTCTTAGTAATTTGACATACATTAAAGATTCAGAAATTGTTATTAAATTCAAAGAATGGTATAAATTAAGTTCCCAATTCACGATTACTTGAATTCTGTTCCCTCCATCTCCAATGGCCAAATATTCTAAAGTATATCAATAAATACAGATTTCTGTTCTTCATGAATACATCATTAGTGTTCAAAGAATACTTGTTGACTTTACAGAAGGTATTGATGTTCTTATTTATTGCTGGTTATGTGAGATTAAACATGAATAAGAAAATAAATAAATAAATAAAAACATAAATTAAGCATGCATCAGCAAGACTGCTGGTCTTGGGTGTAATTTGAATTATTTCATCTAATTTCTCAGAGCATACACTGCTATGATTAGGTTAAATGGTAACAAACTTTGATCATTATTGAAAGGATTCGATCCACCTCCAGAATCAGGAGTCAAACTGTTAATTAATAGGTATTCATCAGATGTTGAATTGGTATGCATGTAAATTTACCACAAATTTAGACACACAGCTTTTTAGAGCTAAGTGCGATTCTTAAACTTAAGGTGATAAAAGTTTTTCAATGGAAGATCCATAACTAGATATTAGTCACCACTTTTGGATATTTCAATCCAGTCCCCCACTGAATGTTTACCTTGCCGGTACTTCTGCAGTATGTTGCACATCAATGAGTTAGCGCTCCCAGGTAATGTCCATTTTCCTTTTATTCTGAGCTGTTAACAATTCAAAATATTTTCTAATAAGGTAACACCAAATTCGATTATTTAAAATGCACCTGGAGGTGGCTCTTTACATGGAAATGACTCAAACCCTGAACATTCATTAGTTGCTGAATGGCCCTCGGAGTTGCTTCTGCAAATATGAGAAATAATATAGTTGAGATACTCTAGTTAATTCATGAAAATTAGCAAATATATGCACCCTAGATGAAAAATACTCGGAACAAGACAATCATTTTTTCTCGTTTTATCACAATAAGAACTTATATTCTATGTGCTATTGGGCCAAGGCTATGCATTTCCGAGATGACCGGCACATATAAAATCAGAATGAAAATGAATACCTAAACAACCTATTATGGAAAATTGTCATTTAATGCAGCCAAATAAATGTCAAATTTTTCTTCAAACTCTACAATGAGTATTGTCGGAGCATCGGTAATAGCAGAAAAGATGTGTGCAACACAATAACAGACAAATGTATACTGGTTACCAAGAAAATGCTTTCTTGATTAACACTTCAGAAAGAGCATCTTAATCTTGACAAATAATTAGAAAAGAAAAGACATGTGATGTAAAATAGAAACCGACAAACAAGCTGTGTAAAATAAAAACCGACAAACTGTGTAAAATTGAAACCTCCAAACAAGCTCTGTGCACATGGCAATGAACATAGTATCCCAGAATACATAATCTAAGAAACTTCTGATCAGCCAATCCCTACAATCAGAATTATGGATTGTCGCCAGTACCAAACAAGAACGTGTACAACACAATAATAACCAACAGATGTACACTAATTACCATGAGAATGCCTTTTTGATTAACAACTTCAAGTGGCACACTTAACAAATATTTTACAAAAGTAAATACACATGGTATAAAATAGAAACTGACAAACAAGCGCTACGTACATTGCAATGGACTATAAGAATATCCAAGATCCAAAAATGAAGATCTTAAATTGCAACAAATTTAGCCTTCGTAATCCGAGAAAGCTCTGATTAGCCAATCCCCACATTCAGAATTATGGATTGTTGCGAATACCAGAAAAAAAAGTGTACTGACAAATGTACACTAATTACCAAGGAAATGCCTTTTTGATTAACAAAATTTGCAAAGTGAATCCTGATATGACAAATAATCAAAACCAGGAAATACAAGTCATATAAAATAGAAACCAAAAACAAGCTCTAGCACATGGCAGGGAACATAGTATAGGAGAAATGTTTATACTAAAAAATTCATAAATGAAGATTAAATGTGCAGCACAGTCCATTCTACTAATCCAGAAAAGTCCGATTAGCTACTACTATTAAACTATTATGCTTGCCATCTTAGAAAAGGAAAAAAAAGGTTATATTAAAACTGACCCCACAAATTTGTTGCATGTAGAGAGAAGCAACCTCAATTAACAATAGATGCAGAATTATGATGTTAGAGAAAAGGAAGGAAAACAATATCTGATTATAAAGCTGAGACAATTTCAAAATTGTTCCAAGAAGGATAATAGGAAAATGATAAAGACAGGTAGGAGAATACAAAGAGAAACTTCTAAATACTGAATTTTCCTTTTACATTTACAGCTTGAAGAACATTCATTGGCCTGATCTAAACATGAAGCTAAAATTCAAGACTTAAGAATATAATACAGTCCAAATAGAGAGAATCATATGATTATCTGCATGCAGGAAAAAACTGAATAATAGGAAAGGAAAAAAATCAGGTACAATTGCACTGTTAAAAATGAAAACCTCAGCAAAAGAATCTCCTCTTTCAACCCATTGGCTGGATACATTATCACCAAAGGTCTAACTGTTAATGCAGTCTGGTGTTATTTGGTTTATGTTGGAAAGCTTGTTATGATATAACCATGGTGCTGTGAGCCGCTATTTCTTTTTGAAACAAGCTATGCAATCATAGATAAAAATGGATATTCCCCACAAAAAATTGTAAAGCAACTTGTTTAAAAGAAAGATATTCAAATCAAATATGTGATAATATTAGAAATGCATGCAAAGGAGAATTTAAAATTTTATCAGAAATAGTCTAGCACGCAACCCAAAATCTTGGTACCAATAACACAGATCCTAATAAAACAAGATTCAGCTTCTAACTCATGTTTGCAAATCAGAGGGCATGAAGCTTACGATTTTATTTGATTATAATACGCTTTCCGGGCTAAAGATAGCTCATCTTACAAGAATAACGATATTATCAATATAACAAAGGGGGTTATAATCATCTCAGCATCTCTTGCCAACATTCTGTGAAAACCTTTCCTTTCCATAAAGAGAGAGAATGAGATTAGAAAAAAAAAAGGCAATCATCAAGGCAAGGTTAACATAAAGAACAACCAAATTAGGTTCATTAAAACAATTAACGGGTATCAACTCAAACAAATGATAGCATATAAAAAAACAAAGAATCAAAACAATCAAATAATTGTAAAAGGAATTACTGACTTTTGGATCCACCAAGCTGTTCAACAGCTCTAACAAAACATGCATGAAGTTCAGGGGTCCATTGAAGACGAGGTTTTTCATCTTTACTGTATATAGCACTAAGAGGTGAAAAAGTATGAACGGTTTCCTCATTATATACTAGATCCTCTGACCCATATGAAAAAACAAGGTCTTCGGCTACAATTGGAAATGGGGTTAAGTCCTGCATCATCACATCGCCAAAAGATGGGACAGAATTGGGAACCATGTTAAGATTTTGGTTGGGAGTTGAGCCCTGCATCGCCACATCTCCAAAAGATGGAACAGAATTGTGAACCATGTTAGGATTTTGGTTTGGGGTCAAGTCCTGCATCATCGTATCCCCAAAAGATGGAACAGAATTGTGAACCATGCTAAGATTTTGGAGTTCTAAGCTTTCTTGGAGTTCAAGATAAGCATTATCATTATCCGATTCATCAAGTAATGAACTTAACTTGAAATTATCAGGTTGCATTTCAAGTTGGAGCTGATGCTCAAACTCCCTTGAATAACCAAACAAATCACAAATACTAGCTCCTGCATTTCCAATTTCAGAATTATCATTAACCTGTTGGGAATTCATTGAAAAATCCCCAACTTCTTCATTTCCTGAAAACATCTCCATAATCTCTCAAAATTCACTATCTGGAAAATCTGAAGTTTGTATACATACCACAACCCAAAAGGACCCTAATCAAATCCAGAAACACTGAAACACCAAATATTTAACTGGAAAGCTGGTGAATGCAAGCCAGTCCATCGAAGACAAAGCAAGGAAAAAGCCAAAAGACAAACTCAACGACTAAAGGAATTGGGCACTGAGTGCAGCGAGTCGCTAAAGGAGATGAAATCGAGGTAAAAGAATTACCGAATAGGACTAACCTGAGATGCTGAATTGGCTTTGTTTGATTGCTGTGAAGGTTTAACTGAGCAAAAAAGAAGAAGATTTTGGTCTGCGCTGCAATGGCTTCTTCTGCTGCATGTATGGAAACGTGGAAGAATGCTTTTCTGGTTATATGTCTGTTTCTTCCTTTTCTCGAACATCGAGATTGATGTATTGACATGCAGTGTATTGTGCATTTTCCATTGTTTTGAAAGGATACAAAATCTGCTGGTAAAAACATGAACTTTCAAATTCTGCGTGTTTAAATTTGGTGCACGAGTGAGTGATTTTGATTTTGATGTAGCCTTATGATATTATATTTCCCGATTATACGCTGCCATGCTTGCCAGGGCCATCGTAATCTTTAATGTTATTAAAACCGGACCGAATAAAGAACCGAAGAGCTCAAGGTTTGTGGTTCGACCGATTCATTATAATTCAACCGGTTTTTTCATTTTTTTAAAAATATATTATTTTTTAAGTTTTATATAAATATTATGAAAATATCACTATATAAAAAAATTAAAAATAATTTATAAAAATATATTTATCATCAAACATTAATAATAAGACTATATTTTCAAGTCATTCAATATTTATAACAAAAATTTAAGATAAATATAGTAAAAAATTGTTAATTTTTAAAGAAATTCTTCAAATATAAATTATAAAATTTTATTTTATTCAAAAAAATTCATTAAATTGTTTGAATTTTAATTATTTTGTATTTATAATTTTTTTTTTTTTCAGAAAAAATAATATTGTATGAATATTTTGGATAAAAAGTTGGTTTTTCTAAAATCAAACCGGTTTTTTATCATTTAATCCTGTTTTCATCGGTTTTATTCCGGTTTAACCGGTTTTTTGGCGGTTTGAAACAGTATCTTCCGGTTTTTATCCAATTCGGTTTTCATTCATTAAACCAACCGGATCAGCCGATGATTCGTAATTAAACCGGTTCGACCATCCGGTCCGATCCGATTTTAATATCCATGGTAATCTTCTATCGGTCGGGTGTCCCCGAAGCGCCGCCTTGTGATATTATAAATGGCACCATTTCCATTCTTTTGAATGGCAAAATATTTCAAATGTAGTTCTTTGGTAGGATTTTTAATTTACGGGTATTATACTATTGATATTTAATTTTTTTTATTTAAATCGTTCTTTAATACTTTTTTCGTTTTTTATCAATTATTTTTATTATTTTTACTAGAATTAAAAAATAATAAATAAACTTAAATTTAGTATTAAATTATATGATTAAAATTAATTTATAAAATTTGATTTGTTCTGATTTTATTGAGAAAAAAATAAATTGAAAAAAAAATAAATTACATTAAAAATTTAAAAGTGACAGATAAATAAAATTTGAATTTTACTTAAAAATAACAGATAAAAAAGAATGAAATTAATTAATTTGTGGTTTTTTTTCTAACAAATTAATTTATAATCTCTTTATAGTTATATATTTTTTTAAAAAAATTAAGTTCACTTAATATTTAAATTTTGTTGATCTGATTAATCTTAATCAAATGTTGTAGAGGTTTATTACTGAAAACGATCATTTGAACACCGTAATTTTCATATAAATATCAAGCTAGCATATCAAATCGAAACAAACTTCAAGGAGACCGAACTATGGTCCACTCCTGCCATTATATAGTTACACTTTAAAACCATTACTTTTGCTTAGATTTTTAAGTTACTAAATTAATAGTTCGTCGTAATTATTATATTATATTATATTATATTATATTATATTATATGTAATCTGAATAAAGGTGTGATTTATAAGACAAATAAACCACTTGACTTTCGATAGGAACAGCGACGGGTAAGGCATTCGTTAAAGTCATATACAATCCTTTCCAAACTCGATTAAAATCATTCATGATATAATATAAAAATATATTAGTCACTTGTAGAGGTACTAAATGGATGAATTTAGATTTAATTATAAATAAACATATCATAAATAAATGAATCATAAATTGATTAATATTTAAATGAGTTGAACGAATTTAGGTTGATTTATAAGTTTAATACATATTTATTCATTTCTCATTAATTTATACATCTTTATTTTATTTTTCTATCAAAATTATTTCAAAAATTTCTAAATATTATAATTAAAATGTTTTTAAAATTTTGAGTTAATCGAAGTTCGTTTCGATAGATTTTAGGGAATCGAAATATTTTTAGCTGTTCGAAAATCGTAAATTTTAAAAGTATCCAAAAATTTATTTTTCACTTCTGAAAATTAATATTCATTATTCTAAAATATTGCATATGATCGGAATAATTTTTGAAAGTCCGTCGAATATTTTCAAGACGGTCAAATTTAATTTGACCTCTTTTTCGATCATGTAACTTATTTTTGATTTTTGAAGAATTATTTGACCTTAATTTCAGCTCAAATTATACTACAGAATTAGTCATGAATTGTACTTTTTAATGGTGATATAAAATTTTTCTGGACCTCGATAGTATTGTTCACCTTTATTTGATAATAGCTAAAATGGATTGGATGTTCCGAATGTGTTGTATTGTGTCCCAAATGAATTACATGTAGTCCAGATATGAATAAACCAATTTGACCTTTTTTTTATTGAAATTAACCTTCAATATCTTCAATACAATGTAAGAGTGTTTTTTATTTAGACTGACGAATGTGATTATATAAAAAGTTATAAATTAAGGGAGTGCCTTATTGCCGTAGTCCTCCCAAGGCTCCCATCCATTCATTCAATATATCTTCTACAACTTCTCATTCAAGGTAAATTTTTTTTTCATCTTTCATTTAATTTTTTTTATTTTATATTTTATAATAAATATATTATATTATGTGTTATGTTATATTTAATAAAATAATTATAATAATTATAATTACAAAAAATAAAATAGTAATTATTTATAAATAATTAAAGAAATAATATTAAGTAGATAATTAGAAAAAACATGATTAAATTTATTTTGTAATATTATGATTTTTGTGAATTAATTTAATTAATAAAGCATGTATTTAGTTATATATTTGAGTATTAATTTGATATTATTTGAATGTAATAGACATTTATTTAATTGGTTATTAATTTAATATGTTATTAATTATTTGTTTATTATGATTTTTAAAATGATTATAGTTTAACAGTTGAATTAAATTGTACTGTTAGTGTCTAAAGTAATTAAAAAATTATGACGAATAAATTAACTGTTAATTTTAGTAATTTATCGTATGAATAAATTTAAAAATATTATTAATGGTGTTAAATAATTTTTGACAGGTGATATATATTACGCAGTTGTATTTTGATAAATATTTTTGCGACGAATTAGCAAAAAGGTAAGATTTGTATATAATTTAAATATTGAAAATAAATTAAAAAAATAAATTTATGTGTATGTGAAAAAAAATAATTATCTATATTGTTCTAAAAAATTTAGGTAATTAATTTATGCGTATGGGGAAAACAAAATTAATTATTTATATTGTTGTAATTGTTATAGCTATAGTCAAATATGAAATATTAAATTGTTACATGAAATATTAATATATTGTGCTAATAAATTTAGGTAATAAGAGATGGATCAATTTAGAAACGAAGAATACATTAATTCCGGACCCATCGTGAATGATGTACTAACGCTTAGAGGCAAACATCGAGCCGATGTTATTTGGAACGGAGGGGTAAATTTTTTATTTAACCGTAATAAACTTTTATGTAGGTACATAATTATTTTGTATAATATTCATACCTTATTTAATTATTTTTAGGTACATAATTATTTTGTATAATATTCATACCTTATTTAATTATTTATAGGCAGAACATAATGTGTTGGTAACACGCAGAGCTGGTGTGATAATATTCATACCTTATTTAATTATTTATAGGCAGAACATAATGTGTTGGTAACACGCAGAGCTGGTGTGAATGATCATTATAGAAACATTGATAACAGAATAATTTCATACCTACGATTAGCAGGATTTTATGGCGTGTCACAAATAGGTGTGATGAATGTGAATAATAATTTAGTAACTGCACTGGTTGAGAGATGGCGACCAGAGACGCACACATTTCATCTTTCAGTTGGCGAGGCGACAATCTCACTGCAGGATATTGGTGTATTAACCGGATTACCCATCGATGGACGTCCTGTAACTGGACATCTATATCACGATTGGGCCTATGAATGTGGCCGTCTTTTAGGTCAGGTTCCTCCAGCAAATGAATTCAGGGGGCATAGTGTAAAAATGTCATGGTTGGGGAGATATTTTAATATTTTGCCAGCTAATGCAAATGAATATCAGATAGAATATTTTGCTCGGGCATGGATTCTAAGGTGTATTGGTGGGTTATTATGTCCAACACAATCAAATAATTACATACACTTGATGTGGCTGCCATTGCTAGAAAATTTAGAGGCTGTAGGTGAGTACAGTTGGGGATCTGCTGTCCTGGCATGGTTGTATAGAGAGTTATGTCGTGCAACCAAACCCGATGCGAATTCACTGGGTGGATATTTACAATTGTTACAAATGTGGGCCTGGGAAAGGTTGCCTCATATTCGTCCTGAATTTGTTGATCAACATGTTGTTGATCAGTCCATGCCTTATGGATGCAGGTAATATATAGTGATTTTATATTTAAAATATATTTATTTGAAATTAAAAATTGTTTATTTAATTTGCTGAATGACAGATGATGGTTGAAAATTTTCAGGTGGTGATTTGGATTAGATCCAAGCAAAATTAATAGTAAAGATATTTTTCAATACCGTCTCGATTTGGACTTATAACGTGATGACCAGGTTTAATTATAATTTTCCTTTTCTAGACTATATTTGTAGTATAATACAAGTTTTTTTATACAATGATGAAATTATAATTTTCTGGTTCAGATGGTTTGGGAGCCTTACAGGAATGTGCTGCACTTATTGCCACAATTTTGTAGTAATGGAAATGCAATTTGAACGTCAGTCGTGCCACTAGTCTGTTGGAATATTATCGAGTGGCACCACCCCGATTGATGTCTAAGACATTGGGTTGAATTGCCCGTCGTAACATTTGAGTGACTCCGCAATAGTATAACAGTTATCTACGAAATGATACATGTCAAGATTCCTATACATGCAATTGCATGTGAACAAGGAATTTTTGTTCCTTGAAACTTACCACACTCGCATTCATGTTTCTGAAGACTGACTATATATGTTTCAGGCTTAACATTTATATCAGGTGCTCTGCATGATAATACCTTAAACACTTTGTATCGAATATCGTATTCCATCACTACGTTTTGTCGAGCCTTGTTAGCACGCTTTGTCATTACTTCGACACATCGAGGTGTGAACCGCAAGCCTTGTGCCATTTTGGCCATGTACATTTTCCTGCGCTGATTGTAAAATTTCACCAAACGAGCCAAAACATGTTCAATAATTGCAGTAATTGGCATCATGCGAACACCTTTAGAGCACTATTGACACTTTCGGCAATATTTGTTGTCAAGTGCCCATATCGATAACCACCATCCTCAGACAGTGTCCTTTTTGAATCTTGTGACAGTCCAAAAAGGACTACTTCCTTTTCTAATAGCTCTTAACCTCCATCTGCATCCATCATCGGCCATTGCGCACCGCACAACCCAATAATTTGGCTTCGATTCAACAACTCTGAAATCCACATTTCTCATTATTGAATACTTCTTCACACAATACTTCACTTTATCCTTGCTTTTAAAGACTAAGCCTGTCGATAACTCGGACACACCATCCCAAGTTGCAAAGTGAAGATCTTCACAAATGGGGATTTGGGCTGCATTGAAATCTATTTTTGAGTAATGCTCCGACGGGAACACAAAGTCTGCCTGCCCTGTCTCCTCTATCAGATGCAACGATGCTAATGGACTGGCATATTCACTGTGATCAGAATCATCGCCATCACTATCTGCAATCATGTTAACTGTTTCAGCCTCAACATCATCATTAGGCGATACGTAATCATTGTACATTGGAGCATCTTCAACATCATCAATCTCTCCCAAAGACATTGACGTTTCTTGTCCACAATCTGTGGTATTAGCATTATAGCCAGTTCCCTCGCTCGCACTTATATTTTCAGTGTTGCCGAAAATGCTATCACAAAGTAAATCCACATCTCTTCTATTGAAAGATTGCCCATGCTGACTAGTCGTTATATCTGTAACCTGTTGAACTGAAGGCTGCTAATTTAAATCAAGAATCTGGGAAACAGAATGGCGTTGATTATCCGGTGGAACATGAGAAATGGATCGTCGTTGCCTGTCATCAGGTACATGGGAAACAGAACGCCTTCGACTGGCACCTGGGATATGGGATATCGAATATCGCTGATTATCGGGTTCTGTAACATGACTTGGCTGTGCAGCTACTTCCCCAACAAAATTTTTCCGACTCGAATTACTTCTCGATCTATTTCCAAATAGTGATTTACTAAAAAAATCACCAACCCTTCGGCTAATTGATCGCCTTGGTTGACTCACCATTACATTAGGCACCTGGCTAACTGATCGGCGCAATTGAACTTGACTTGAATTGACATTAACCTGAGTTCCAAGTAATTCACCATCCATTCGAGTTATAGATTGTCGCAGCTGATTGGACTGTGTAGGCTGACAAGGGCCGACTTCATTAAACATTTGCTGACGACCCGCCTCGACAATTTCTCTTTCCAATGCCTCACTTGTATATTGATATCCTTGTCCATAAGTGGGTCGACTAGCTCCTGCACCTCCCTCACCAACTTTAATAATTAATTCTACCACGTTATAATCATCATATCTCATCAAATTATCATAAATTGCATCTATATCTTCGTCATCCGCCAAATCCACGGAAGTCCAACATAACGATCCGCGATTGTACATTGGACTTTTGTAAATTATTCTAGAAATCACATCGTTCATACCTAATCCCAATTTCACGTGAATTTTATGAACCAATTCAGGAAGAGTCGGCTTATTTTTAACTCTCATTCTCCTTATAACGGCATTTGGACCACATACATTGTACTGAAAACCCGACGCTCCAACACTTATTTCTCCTCCGGTGTGCAAATAAAAGTCAGTATACGTCGACATCTTTCAACTACCTATATGTGCAAAATATTAAAATATTTCATTAATTAATTTATATAATTTTATTTATTCAATAATTATTATTATTTCTTTTATAATATTATAAATAATATTAATAACAACAATAATAATAATAATTAAGATAAACACAATTATGATTACAATAATAATAATAATAATATCAGTTATAATAATAATCAAAATAATAATATTAAAATATTATTAAAATTATTTATAAAAATATAAGCTGCCATGATAATTTATGTATTTTACTAAATAAAATTACCATCATCATATATTTAAAATAAAATTGAATATATATAATTATACATAAAAATAAATAAATATTTACTGACCTTTTATGATAATGCTGTAGAAAATATTATTGATCCGACATAAATATATCTTCTACTTGGATATTTGCCCATACACGAACAAAAATTGAAATAGATGAGTTTATAATTTTTCGTTTCTGGAAAACGGTGAGTGATCGGACAATATTTATATAGCTGTGAAGAAGCAGACGGTGAATCGGGCAAGATTTATATAGGGGTGAGGAGGGGGGGTCGGGTTTCACTTCTGAAACCGCTGGTGGGACCAACGGTTTCACGTCTAAAACCGTTGGTCCCACCAGCGGTTTCAGACGTAAAACCGCCGATCCCACCAGCGGTTTCAGATCCTGTCTCCCAACAACCCTATTTTCGTAAATTTTTTCCCAAACACCCTATTTTAATAATTATTTTTTTAAACAACATTATTCAAAAAATTGTCCCGAATTAGTGTGTATATTTACTTGCACTTTGAAGTATTGCAATATCTAGAAAGCAATTAATTTGTTGCTGACTTATAAAGAAAACATAAATTGGTATTTAAAAAATTATAAATAAAATGACTGTAAAATCTGATGGTGGTACAAAGATTCAAAATTAAAAATAAAATGACTTAAAATAATTTTAACTACTGATACTTATCGATGGAATTGATCAGATTGGCGACAATTATTTGCGATAGTTATATGAATTAGTCGTGAAAGTTTTAGCAACCAGTGAAAATTTTAGCAACTGGCTCCATGGCGAGGCCCCTATATTCTGTTGCTAAAAGTGATTAGAGTCAGTTAGCGACGAAAATGGCAGTCGCAAATTCATTATTATTTTTTTTTTAGGGAAGATTCTCCATGCTCAAGATTTTCAATATTTGAAGGATAAAATTAACCATTTTTAGGGTAAACAAAATGAATTTTACCTTTTATTCTGACATCACATACAAGGAATTGACTTAATTAGTTTGAGCAATTCATGCTTAAAAAGAAGCATCTATTGAAATTTAATAATTAAATATTTTTCAACTTAAGCAGGGATGGTAGTTTGAGCAATTCATGCTTAAAAGAAGCATCTATTGAAATTTAATAATTAAATATTTTCCAACTTAAAATTTGAGGCAGGGATGGGAATTGTGGTTTCCATCTTCAAAATTTAGTAATTAAATTTATATAATTTAATTTTAAATTATATTTAATTTTTAGTTTTGTCCATTATTAAAATTTATATTAATTTATTTTGTAATTGAATTTATATTTTTTCAATTATTAAATATTATATTATAATTATAATTAATTATTAAATATTATATTTTAATTATAATCAGATTTTTTAAATATATATATATATATATATATATATATATTGTAGGAATGGAGGAAATTTTTTCCTGAAATACTACTGGGAATGAGGATGGGGAATCCGTACCCTTGAGCGGGGCAATAGATGTTATGTATACCAGTGCCCAAAATATATATTGTTTCTAGGTGGATGTATGTTTTTACCTTTTAAGAGATTGGAGTCAAAGTGATTTAATTAATTACTATTTACATAGGACTTTGAGTGGATGTAATATTTCTTTTTATGGCCGAATTAGGAATATTATTAAAGAATGCCTGGTGACCAAGGCTTTTACAACTTTGGGTTGGAGTAACAATCAATAGTCCTTCCAAACTTAAAATCAAAGTTTCAAATTCTTTCTTGGCAATTCATCACGCATATTTATAGCCTTAAGACACAATTCTTTATGTGTGTAATTCGACAATTTTTAGCAATTTGTATTCTTAGATTCACAGTGTAGTTTATAATAATTCTATGAAATTAAAAGTTTCTGGGTATAATCAAATTAAGGGTTTGACTTTTTATCTTGCTATTATACCTTCTAGCTAGTTGCATTAGTAAAATTTGCCCCCTTTCACATTTGGAATAGGGTTACGCCAAACCAAGTTAAACCTTCTATATTTGTTCTTTTATTTTCACAATTTTTGTCTTTATTTTTATCGATGGTATTAGGATTACCATATAAATATTCGTTTGGAACTCTCTCTCGTTTCATACGTATTTCAGATTTCCAGTTGAATAAAATGGAGGATTTAACCTTTATGCAACGGCTTAGATCACTTTTGAATTCGTCCTCCCTCTCTCTTAGATAAGCCAACTTAAACCGGAGGGCGGTACTCTCCAAAGGTCCAACGGTGGACACCTATGTTTAGATTTGCATGTTAGGATGGCAACATGCAATTCACAATCCTTAAATTCTTTTCCATATTTGGGCAAAGGAAAAAGGATTTCTTGCTCATACATGATTTCAGTTATGTTCTTCATTTCTCTGTGCATCATACCCACTATATATCAAGGAGTTGGTAATAAAATTTGAGTACCGGAGCAAAATAAAAAAATGGATTTCCAACCTGCATTCAGAATCGGTATCAAATGTTGCACATACCACCTTGGATTCCGAAAAAGATATCTCATTTTCAATTGAATTGAAACCAGGTATGCTCAAACTCGGTTGAACTTGAATAACAAAACAGGTCACTCAAACTCGCCACCATTTTCAATTTCACAATTATCAGTAACTTTTTTTTTTAAGTACTTGCATCGTTTGCATGGTTTAATTGAAGGCTATTGAGTAGTACTGCAGCCTGTACACACGTAACAAATCACATGTCAAACTGAGTTATAATTAAGTGCATATACGAATATAGTATACGTTTAAATACGGTTGAATGACAGGCATTTCCACAATCTAATGATTTAAATGCATACACATCAAATTACATTATGGATTGATACAATAATATTGATTTTCATAATTTATTTTTTTTACGTTTCACAAAAATGTTTATTTTTGTTTGCATATGTAAATAATATATTTTTTTGAAATAGATATAATAGGCTGATGTTAAATTTTTTTAGTATTTTTTTATTAAATATTTAAATAATGAGAAAATATCATTTATTTACGGTAATCAATAAGAAAATGCCGGCTATACAAAATTATTTCATTTCTACAAGTTTAATTGCAAATTTTTCTATATTACGAAATAACAAATTTTAATAATTAGTAAAAAATGAAAATATTGTAATGTATTCTGACTATGTGTAGAAGTTGTTATAGCAAAAGGATCGATAACCATATCTCTACTCATTTTACTCTCTTTAATAAAATAAAAAATAAAAAAAATTCCACAGTTAATTATCTATCTATTTTTTTAAGGACATTATATACATCATTCCCATATTTAATCTTTGAGTGGCAGGTAAAAGGGAGAAAGAAATGGAGTAGGCAAATGACTCAAAACTCCAGATTTGCCTCAACTCTCACATACTCTAATGCTTTGTTTGTTTCAAAATTCAATTTTCGTCACTTAATTGTTTGATAAAATAAATCCTCTCAAAAAAAAAAAAGTTGATAATAGAAATACAATCTCTTAACGAAATTATCATTTTTTTTATGTATTCTTTTTTGAAAGTGGAGAATCATACTCTTCCTCATGTCCTTTTATATGTATTTTCATAAGAGTGTAATTGTAAAATTTATTTAGCACATAAAAAACTAATTTCTCTCGCAAGTTAAAATTAATTTATTTTCTATTTTATTTTATTTTTTTATCAATTTCCTTCATTAAAAGAATTTGAATTTTTATTGGTCAATTTAGTGACTAAACATAAGTCTTGTACCCTATAAAAAGACTTCGACTCTCTCAACACTAAAAGGCGACCAAAAATCAAGTTAAGTAAATTAAAAATAGATAAGAGATGAATGAATAAATGAAAATGGTAAAAAGTGGGATCACATAATTACAATATTTAATTGAATTTTCAGTAACGATTCAGCTGAAATGGGAGGCAGCGCTACATATGCAATCGACTATATAACAAAAGTTTAGGCTAAAATTACCAAATTTTGAGGGTAAAAATACACCTTAACTCAAAATATAATAATAATAAAAAAAAAACTTGCCTAACTAATTAATTCATGAATTTCTATCATTAGATGAATAATATTTTTGGGCCTCGTCCCTACTTTTGCCGGAATTGATCCAATTTTAATCGGATTTACATGATTTTTAAAATATTTTTATTATATAAATTCGGCAAGTTATTCAGAGTTAAGTAATAATAAAAAAGTAAAGCATATTGATCAATAGTTATTTGGGGGTCTAATTAGGACATTCTAATTTCTAACATCTTAAATATTTCACTTTGCCTCTTTTATAAGAAAAGTTGCTTTTTTTTTTTTAGGAAAGAATTATAATAAAAAAATTGTCAAACTAGCCGTTACCTTTTAAAAACCCAAAACCTCCAGACGCCAAACGCTCCCATAATCTCTCTGCTCCATCTCCCTTGCTGCTAACTGCTCATCTCAAATCTTAAAATTTTTCCCTTTTTATTCCTTGAATTAGCTCCTCAAGCTCTCCAAATTCACCTGGAAAATGTTCACCGAAGGTTTAGATGAAAGCGCAATCAACTGGATCAAGCAGGTTCTCCTCTCTCTCTCTCTCGCTTTTCTTTTATTTATTTTTTCAATAAATTTGTATTTCGTTTACGGATTTCTTTACTTTCATAGGGGTTCATTTCTAGTGCAACTGAGCATAGGGTTTAAATATTTGAATTCTTAAACATGTCTACAGGGATCAGATGTACAAGATTCCCGTCCCCGATCTCCTTTATCGCCATTAACAGAGAAGCTTTCTACTCACGAACCACTTCGAAATCTCCGATAGACCCATTTCCGAGATCTCCACTTTCATACAATTCCAATAATTTCAGCTCTTCTCATTCGTTGTTGCCTCCGCTCAAATTTCGTTCTGGGTTACTAACTCCTCACAGTTTGGTAGCCCCCCGCCTAGAGGACGATGATAATGAGAGCGTGGCGTCAGTCTCCAATTTTGTGGGTGGAAACTACTCTGACGAGGAGGAGGATACTGATTACTTGGAGAAGCCAGTTATGCAGTCCTATGAAGAGGAGATATTTGAGAATAGGCCTAAAACAAAGCTGAACAAGGGATTGCTGAAAGAAGATTGAAAATTCAAGTTCCTAGCAATTTTAGAAGGTTCGCAGCGGATGGTGATCTGGGATTTCGGAAAGTTGCCTTTAAGAGCACCACTCCTGGTAGCTGTCCTCTTCGCGAGAGAGCCCAGCTACGGAATACACGTGGGATATTTGACGTAAGAGTTTCTCCTTGAAATGGTGCAAGTTCTATCAAAATTCAGTTATTGTTGGTCTTGAGTGTAGAAAACTTATCGCCTATAAATCATAGTAAATATGCGAGTTTTACTTCTGGTAGTGATATAAAATGTGGGATTGAGTTATTTGTGTAGATTTGTCTTCCTGATTCCGGATATTGATGTTGATCATGATTGTAGGGGAGTTCAAATAATGAAAGAAGCAATTTTAAAGAGGTAGAAGAATTAGGGACTCCAAGTGCACCTCCAATTTTTGAAGTGGGGAAGAAGGAAAAGGTTTTGTACCTGAAATGGAAATTGAGCATGCCAAGATTAGCTTTTCCGAGCCTAGAGAAACTGAAACTTTTGATGCAAACAAAGACTGTTTGGTAGACCAAAAGTCACAATCTATGCCCAGTACTGAATTTGTTGAAAGGTATGAATTCTTAGCCCATTAGAAAGTTTTACATATCATATAGTGCTTATTATTGTTATTTGTCATTTTTTGCCCGTTTTGTACATATTCTAGTCCAAATTTGTCACATAGTGCTGTAATGTTCTCACGTAGGCTAAACAGGACTATAGCTGGAGAAACAGAAGAAAAGATGCCTTATTGGCAAAAGAGGCTCATTGGACCATTCATCTTTCTATAACACCAGGTAGAGTTCAAGTTCAATTCAATCTGATTCAGAAGACCTAATTGATAGTTAACTATACCCAGTTGGGGTTGGCAATTTGAATTGCATGCGATATAATTCCTTTAGGAGTTTGAATGGAAAATCTGGGCATCTTTTTGGTGTAGTTCTATACACTTTACAATACGATGAATTCTGCTTCTAGTGTTCCAGCCGCTCAAAGCAAATTATGATGCAGTTGCATTATGCATGTCTATTTGAAAGAAGATAAACTAGACACTTTTTTAGCATTCTGACCGCTGAAATGGATATGTCATGTTTGTAGCCTTGTGTGTAAATTATTTTCTCATGGGTTGTCAACTTGATCATTGCAGTGGTCAATATGCTTGGCAAACTTTAATAGCTTATGACGCATGTATCCGCTTGTGTCTCCATGCATGGGCTAGGGGTTGCACTGAAGCTCCTGAATTTTTGCGAGATGAGTGTCTACTTCTTCGGAGTGCCTTTGGGTAAGTTTGCTATATGCTTCCATACCCGTAGCCACAGCACATTATGGCCTGTTTTGTAGCTATGATTGGTACCTTCTACTTGCATGACATTAGCTTCACAAATTTTTGTTGCAACCGAGAGGTGTACAAGCAGCAGAAGTCACCAGTGCCAGGAACAGAGAACAAACATGCCCTTTGAAGGTCAAGAAGGTTGTTGGAAGATAAGGGTGGAAGGTAAGGTTTTCAAACATGACTTCACATATAATAAAGAAAGAATCTGAGAGTTAGACTTATTAAGTCAGAGTTGCATTTGATTATGATATATGCTTGGCCAACATGATTTAAAATGTTTCGAAAATTGGGCTGGCTATGTTTCTTCTTGATTCTTATGTTATATTAATATATGTTTTATTTTTAGGAATGGAAGTGATTATGAATAAAGAAAACATCTATTTTAATGTGTATAGCCAGATGAGAATAATGAAGATTAGCTCTTAAAAAAAGGATTTTTTCAGAACCTCTTTCAATAATATCTTAAATTGGCTGCCTATGTCTCTTCTTGATTCTTTTGTTGTATGAATACATGTTTTATTTTTATGAATGGAAATGATTATGGATAAAGAAAACATCTATTTTAATGTGTACAGCCAGATAAGAATAATGAACATTAGCTCTTAAAAAAGGATTTTTCCAGAGCCTCTTTCAATAATATCTCAAATTGGCTGCCTATGTTTCTCCTTGATTCTTTTGTGATATATTAATATGCTTTATGTTTAGGAATGGAAGTGACCATGGACAAATAAAACATCTATTTTTATCTTTCAATAATTTGACTGAGGTTTATTTGTTGATTTGGCAGTGAGGAAACTTCGAATAATACCTAGGCGGAAACTTAAGAGCACATATTCTCAGCGCAGTGCAATATACATGCAAGCTGGAAAAGAATATCTCCGGCATGTATCGTCAATGGTGAAAACTGGCATGACTTCTCTTAGATTAGCTTCATTTTCTGTAACACCAGAAGGTTTGTTTTCCTTTAAGAAAATTACTTGCTTTAAGCTTTATTGTCTTTTCTAAGGTGATACTGGCGTATCTCATGTCAATCATGCATTGATTGGAAATCAGTTCTTTGTTCTAAAACTTTTGGAACTCTTCTCTACATTCTTTTGGTCTAAATATTAATTTGTCATTGTCATGTTTCCAGAGCAACTGTCATGCTTGTTCCAGTTGAAGAGCACCGGTGAAGATACTCAAGCTGAAGCTGGTTCCATGACATGTTTACATCCTGGAAGTGGGGAATATCATGTCTTGTGAGTTCCTTTTTTAGTACTTTATGTTTCAACTCATTCTACTGGTATGTAATTGGCTGCTAGTAAATTTAGTCTCTTCAACAAGAGATAGATGGTTGCTTTTGTGGATATCCAGCTTGAATAGATTGAATGAAACCACACCGGCATTATCTTTTGGAATGCATCATGGATTGATTGGATAAACATGACTTGTTAGTTAATTGAATCATGTGTGGCCTACATTCATATAACAATTACATTTTGTACTCCATGCTACATCATGCAATTTACGAAGATCAAATAGTCGATCTGCCAAAGTGGTCTACTTACCATTTTGGATAACCCTTTATATGTCATGGATGGATAGGAAAATCTTAGTTTTGAATTTTATTCAGTTTCCCGGAGAGTGAAGGAGATGCTCTTCTAGTGGAAGTCCAGGACGCAAAAAAATCAGTCCAGGGTCGAGCAACAATTCAAATTTCATTGTTGAATGATAATCCTGTATGTATGTTTCCTTGTATCTTCAAATATCAGATTATTATAGGAATAGACTTTCTAATAGGTACCTGCTATGTATTGTGCAGAGTGACAGAATTCGGTGGTGGCCCTTGTACCATGATGATCAAGAATGTGTTGGGAAGATACAGCTCTCCATTGGCAGTAGAATTACATGTGATGAGACTAATAATATAAAGGTTCATTTCTATCAACCAAACTAGTTTAACTTTTCTAGGTTCTCATTCTTGCCCTTCAAAAAAATTAACAGTATTCTATTTAAGTTGAAAAAAGGCTAAGTGATAACTAAAACTGATATAAATGTATCAGTACTTACTGATCATTAAATATTTGCTTTTTTCTTCCTAAAGGGATGCTTAACTATTCTGCTATGACTTTAGAGTTGCATAATCTATGAGCACAAAATTTGGCTATTTACTTTGTGTTAGATGAGATATAATTTTTTGGCGCTAAACAGCATTAGAACTATGTAATTAACTTTAATTGCAACCATTTTTCCTACTTAACCAGGAACTTTATCATGATGCAGCTGTTTTTCAACATAGTACAAATTCATCATAACAGAAAAACATTAGGGATTTGGATCATATGCTTTGCAGTTGTTCTCAATGTTTGAGCAATTGGTGCTCATACTTGGAGTCCAACCTACCAATGTGTGGATTTTGGAATACATTTATAGTTAGATAAAGTTCAATTGAAGTTCAAGAATAGCTTTGACATGCTCAGCGAAACAAGCGGTAGGGCATGCTAGGAATATTTGCATGCTTGTCTGGTATCCTTGAATGCTTACTTATGCACTGTGATTGCCTACGGTAATATGTTTTTTGCATCCATAATTATAATGCTTCTCTCATGCCACTGTATAGAGTGGACCTGTTGTGGAAACTCTAGCTTATGATTTACTATTGGAGGCTGCTATGCGTGCACAAAATTTTCATTCTCGAAGTTTGAGATTGAATGGACCTTGGAAATGGCTGTTGACTGAATTTGCAGACTACTATGGTGTTTCTGATTCATATACAAAATTGAGGTACTTGAAACTAATGTATTCAATTTATTCTAATATGATACCCTTTCTAGTTTCTATTTCCTAGCAACTCACCTTCAATTGTCTTAATTTTTTCCTAGATATCTTTCACATGTCATGGATGTGGTGACTCCAACAAAAGGCTGCTTAGAGCTAGTATATGAGTTACTAGTACCTGTTATAAAGGCTAGAGGAGACAGAAGTTTGACCAGACAAGAGGTAGGATTCCTATATTGCTGGCACATCCATTACCTTCCACATAATCTTTTGAACAAAAAAACTGTACTTTTGCTCTTTGCAATCACAGCAAGAAAAGTATGATGAATTACTAACTAGGTGGAAAGCATATTTTTGGGCTACCAATTTAAAGCATCTTTAAATTTGATCTTATTGAATTCTCACTTTTTAGTTTCTTCTGATATAAAATGTGGCTGGAAATATTGGCATTAAGTTCTGCTTTAGAAGAATGTGCTTGTAAGTGGTAGAACAGCACTATTGACTGCCTGCCTTTACTAAAATATACAATAGAGGAAAAAATAAAGTCAAGATTTTGCTAACAATGTGTTTGTATGAATTACGATATTTGACTGTAGGACAAAATAAAATCAAAATTGCTAAACAATCTTTGACTGACTATAGTCAAAAATTGCAATTTGCTATGAAATTTGTAACTGCAGTTCTGGTTTTTTGTAACTGAAATAATGACATAAATATGACACATATGATTATATCCGACATTCACAGCCTTGAACATGCATCTTAACCACAAAATGATGCTTCACTTCTTCATTGGAAATATGGAATGATTGCTTAACTAAATTGTTTTGCCACCAAGTATGAACCTAGTTTTTGACCTAAGGCACGTTCCTATTCTTAAAATTCCCACTGATGAAATTGACTGGTACTGCTTCGGATGACACCAAAAGAGCAAGGGGGCATCACTTCCATTTAATTAAGATCGACCAACCAAACACCTACTTTTTATAATCTTTTTTCTTCTGCACTTTAATGGAATATCTTCTAATGCATGTCTCATACTGTTGCAGAAAAGTTTATTATTAGAATGTGAAACCCAAATTGAGAGTCTATTGGCAAATGTTTTTGAGAACTACAAGTCTCTGGATGAAAACTCTCCCACGGGATTGGCAGACCTCTTTGGTCCGGTGCAGGAATCAGCAGCACCAACTTTAGCTCCTGCTGTTGAAGTCTTTATCCTTCTTCATGATATACTATCCCAAGATGCACAGGCTATGCTGAGAAATTATTTGCAGGTCAGTAAAATTGTTAGAATATTATTCTCAAAAACCATATCTCTTTTCACCTGCCTCTTGAAGTATGCAGCACACTTTCATTGTGCAATTTTCGGCCCCATTGATCTGCCAAATTACATATCACAGGCATAGCATTAGCAATTAATAATTGAACATAATTTTTAATCGACAATTGCTTTTGATGTCTATCTTTGCTTCAATAAGTGTTTAGAACAATAGTTCATTCATCATAGTTTCTCAGATGTGCAGGACCATTCTAGATTTTTCTGTTTCATTAATTTAAATGAAATGGTAATTATTTACAGACAGCAGCAAAGAAAAGGTGCCGGAAGCATATGATTGAAACTGATGAGTTCATGTCAAGCAACTGTGAAGGTTTCCTTACAGATTCCATTACCATATCAACAGCTTATTTGAAAATGAAGAACCTATGTATAAGCATTAGCAAAGAGATCCAGGCAGACATCAAGATCCACAACCAACACATATTCCCAAGGTAATATTTTTATAAGAGAATAGATTGGTGAATGATTTTTTGTGTATTAAAATGAAGGAAGAATACAGAATTTATACAAGTGTAGAAACCCTAACTAGGAAACTTCCTATTCTGTACAAGGAAAGAAAATAAAATATAGCTAATTTACAGCAGCTAATTCTGTAACACTTCCCCTCAAGCTGGAGCATAGATATTAATCATGCCCAGCTTGTAACACAAATAATCAACTCAAGAGCCATTTAAGGCTTTTGTAAACAAGTCGTCCAACTGTTCTCCTATCTTCACATATTCTGTTGAGATAACGTTATCTTGAATCTTCTCACGGATAAAGCGACAATCAACTTCAATATGCTTGATCCGTTCATGATACACTGAATTAGATGTAATATGAAGGACAGCTTGATTATCACACCAAAGTTTTGCTGGAGACGAGTGATTCATACCAATTTCATCAAGCAAAAGATGGATTCACAAAATTTCACATGCAGACTGTGACATAGCTCTGTATTCGGATTCTGCACTAAATCTGGATACTATTGTTTGCTTCTTACTTCGCCAGGACACTAAATTTCCTCCAACAAAGATACAATAGCCTGTTGTTGATCTCCTATCAATCTTAGAACATGCCCAATCAGCATCTGTAAAGCACTCAATGTGAGCATGCCCATGATCACTTTACACACCCAGTCCAGGAGCCCCTTTTAAATAACATAAAATATGCTTTAGAGTTTTCCAATGTTTAATCATAGGAGCAGCCATAAATTAACTGACAATGCTTACTGCAAATGCAATATATGGACGAGTTACAGTGAGATAATTCAATTTTTCAACTAATTTTCGGTATCTCTCTGGATCAGCAAAAGGATCACCATCATTTTTTATAAGTTGTATATTGGGAACCATAGGAGTATTGCATGGCTTAGTTCCTAACTTTTCAGTTTTCGTAAGTAAGTCAAGAACATATTTTCCTTGGGATAGAAGAATTTTCTTCTTACTTCTCGTTACTTCCACTCTCAAGAAATATTTCAACTGACCCAAGTTTTTAGTATGAAATCTACCATGCAAGAAAGACTTAAGTGAAAAGATACCTGCAGAATCACTCCCTGTAATCACAATATCATCAACATAAATCACAAGAAGAATAATGCAATTTTTGAATTGTCTATAAAAAACAGAGTGGTCGCACTGACTCTTCTTTGGCCCAAACTCTTGGACAACTTCACTGAATTTACCAAATTAGGCACGAGGACTCTGCTTTAATCCATACAAAGACTTCTTCAGACGACAGAATTTTCCATACTCTCCCTGAGCAACAAAACCAGGTGGTTGCTCCATATAAACTTCTTCTTGAAGATCTCCATGAAGGAAAACATTTTTGATATCAAGTTGATATAAGGGCCAATGATGAAAAGCTGCCAAAGATATGAAAAAACGAACCATTTAGAATAATCCACCCCATAAGTTTGTGCGTATCCTTTGGCAACAAGTCGAGCTTTCAGCTGAGCCACATAACCATCTAGATTAACTTTGACTATAAAGACCCATTTGCAATCAACAGCCTTCTTTCCCTCTGGTAAATGCACTAACTCCCAAGTATGATTTGAATCCAAGGCATTAATCTCCTCAATCATAGCATCATACCATCCAGGATGACTCAAAGCGTCTTTAACGGTCTTGGGGATAGATATAGAATCTAAATATGCAATTAAAAAATATGTCGAGGGAGACAGGTGATCATAGAAAACAAAATTAACAATGGAATAAGTAGATTTACAATTACGTGTACCTTTACGAAGAGTAATGGGAAGATCGAGATCAATAGAAGCAGGATCAGATGACGAAGGTGCTGGTGCAGGACATGTATCATTAGTGTCTCTTCGTCTAGAGTAGACCTGAATAATCTGTGGTCTTGTTGATGTTGAAGGATCATCACTTGCTATCTGCTCAGTACAAGAAGATGTAGTAGACACATCAATCGATTCTCGAGAAGATGTCATTGTATAAATGACCCACTCATCTTCCTCCCCCTGACTTGGAAGATTAAATGGAGATGAAAAGAAAGGTTTATCTTCTGAGAATACCACATCAGCGGAAACCAAATGTCGCTTCAAATCAGGAGAGTAACATCTATATCCCTTTTGGAGTTGCGAGTATCCCAAGAACACACACTTCAATGCCTTAGGATCAAGTTTGGTAATATGAGGACGAACATCTCGAGCATAACAAGTACTGCCAAAAATCCGTGGTTCCACTAGAAACAGTATTTTATTTGGAAACATTATAAGGGACATCACCATTTAACATAGTAGAGGGCATCCGATTGATTAGAAAACAAGCTGTAGAAATAGCATTGACCCAAAAATACTTAGGAACATTCATTTGAAACAATAAAGCTCTTGCTGTCTCAAGTAAATGTCTGTTCTTTTTTTCAACAACTCCATTTTGAGAAGGACTATCAACACAAGAGGACTGGTGGAGGATACGCTGTTGAGACATATACCGCTGAAAAAAATCTGACATATATTTCTTAGCATTATCACTTTGCAATATATTCACAGAATCATTAAATTGGATTTTAACTTCAGCACAAAATGTAGAAAAATGAGAAAAAATTTCAGAACGATTCTTCATAAAATAAATCCAAGTCATACAGAAAAAATCATCCACAAAAGTAACAAAATATCTGTATCCAGTTTTGGACATAACAGGACAAGCACCCCAAACATCTGAATGAACAAGTTAAAAAGAAAACTTAGCTCGTTTATTAATTCTAGGACCAGACGAGCTACGATAATGTTTAGCAAAATGACAAGACTCACAATCTAAAGAAGATACATCATAAAACTGCGGACATAACTTCTTTAACATAGGTAGAGAAGGATACCCCAATCGACAATGTACTTCAAAAGGAGACACTACATTGGAACAAGCAATAGGTCATGGTATCCAAGAATCCAGGATGTATAGACCACCAGATACATGTCCTTTACCAAAAATCTACTTCATCATAAGATCCTGAAAAATACAATGATCAGGAAAAAATGAGACACAACAATTGAATTCTTTGGTAAGTTTACTCACAGATATCAAATTAAAAGCTAGGTTAGGCAGATTTAGAACAGAGAGTAAAGTAATAAAAGGAGTAGGTTTGACAGTGCCATACCCCACAATGTTGTATGATGTCCCATCTTAATAGTAACAGGTAAAGGGGTTTTATGGGATCGAAAATTAGAAAAAGTATTAGGATTACCTATTATATTATTTGTGGCACTAGAATCAATGACCCAATTGTTGCTAGAGGAGATAAGACATGTGTTACCTGCTTCAGTAGTAACAGAAGTTGTAGATCCCTTTAACAATTCCTGGTACTTAGCATACTCTTCGACAGAGATAGTGACATTATGCTCAGATGATGAACCAGAAATAGCAACATTAGCAACTTGTAACCTCTGATTGCGACTCTGCAATTTTTTGCAGTAGCACTTTGTATGACCTGGTTCTTTACAATAATAGCAAACAACATCAATATTCCGATTATCATTATATCTATTTCCTCCTTTCGACAGATTCTTTTTACCATTATTGCCTCCACTTTCTCTGACAACAGAAGCACTATTGAGCTGACTAGATGAAGCATTATCAGCACACAATAACCTATTAAACACATCTTTAAGAGTAAGAATTTCAGAGCCAGAAAGAATTTGAGATTTGACTATCTCAAATTCAGATGGCAAACCAACTAGAAAACTCATTACTGCCATTTTTTCTCTCTGAGCCTGTTGCTTTCTAATATCCACACTAAAAGGTAGAAGCATGTTCAATTCCTTATAAATTTTCTTAAACTCTATAAAGTAAGTAGTGAGTGATTTTGCTTCATTCTCAGCACGATAAAAGGCTTTACAAACGTCATAAATACGAGGCTCATTTCTTTTTCTAGAATATAAAAAGTCAAATAATCCATTAACTCTTTTACACGCTCATAATGAGAAATTAAGTCAAGCACATTTCTTTCAATTGAATTTTGAATTTGTAAAAGTAACTGAGAATCATCTCTCATCCCAATTTGTTTTTCAATTTTATCAGCAGGAGGGTTATCAGTTAAATGATCATCTTTATCCATACTACGAAGATAGATTCTAATCGTTCTATTGGATCCATCTAATTTTTCTTTTGTAATCTTAGATAAAGGATCTAATTTTTGTAATATTAGATAAAAGAATAATTTAACTAACAGTTTTTCTCACTCCTCCTTTATTGCCAGCCATAATATCCGCACAGAATAAAATCAATCAAAGCAGCCAATATAAACTCAGAACACCCAACCAAAATGAAAATCCAAACAACCAACAAGATCTTAACAGACTGAATAACACATAACAGAGAAGGACAACACCTTATGGGAGACAAAAATACCAGCAGAAGAGGGAATCAAGCCAAGACAATACCAGAATCTGACCAGAAATCTTCAGGTGACGCCGAAGACAAAATCGGAAGGCCGGAGGTCAGGTCACGCGCCTCCACGCGCTGGCGCGTGAGAGAACGAGCGTGAGCTTGTGGCAGCACGTGAGGACCACTCGCCGGTCGGAAGAACACCAGATTTTGGGGAACGGCCGAATATCTCCTTGCGCTTCTTCTGATGCCGGCGGTGAGACAAGATGGTCACTGGAAAATAGGTACCCAACCCAAACAGTAACCCAACAGCTGTAACAAGTTACCCAACCCAAAAGAAACCAGAAAATACTCCAAATCAAGCCTAGAAGGCTCTGATACCATGTAAGAGAATAGATTGGAAAATGATTTTCTGTGTATTAAAATGAAGGAAGACTACATAATTTATACAAGTGTAGAAACCCTAACTAGGAAACTTCCTATTCTGTACAAAGAAAGAAAATAAAATATAGCTAATTTACAGCAGTTAATTCTGTAACAATTTTCTATCATCTTACCTTTGTGAAAAGCTTTGTAACCTAATCCATGGACAGAATATGATACTGTTGAGAAAATGATAATAGAATTTTATTACTTACCTCATGAGACATCTCTCCTCCTTAGTGTTATACAATTTTTAAATTCAGAACTTCATATTTAAACATCTCTCCTCCTTAGTGTCAATAGTCATTTCTGAATCTGCTATAATTAATGTGGTTACTGATATAAGCAGCTATTACTTGCTTCAATTTTATTAAATGTGTCAATTCATGCATCTCTGGACTTCTAATAAAAGTTTACGCATTTTCAGTTCAATTGACGTGTCAAACATCGCAGCTGCTGTCTACAGCACCGAGTTGTGTAATAGACTAAAAACTTTCCTTTCTGCCTGGCCACCCTCCAGGCCGCAGCCACATGTAAATGAACTTCTGATAGCAATTGCTGATTTTGAACGGGATCTTGAGCTCTGGAGTATCAGGTTGGTGATATAATGGAATCCAGAGCCCATCATGGCCCTAGTTAGAGTCATTTTTCATACACTCAAATAAAAGTGCATGACATGGAACAATTTAAGTTGTTTTTATGACATACCATGTGCTATCTGTTTCAGTCCAGTGCAGGGTGGTGTAGACTCAAGGGTCTTGTTCCACAGTTACATAATGGTGTGGGTGCAGGAGATGCAACTTAGCTTGCTTGAGCTCTGCAAAGGAGAAAAGGTATACTTCTCTCTCTCCGGCCTGCCTTTGCTGTCCTACCTCTCCAAGTCTCTCCTCTCACACACATATGCCAAAAATGGCAAACATTAAGCAATGGCATTTTCATGAGGATATGGATTTTTCATCCAATTCTATCAATTAAGCTTGTTCTTCTCTGATTAGTAAATACTTGTTTCAGGTCCCATGGGCTGGAGTAACAACAAATCATTCTACCTCTCCATTTGCTGAAGAAATGTATGAGAAAATCAAGGATTCTCTCATAGAGTATGAGGTGGTGATCAACCGTTGGCCCCAGTACTCACTGATTTTGGAAAATGTAAGTTTTTCTTGTAAGTTTTCAGTAAGTTTTTCTTGGTCGTTATATTGTATTTTTATGCCGATTTCTATTTTTGGAAGGCTGTTGCTGATGCCGAAAGGGCTATCATTAAGGCATTGGAGAAGCAATACAATGACATCTTAATTCCTCTGAAAGATAGTATCCCAATGAGGCTTAATATGCATGTCCAGAAACTGACAAGAAGACAATCGACAACACTGTATTCTGTGCCTAATCAAGTGAGTGCACGTGAGTATGTGTAGACAATATGCATTCAACAAATGCTAATAGATAAAGACGATTTGTCATTGCAGTTGGGAATATTTCTAAATACTATCAAGAGGATTATGGATGTCTTACATATTAGAGTGGAGGAAATCTTGAAGTCCTGGGCATCCTGTCTGCCCATCATGGGAGATAGAAAGTTGCTTTTTGGGGAGCAGATGAACGGAATGACAATTCTCTTGAGAACAAAATACAAAAATTATTTGCAGGCAATAGTTGAGAAACTTGTGAGCAATGTAAGTGCAACCTTCAACCGATTCCCTAGGTTATTCACTTTTAGAAGTCACAAAATTCAATTTTCCTTTAATGATTTGCTAATAAAACATTCCTGCAAAATTAGAAAAGTCCTAAGATGAATCCTTCATTCTCTCATTTTCTACAATAAATCTTGTCATAGTGACTGCGCAGCTGGTCAGGAGAAGAAAAAGACATATAGAGAAACTAATTTAGCTTTGTGCATCGCATGATATGGTGAAGTCTATCGAATTCCATGTAGTAATTGCCTTAGCCTTGAATATTATTACATATTCTAGATTGTTGAGACAATTGTAACCATTTTGGAATGGTAACTTTACTGCCTAGATGCAAGTTGTTACATCTGGGCTACAAAAGATGGAAAAACACCCAACATGTTACCTTCAATTTGACAATGAATTGTTTCAGATGCAAGCTAACCGAAATGCACGACTGAAAAAAATTTTGGAGGAAATAAATGAACAAGATGGAGAGGCTGAAGTCCGTGAAAGAATGCAGATGCTAAGCTCACAGCTAATCGACTCCATATCCAACTTGCATGAGGTCTTTACCACTCGGATATTTGTTTCAGCCTGCCGTGGATTCTGGGATAGGATGGGACAGGTTGAGACTTACTTTGAATTGCCTTTAGTTTTGTTTGCTGATGCTTTCATAAATCTAATGTATTTTACTTGTCTTACAATCCCAGATTGTTTTGAAGTTCCTCGAAGGGAGGAAGGAAAATAGAGTATGGTATAATGGCTCCTGTTTTGTTCTCGGGGTAAGCAACATTGGACTCTGCTTTGAACATAGTTTTAGTCAATTGCACAATTTCTAGAGTCCGGAACAACCAAACTTTTCCAACAATTTGATTCTTATAATTGACATTTGTATTTCTTGCTATGCACTATCCTATAGATACTGGACGACACCTTTGCTTCGCAAATGCAGCGACTGCTGGGAAATTCACTCCAAGAGAAGGATTTAGAGCCCCCTCGCTCAGTAGTTGAAGCTCGGTCCATTCTTTGCAGAGACACAGCAAATGCAGCTGACACATCAAGCTACTTCTATGTTTAGTATTTCAACAGAAAACCCAAGAAGCTGTTGTAAGTTTCTATGATTTGTTCCAACAGAAAACCAGAGAAGCAGTCATACATCCATATGTATAGGTTATACTTAGTACTTCCGAAATTAAAGGTTAGTATATAATCAATGTAATTGTAATTTTCTGCATTCAAATTCACTGTAGCCATTTTTCTGTATATGATCTATTGATCACAGCAATTCTTGTACAATTGAAATTACTTTTCATTCAATTTTTTTTTTCTCTAAAGAAATAAAAGGATAAACGTTTAGGGTTCTTGTTTTTGTCAAGTTCCCAATCTTTTAACCCCCTTTAACATAGTTTTCATTTATCTCTTCAGAATTTGGATAATAAAGCTTTCTACTCTTTTGAAATTATACTTTACTAGTGGACTCACAGTGCGTTGCTGCGGGTAGAAGAAAATAAAAATAAAAATAATAATACATATGTTAAATGAGATGTAAATACTTAATCCTTGAAATCACATGTTTAAAGGATTGAGGGTCTGATAATTTTATTAATTAAAGAAAGTTTGATTTTCACCTGCCTCCAAATTAAAATGCAATTACATAAAAAATTACTTAATCCCAATTAATATAGGAGTGCCGGACTTCAATATAAAAGGATGAAAATCCTCATGGAAATTGGTCCTTTCTTCGTCCTATAATTTTAATTCACTTTCCATTAAGAGATGTTCTAAGCTTTAAGGAAAAAGTGAGAGAAATCCAAATTTTATCAAATTAGATTGCAAAATTATTGAATTTCAAGAAATGAAATTATCACTACATAATGTTGGCTTTTTTTTTTTTACATTATGTACGCTTTCTTAATCTATAATTAATTAGTGAAATCATGGTGATTCAGAAATTATGAGATTGCGTCATATAAAGATTAAATTTGCCTAAGTTATTAAACATGTAATTAAATTATTTATATGTGATTTCAGAGAATCCCTAAATTATTAGGTGATAAATTGGGGAAATATTTATAAATATTCCTAAAAACAGCTAATACGTTGGAACTAGCTTTATCACCAAAATGTTCAAAGAATTTTTGCTTTTTCCTAATTGTTGATAATTCACTTGGTGGCATGTTAATGACTGCTTTATCAACCATTAAGTGTGATGGCTCTCGTACCTTACATGAGTATGTGACTGAAATATGAAATACAATAGTAAGTTTGAGATTTATGGTAATGACAATTAATGAGAGCTTTCTACTACTATTTATGTAAACTCATTGTTTCCACAAATATGATATGTTCCAAATAAAATACAATTCTATGAGTGATATATGGAATGCGATCAAATATGTTTAATCAAGAGAAAAGAGGGCTCAAGGCACAAGAAACACATAAGTAAATCTCATGAACCATTCATTCGGAGGTAGAAAGAAATAATAATAATAATAATAATAATAATAATAATAATAATAATAATAATAATAATAATAATAATAATAATAATAATAATAATAATAATAATAAAGACAATAAAATATCATTAAGTAACTGTGATCTTTTGTTAAAATCCACTAGAAAAGGTGATGCATGTCATTTAAAATTTTGTTGCAACTCTTTGCTATTCTTTTAAATATTATCGTCCAAAACATAGAGGGGAACTCCTTTTACTATTAATCTAATTTTTTAGGCTCAAAATTGTATAGGATATCCGTTTTCTTTTTATTAAAATTTTTTCGCAAAAATCTCCAACAGTAATCCTTTAATATTTCTCTTAATGCTTTCACCCAAAAATAAGAGAGCTACTCTTTGCAATTTATCAAAATATTTTTTCACAAAACTCCCAAGGGTACCTTTTTATTTTTTATCTACATTTTTTTCGTGTAAAACTCTCAGGGTGTTCTTTTGCTTATCTAAATTTTTTGTCCAAAATACAAAGGTAGAGATAAGCATGGATCAATTAACCAGTTCTTGAGCAAAAAAATTAACTAGTTCATTAATGTCGATTTTTAAAATTACATTTGGTTAACCAGTCCATCGATTTCGATTTTTCAGTTTGGTTAACCATTAAAATTTATAATATAAAATTATATAAAAAAATTAGATAAAGTTTATTTCAATTTTCAATATGTAAAATAATTTAATATAAAAATTACGAAACAAATATAATTTACAAGCCAAAATTTATGTTCTATAAATTAATAGCTAATACTATAAAATATATTTGATATTTATTGAAAATTATTATGTTTGATTCTAAGTCAAATAAAATTTTGGATAATAATAATTTAATTAAATACTATTAAATAAAATATGAATATCAATATATGATAAAAAAATATATATAAAAGTTAATCGGATACTATACATAAATATTACTATATAATTAATGAGATTGATATAATATAAAATTAGTTTAAGGTATTATATAAATTTTATAGAAAAATATAAAAAAAATAAGGTATAAAAATTATATATATATATATATATATATATATATATATATATATATATATATATATCAGTTAACCAATACTTAAAAATTTAAACCGTAACAAAAAATGTAAAAAATAAAAATCGTAATCAAATCTATTGGATTGGTTAATTGTAAAAATTGATTCAATTTCATATCGATTTTACGGTTAACTATATATTTTTTATTTTTTTTCTCACTCCTAAACAAAAGGGTATCCTTTTGAATTTTTTTTTAAATTTTTTTGTCCAAAATTCGAATATATATCCCTTTACTTTTTATCTAAATTATTTTCGTCCAAATTTCAAAAAAGTACCCATTTGCATTTTATATAACTTTTTGCCTAAAAATCCAAAATGTACCCATTTACTACTCATCAAAATATTTTTACTCAAAACTCTAAGAGTTACCTTTTTGCTTTTTGTTGAAAATACCAGGGGTATTTCTTATATTTTTTTTATTCTAAATTTTTTCAGCTAAAACTTTTAAAAGTACCCATTTGATTTTTATATAAAACTTTTCTTCCCAAAACTCTAAGGGTAACCTTTTTTTGAGTCTAAATTTTTACTTACAAAACTTCATATGATTTCTGATTGTTTTTTTCTAATTTTTTTCTCCTAAATTTTCAAAGGGTACCATTTTACTTTTTTGTTTAAATTTTTTTACCCAAAATTTTACAGGATACCCATTCATTTTATGTCTAAATTGTTTTACCAAAAATTCAAAAAGTACCCCGTTACTTTTTTCTAAATTGTTTGCCCAAAACTCTAAGTTGTAATCTATTGTTTTTTGTTTTTTGTTTTTTTGCCAAAAACTTCAAGAAATACCATTTTGCTTTTCCTCTAAATGTTTTCACCGAATACTTCAAGCATTTTCTTTTTGTTATTCTTCTAAATATTTTTGCACAAAACTTAGAGGGGTATCACTTTGCTATTCATCTAATTTTTTTTGTCTAAACTTTTTTTCCCAATATTTCTATTGCAAGGGGTACCATTTTACTTTTTGTTTAATTTTTTTCTCCTAAAACTTTATAGAGTGTACCCCTTAATTTTTTTTTTATTTTTTAACCCAAATATTTAAGGGATTTTCTTTTACTTTTTTATCTAAATTTTTTTGCCTAAAATTTTAAGGGGCATCCCTTTACTTTATCTTTAATTTTTTTTTCAAACACCAAGTGGTATCACTTTTCTTTTTATCTATCTTTTTCATTTTCCAAAACTCTAGAGGTACCACTTTTCTATTCATTTAAATTTTTTCTTGTAAAACTCCAAGGTATGGTTGAGTAATAAAATGGTTAACTAGAAAATCGATTTGAAATCGAACTTATTTTTTCGGTTAATCGAACCGGTTTATTTGGTTTTGATTTTTGGATATTATTAATTTTGATTATCGATTTTGGTTCCAGTCTATATTAAAAAAAATCAATGATTTCGGTTAACCTACTGATTTACTATTATTTTTTATTTTTGATTTTCGGTTTCATGATTTTGATATTAGTTAACTGTTAGTACATGATTAACTGATGACTAACAGTAAACCGACATACATACATACATACATATATATATATATTTAATTTTTATTTTTTCTAAAATTTACATAAAGTAATATTTTAAAGTATATTTAAATTATATTTAATTTTTATACCTCAATTATTTCTTTTTTTATGAAATTCATATATTTCTTTAAACTATATTTAAATTATGTTATTTTCTTTAATTATATAAAATAATATTTATATAGAGTAACCGGTTAACTTTCATATATGTTATTTTTTTATCATAATATATTGGTATTCATATTTTATTTAGTAGTATTTAATTATATGTTTTTATATTTTAGAATATATTTTTTAACATTTAATATTATCCATTTTTTTTACTTAGAATTAAGCATACTATTTTCGCATATCAAATCCATTTTATAATATTACCTATTAATTTGTTAAACATGAATTTTGGCTAGTATATTATATTTATTTTGTAATTTTTATTTTGAATTACTTTTCACATTTGAAATTGAATTAAACTTTTATATGTTATAATTGCATGTTATAAATTTTAATGCTTAATCAAAAAATATTAATTAATTAAATCAAAAAAATAAAAAATGATAAAATGGTTAACAATTATTTTAAATAATTAATATTAATAGACTGATTAATTTTTTTATTTGTGGACCGGTTAACAAATCCATGCTCACCTCTATTTTAGGGGATACCGTTTTGATATTACTATAAATATTTTCGCACAAAACATAGAGGGGTATCCTTGACAATTCATCAAAATATTTATTTTTCCAAAATTCAAAGTGGTATCCTTTTATTTTCTGTCTAATTTTTACATAAAATTTCAAAATTTTTTGCCTAAAACACTAAGGGTATTCATTTGATATTCCTCTAATTTTTTACCCAAAACTCCAAACTAATACTTCTTTACTTTTTTTGGCAAAAATTTTAAAGCGTACTCCTTGATTTTTGCTTATATTTTTTTGTACAAAACTCAAAGGGATACCTTTTTACTTTTTATCAATTTTTTTTGCCCAAAATTCCATAAGTACTCTTTTGCATTTTGACAAAATTTTTATCAAAAAATCCAAGGGATATCTTTTTGATTTTTATCTAAATATTTTTGCCCAAAATTCCAAATGGTACTCTTTTACTATTTGTTTAAATTTTTTGCCCAAATCTCTAAAGGACACTATTTTACTTTTTATCTAAATATTTTAACCCAAAATTCTAAGGGGTACCTTTTTGCTTTATGTCAAAATTTATTTTGCTAGAAACTCAAATGGGTACTTCTTTACTTTTCATCTAAATTTTTTACTCAAAACTCCAAGTGGAATCTCTTTTTTTTAATACCTTTTTACCTAAAACTCCAAATGGCACCCATTTCATATTCCTCTAAATTCTTTCACTGAATACTCAAATGATATTATTTTACTATTCCTTTAAATACTTTCATCCAAAAACATAGAAAGGTACCCCTTTTATCTTTTATCTAAATTTTTTATCCAAAATTCCAAACGATACTCGTTGACTCTTTTTTTAAAAAATTTTAGCCTAAATCTCCAAGAAATATCCCTTTGTTTTGCCTAAATTTTTTTGCTCAAAACTCATTATAGTACCCTTTTGCTTCATCCCTAAAGTTTTTGCCAAAAACTCAAAAGAGTACAACTTTTATTTTGTCTAAATTTTTTTCCCAAAATACCAAGCATTACCCCTTCATTTTTCATCTATATATTTTTTTTGCATAAAACTCCAATAGGTACTACTTTGCTATTCTTTTATATTTTTAGCTCAAGACTTTATGGTGTACCTTTTTGCTACTCGTCTAAATATTTTTGCATAAAACTTAGAAGAATAGTCTTTTTGCTATTCATCAAAATATTTTTTTTTCAAAAGTCAAACCGACACCCCTGTACTTTTTGTCTAAATTTTTTTACACAAAACTTCAAGGGTTTTCACCTAAAACTCGAAGTTTGATATTCCTCTAATTTTTTTACCCAAACTCCAAAAAGGTATGCCTTAATTTTTTTTTTAATTTTTTGGGTTACAACTTCAACGAGTACTCTTTTGATTTTGCTTATTTTTTTTGCCCAAAACTCAAACATGTATACTTTAGTGTTTATTTGTTTAAATTCTAAGTTTATGATTTTGTGGACTTAATTGCAATTTTCGATGTTTTATAGGTGTTAAATTGAAAAGAGAAGAAATTTCCTTAAAATAGGAGAAAATCAACTTAATTAAAGTTTTTAGAAGAGTAAAAAGCCATATTTAGTCCAGGGATGATTGCCTCAGTGGAGGAGAATTTCTCCTTTACCGAGGAAAACATAAAGAGGCAATAGAGAACTCCACCTCAGTAGAAGAGAATTTCTCCTCTACTAAGGAGGACTTGAAGATACATGATGCACGAAAGCCTTCCTTGGTGAAGGGGAATTTTCCCTCTATCGAGGTAAGATAAATTTAACAGGGGTGAAAATCACCTTGGTGAAGGAGCGTTTTCCCTCTACAGAGGCATTTATTTCCATATTATGACTTTCATCAATTTTTCTCTGATTTAGGAAGTTTAATGCAACAAAAATTCTCTTATTTGAGGTTTCTCAATGATTGATATAAAAAGGCAAGAGGAGAATGATTGAAGGGAGTGTGATTTTAGAGTTAGTTTTTAGGATTTTATTGCTTTATCTTAGTTAGTTTTTAGCATTTTATTGCTTTATCTTAGTTTTTGTAAATTAGATTCTATTTTCTCTTTTAGTTTAGTTTATTTTTTCAATTCAAGAAAGAATTCAAGGTTAAAGAAGAAGAAGCTTCAAGTTATATTTTATCTTCATCAAGGGTGTATTCTTAACTTAATCTTTGTATTTTAATAATTATATTCTTGATGTTTGAATACTTCTTTTGCTTAGAAATTCTTGAACCATATTTGTTTTGAAATTTTGAGTTTAATAAATATTTACATATTTTCTTCTATTTTTCTTGTAATTAATTTTGCACTTATTATTGATGTTTGGTTTTGATTTTCAATGTATCGAGAGATCATTAATTATTAAATTCAAATGTTAATTGTATGTGCTTATGCCTTGTTCTTTTATTTTTTGCATTTATCTTTATATTCCAAAAAGAGGTTTTAATTCCTATGTATGGATTATATATATTTCAAGTGTGTCAGGGAATAGATGGATTTTAAATGGGTTTTTCAAGAAGAGATTCATTTGAGATCTAGGAAGTTATGAACCCGAGTTGATACTAGTTATTATGTTGTTCTTAATTCGAGAGCTTAGTAATCTAGAATGATATTCTGAATAAAAGACCTATTTTGAGTTGGGTTTTTTTAAATATTTATGTTAATATTGTTTTACTTGTTTCCAATTATATTGATGTGGATAGAATTTTCTAAGCATTAATTTCAATTTTATTGATTTTTTTGATGATTTTATTTTTTTATTTCCTAATTTTTTAGATTTAATTTTTTGTAAAGTTTAGATCTCCTTTTAATTTAAAAAAGACTTGGGAATCACTCAGATTAATTCCATTCAAGTATAGATGCTTTACTTAGCAATCTATATTCCCTTGGATTTGATATTCTTGAGATCTTAAATATATTCTCCTATATTACTTAGCCGATCTAGTGTGCTTGCTAGACATTGATAAAGTTTTTGGCACCGTTGCTAAGGAACAATGGTGTTCTTTATTTGAGATCTTTGATTTAGTTAGTCTGAGTTTTATTTTTATTTATATTTATTTTTGATCGGTGATTATCTTTGCAAGAAGATTTTGAGATATTTTTCAAAATGATGTGAGATGGTGTCCAAGCTTATACATCATTCTTTTTGAGAGAGCAAATAAATGATTTAAAGAGAGAAATGCAGGAATTACAGCTTTTGCATACACATTCATCGATTTTTTATTTACCATCTTTTATTAATCTTATTCTCCATAGACGCCACAAGAGTTCACCACTTTCAAAGTTCAAAATCTTTTGGATTTGCTTAAAAATCAAGAGAAATAGTTTAAGGCTGAAAAGGAAGAATGAGAAGCTATATTTAAAATTTAAGTGGAGAAATTAAGGAATCAAGAGGAGACAATCAAGAGTTAAGAGAGTTCATTGAGGGATCAAGAAAGGAAATTGAAAGGTTGGAATCCAAACTAGAACTCTTGAGTGTTTTAATGCAAATTCAAAGCGATGGTGGTAAGGAGGAGGAAGTAAATCATGCATTAATGGTGAATAAAGAAGAATCTAACTTTGGGATGCATGAAGTAGAAAAGGGATAACTCATCTTTAAAGATAAATTAAGTGTTTATTTTGAAGGTGTACGTTTCAAACTTTTGAGAACAATTTATCATCCAATGAGCAAAAAATATTTAATTCTCAAGTGGAAGCACTGAATTCAATCCACTTGAAGAAATTATTTAGGCCAAAAGAGCTGGTAGAGTTTGTATTTAAAGAACCAAAGGTGGAGTCATACTTTATTGAAGATATAAAATTTCTAGCTTTGATGAACTTTGGCAAGTTTCTCCTACTGATTGGAGAAAATGAGGAGCAATGTTCAGAGAGACCATTATTTAAATCACAAGCTCGACCTTCAAAGAGTAATAAAAGTCTGGCTGAAGACTTGATAAATTCAAAACTAAATTCTTTAACTTTGTTTTGTTTTGATTGTGTGTTTATTTAGCTTGTCTTTAATTTTTGTTGTGTGATTTTTCATTATTTTTGTGTGTTTTATGGTTCATAAGCTTAAGGTGAAGTTATGCTTATTCATTGTGTGGATTGGACACTAAGTGAACAATATCAAATATGTATGTTTTAACTTAAATCTGTTAGCTTTCTTGACTTAGAGTTGGTCAAGTGTTCAAGGCGATGAGTAATTAAATTTTTTATTGTGCTTAATATTTAGGGAACCGGTATGGATTTAATTAGTCATGTGGAAGTGAAACGAGAGTGAGCATGAGGAAAGACTAATGGTGGTTAAGTTTAAATTATGGGATTTTAGTAAAAGTGTGTGTTAAAGTGGATTTTAGGATTTTGTCTTTGAGTTCCAGCACCCATCTCCTAAGTAAAGGTGATTTTCACTTCCATCGAGGTGATCCTCCTCACCCTCACCTCTATCGAGGTGATTCTTCTCACCCTTATCTCTACCAAATTATACTTCATTTTTCCCAAATTTTTACTTCCCACCAAGAAATACACATACCTAGTTAGGTCAATCAAGTTTTGCACTTTGCTTTTTCATCATTTGGCATCCACAACTCTTTAAGTAAGTTTCAATCCTCTCATTTAATTCTTCATGTTTAATTTTGACTTATTTTATGTTTGATGAATTAAATAGTGGTTTAATTCTTATTTTGAATGTGGCTCATAAATGCTTATTTTTGGTTGATTTGATACCTTAATTGCATATTTTATATTATCTCAAATGAAATTATATTGCGTGAGATGCTTTCACTCACTTTGTACACACTTGATAGCAATTATGTAACATATTGGTTGTGTTAATATGGTATTGAAGCATTTTTGCCTAAGTGTATTTCTTCACTTAGCCACCATGATTTTTAAGCCTTGTTTCTATGTTACCTTGGTTCTAGAGGCATGTTGAATGTTTAAATTGGTTGGCAAATTATGTGAGATCGATTTTCTTTTAGCTCAAATGTTTGAATTGTGCAATTAGTTTCCAATGGTCTTATGTTTCTTTTTGGCTTGATCATAGTTCTCTACCTGTGGTAGTATTGTATTGTTTTAATGGTGGTGATGCTTTAATTTTATTTCTCTTGGGCACTTACTTGTTCATTAAAACTTATATAGTGAGCTAATATTTTTGCTACTTTGCAGAGGACAATAAGATTTTAGATAGGGGGATAGAGCACATCTAAACTCGATTTTGAATATCCATTCAGGGAAGTTCTTTCATCTTGCTCATGATTTTTTTTAATTATTTTATTTTTATTTTAGTTAGTTTAGTTTGGTTTGTAATTTGCATGTTAATTGAGTAGGTTTAGTTCAAATATCATGTATTGTACATTCAATTTAGTTCACCCTAGTTTATTCTCAAAATTGAACTTGTTGAACTTTAACTTAGAATATACAGTGTTCAAATTTTGTTCTTAGTATTAAGGCAGACATGTGCTTGATAGAATTTTAGCTAGATGAGAATTTAACTTAAAACTATTTGTTAGTTTTCACACTTTGAACACTAAGACCAATTTTGATATAAGAGGAAAAATTAATGCATTGAGGTAGTTGAATAAGGAATTTTAGGACACTAGAACCTTTCTCATCACCCTTCGAAGTATAAAAACAACTTAAATAATGTAGAAAGTGATATAGACATATGGTTATTTTTTAGCCATATTGAGACTGTTTACCTACCCTATGTGTATATTTTTTCCTCGTTAGCCATTTTAAGAATAATGAGGCATGTTTAGTGCATGATATATTTATTTTTCTTGTTACACTCATCTATTTACCATATAACTTAAAAAGCCTTGATATTCTCTTCTAAGAATTAGCCACTCTAGGATTAGGATTGATTGATATTTGTTGGATAATTGAATAATGTAGTAGAGAGGGTTGTTAGGATACTATTGTTAAGGCTTATTATTAAAGTTAAGAAAGTAATGAAAGTTGAACTTGTAAATACCCATATTATCAGTGATTGTCAACAATAAAGCTATAAAATTTAATAAAAAAGGAAAAAAAGAAAGGAAAAGAAAAAGAAAAGAAAAAATTTGACATTAAGTTAGCAATCTATGGCAAAGTTTTAAGTGTGGGATATTTTCAAGGGAAAAAGAATTGTGACTTCTGAAATTAGTTGAATTGTGAAACTAATATGATTTTTAGTGATCTTTTCCCTCAAAAGTATTTTTTATATGAGGGGTTAAGTAAGCAAGTATGGTTAAGTGGTATGCTTTTGAGTTAAGTGGGGTAAAGTTTAAAAATGTTGGTCTATTCAATCAAAGAGTGACTATTCTTTTTGTTCATCTTTGTCCATTCTTTGTTAACCATTACCTTAACCATATTGTAACCTAATAAAGTTCTAGTGATTCTATGTTTTCTTTTGAGTTATTTAGCAGAGATCAGGTTTCGATGCTAAAGGAGAGGCTTATTGTGTTTCTAGAGTTTTAAGTGCAAAATCATTTGTAATTTAGGAGTACATTAATTCTAAAGCTTGACTATGAAATTACGCTCATCATAAGAAAAGAAAATCGGAGGCCACCCTCCTCTCATCAACTGAGAATTTCTCAAAAATTGACATCCAACATAGTTATTTTATCATCTTCATCAGGCTTAAAATTGGACAATTGTCCCAAGCAACCTAATACTATCCTAGTTACCATATGCCCCACCCCCAGAAACTTGATTTTGGCAATAGAGGCATTATACAATCCATCAAAGATATATGAATAAAGCATGGTGTTTTCTTACTTAGCACTAAAGATAAGATGAATAATTCCTTGGCTTGCACCTTGTTACACTCAACTTGCCCAAACAAAACATGGCACAAAAACTTATGAAACAAAAGTAAAGCCTTATTTTTAATCAATCTGATAGGTGTGAATTATTCTATATTTTTAGTGTATTTTAAGTGTTTAAGTTAGTTAATTTAGTATTAGTTTAGTTAATTTTTGGTTTAAATAGTTAATTTATGTATTTTTAGGTTTAATTATAAGTTTTGGCATTTTTCAGAACTAAATTGAAGAAAAGAGAAGTTTAAGGATAAAATCGTAATTTTAAGAAAGTTGTTAAATGATTGTAAGGAGTAGAAATGGATCACTTGGCTGAGTGATGCCGGTCACTCTCCTGAGTGTGACAACCACTCTCTTGAGTGATGGAATCACTCACCCAAAGAGAAAGGTTACTTGCCCAAGGCAAAAAGATCACTCTTCCGAGTGATGAAAGAGGAAACGTGATTTCAACTTCCTGTTTTAACTAAAACTGCAATTTAGCTTCGAAATAAGAAATAAAAGGTAGCAAAACTTATTCTTTAGGTAGCAAAATTCAGCTATAAAAGCACCAAAGCACAAGAACTTGAGAAAATAAGAGAATTACGTATTTTTCTTAGTTTTAAATTTAGTTTTCTTTAGTTAATTTTGTACAATAGTTTTTTTTTGTTTTCTTAGTTTGCAATTCTCTTTATTTTAGTTGTTTATTTTATTTTAATTTTTCTTTAATTTTCATCATGTTTGGTAAGTAGTTTTTCTTCTTTTGCTAATGGAAACTTAAATCCTTAGTCTTTTATTGTAATGACTTTAGTTTGAGCTTAATTTCAATGCAAGTTGATTATTTCTTAGTTCTTGAGCACATTCTTATATTTGGTTGTTATGGAATTAATGATTAATTTATTTTAATTAATGGTTAATGATTAATTTAAAAGCATATTCTTGGGTTGGTTTATTAGTATTAATGCATGATTATATTCTAAATTAGGTGTAATTATCTATTGATAAGAGTGAATTAATACTAAGAGAGGAGGAATTAAGAATAAATTGAAGTTGAGTTTACTTGAAAAAGAGTTTAATGGATGTTTAGGAAGTTGAAACTAGATTTTTATGCTAAGTGATAAATTGTCCTTAAAAAGGAAATTTGATATTTAAGAAAGATATTCTTGATTTAAGATATCAGGCTTTATTCATCTAGTTTTTCCATAATCACTTGTGTTACTTTTGTTATTGATTCATTACAATAAAAGTTGAGGTGGATAGTTCCTTTAGCAAGAGAATTTCAGTTATTACTTTATGTTTAGTTCATGTTAGTTTAATTTTAGTTTTTGTTTTGTTTAATTTTAGTTTTTGTTTTGTTTTATTTTTAGTTTAGTTCTTGCCTTTAAATTAAAAACTTTGGGAAATAATCTCAAATTAATTTAATTCACACATAGATATTTTGCTTATATTTGGGATCTTAATCTATATTTTCCAATATTACTAGCCAATTTAGTACATTTGTTAGACATTGATCACAATCTATTAGTCAAGTTTTTGGTGTCAAAATGACTTAGTCCAATCAATTTTTTCCAAGTATTAGATTCTATAAAATGTTGAGGAATAAAATGTTAGCCATTTAATGGAAAACCAAACCACTCATGCATTTCATAAAACCAAATGTGTACTTTATACCATCATTCTTCAACTGCATCTGAATTTTCCTATCATCCACATATTTCAAAGTTACAAAAAACTCTAATGGCCATTCCCTCCTATTAGGCAATTCCATATGTGAAAAATGCTCACATTTCATGCATTTTAAAAATTTACTAATCTCACTAGAATGCCCTAAATCCTGTAAAAAATTAAAATCTAAATTCAAATTTCTTACCTTCTTCTTTAGAGAGAATTGGAACTGGGCATTTGTTGAGGCGAGAAAGAATCGTAGTACCTTAATTAGTGGAAGAGGTAGTAGTAGCCTTCCCCTTGCCTTTATCCCCTATAGTCTTCAATCGAACCATGTTGGATATTATAGCAATAGAAGAAGAAATCTCAAAGAATATAGCAGAAAAACTCAAAAATAGTAAAAATAAAAGAAAAATGTGAGAAAAATGAAAGAAGAATGGAAAAACTAGAGAAAATACGGAGAAACTATAGAAAATAAAGTTCTAAGGGTGTAAAATCAATTTATAGAAGGGCAGGAACAACCACAATGGTTAAAAAATCCTAGAAAATTCATAATTTGCCTTTGGTTATGCTAGCGACCACTATCGCGTTTACCATAGGGGGCTCTTTTTGTGTCTTTCGTACATGGCCATGCCCGCAACCAAAGTTACGCTCATATGATAAAACCTAAACTCTATTTTCTCCTTGGATGGTCACACTTGTGACATCATCCGTGCTCGCGACAAAAGAAAATTTCGAAACTCCCTATTCTTTTTATATAAAACAGCAAGCTATTTATAAATAAGTAGACTCAGAATACAAAAATAAATCTTGTAGAACATAAAATAATGTTAGTATTAATATTAAAACGAATTAAAACAAAAAAAGAAACAAAACTACATAAAATGTAAATGGAAAGATTAATTAATTTGATTTCAAACCATCTTCATCAATCACACCTAAAGAGAAGCATAAAACCTTTCTACCATGAAATTGACCTTTCAAGTAAACCTTACACCTCTGGCCGTTGGCCTTGAATAACTCTCCATTATCATTTTTAGGTTCTAAATACCCTTATAAAAAAATTGAGTCACATTAAATGGCCTACTTCAAAGAGATCTAAGTTTTCTGGGAAACAAATTCAATACAAAATTAAATAAAGTACCTTGTCCCCTACTTGAAAACTCTTATGTCTTATATATGCATCATGCCATTTCTTAGTTCTTTCTTTATATATCCTTGTATTCTTATATGAACTAAGACGTAACTCATCTAATTCTTTTAATTGCAAACATTTCTTAGAACCAACTTATTTTAAATCATAATTCAATGCTCTAATTGCCCAATAAGTCTTATGTTCCAACTCAACCAGTGAATGACAAGCCTTTTCAAATACTAACCTATATAGAGACATACCAATAGGTGTTTTGAATGCAATACAATATGCCTATAAAGTATCATCTAACTTATGGGCCCAATCCTTCCTTGAATTAAAAATAAGCTTTTCAAGGATCAATGTTAACTCCTTATTAGATACCTCTACTTGACCACTTATTTATGGGTGATAAGGTGTTGCTACTCTATGATGCACCCCATACTTATGCAATAATGAAGCAGAAGAACATTTAATAAAATGCATACGTCCATCACTTATAATGCCCTAGGCATTCCAAATCTAGAGAAAAGCTTTTTCAAAAACTTAATAACCATCTTTAAGTCATTGGTTGGTGTTGCCATTTCTTCCACCCATTTGGATACATAGTCCACTCCAACCAATATATAATTCTTCCAAAATAAAGTGGGAAAAGGACTTATAAAGTCAATCCCTTATACATCAAATATTTCCACCTCCAAAATGTTGGACAAAGGCATCTTATCTCTTTTTCCAATGTTTCTAACCCTTTGGCATCCATCACATTGAGCAACAAACTTTCTAGCATCTTAAAACAATGTAGGCCAATAGATTTCACACTCAAGCACACGAGATGCTGTCTTAGGACTCCCATTGTGATTTAAATATAAAGCTGAATAACAATGGGTTAAAATATTCACATACTATTCCTTACCTATATAGCATCGAATAGCCCCATTTCTATAGATTTTGAACAAGTAAGGCTCCTCCCAAAGGTAATACTTAACATCTGAAAAGTCATATCATATGGAAAAATTCCTACAGTAAGAAAGTTATCAAAATTTGCATACCAAGGAGTACTTTAGTGCCTAACTAACATTAAAGTTTAATTAGGAAATTCCTCATTTATTTCATTCGAATCCCCTATAGGTCCTTGATCATTTTCTAACCTCGATAAATGGTCAACCACTAAATTCTCGGATCTTTTCTTATCTCTTATTTCAATATCAAATTCTCACAATAAAAGGTTCCAATGAATAAGATAAGGCTTGGCATCTTTTTTAGTAAACAAGTATCTAAGGGCTACATGGTTAGTATATATAATAACTTTAGACCCCAACAAGTAAGACCTAAATTTATCACATGTAAAGATAACAACTAACGTCTCTTTTTCAGTGGTGGTGTAATTCAATTGAGGACACGACAATGTGTGACTAGCATAGTATATCACATGTAAACATTTTTCTCTACGTTGACCTAACACATAACCCACAGCTAGGTTACTAGCATCACACATGATCTCAAAATGGAGACTCCAAACAGGTGAAGTAATTATAGGTGCACTCATAAGAAATCTCAAATGTCTCTATACATTCATCAAATAAATAAAAAGGCACATCTTTAACCAAAAGATTAGTCAAATGTTTAGCAATCAAAGAGAAATCTATAATAAACCTTTTATAAAAACCAGCATGTCCTAGAAATGATCTCACATCTTTAATTATGGAAGGTAGAGGTAACTTTTCTATCAACTTAGTCTTAGCCCTATCTACTTCAATACCCTTTCTAAAAATCTTATGGCCTAACACTATTCCCTTTTCAACTATAAAATGTCACTTCTTCCAATTAAGCACCAAGTTGGACTCCTCACATCTAGACAATACTCTATCCAAGTTATGCAAACATAATTCAAATTAATCACCATAAATAGAAAAATCATCTATGAATACCTCCATGATTTCCTCTATCATATCCCCAAAGATAACAACCATACACCTTTGAAAAGTGGCTGGTACATTACACAATCCGAAGGCCATTCTTCTATATGCAAATATTTCATAAGGAAAAGCGAATGTTATTTTCTCTTGGTCACTAGGATAGATAAAAATTTGAAAATAACTAGAAAACCATCTAGAAAATAATAGTGAGAATGACAAGTAATTCTCTCTAGCATTTGATCTATGAATGATAAAGGAAAATGATCATTTCTAGTTGTTGCATTTAATTTACTATAGTCAATATAAACCCTCCAACCCATTGTGGTTCTTATAGGAATTAAGTCACCAATATCATTCTTAACTATAGGCATGCTCCCTTTCTTTGGAACACATTGAATAGGACTAACCCATGCACTATCCTATATGTTCATTAAATTCTCTTTCAAGAGATCTAACTCTGGCCCATTCTCAATTCAAATTTTTAAATTTAAATCAACTTATGAACAACAAATCACTACCTTAATTCTCAAAATGCAACAATACATTGACATGAGATAAATAAGCCACTACAAGAAAAAGCCATATTCTCGATGAAAATTTCCAATGAAATTGAGTGAATTTTTGTAGGAAAATCAAAATACCGATGAAATTTAGCAACAAAAAAAGATGTAGGAGAAACAATTATAGGTACCTTAACCGATGGAAAATATTTCTATCGATAAATTTAAAAATGGAAAAAATTATCCGTCGGAAGATGCAGATCAAAAAATTATCTTCATTTGACATATTTACCAACATAATTATATTTTTTGTTGAAAATTTTACAGATGGAAATTAGTATTCCATAGCGAAATTTGCCTACGGAATGATACTAGTATTCCATAGCCAAATTTGCCTACGGAATGATACAATCCATAGGCAAATTTAGAGATAAAAATTTTTTGTCGGTAAATTTTCCAACGAAAATAAATATTTCGTAGGAAATTTTACCTACAAAATGATAGATTCCGTAGGTAAATTTAGCAATGGAACATTTCTATCGCTAAATTTCATTTGCATATTTAGTATTTTTTCTCTATATAGTGGAATCCTAATCAACAATTTAATATAAAATATATAATTTACAATAATAAATTAATAAGAGCCTAATTTGTAATATAATATAAAATTTATACTATCAATAACATATGAAATCATTTTTTTACAAGTCCTAGAAGCATAAATAGTATCCCTAATATTATAGTCAGATTGTTAAAATTTTCAAAAGTCTATTTTTAAATCCCTATCTTTGCTATCGATGTAGGTGGATCATCTGGATGCTGCAATGTGCAACTTTCCCCCCTTATTTCCTTCATTTGAGTACGAAACTTGGCTCTACTTTCCATAGACTCATGCAATTGAGTTGTCACTGTCCAATTCTATACCTATATTAAATCGTGTCATAGAATTCTTTTATTAAAATTTATCCATAATTTTTATGAAGGTTGGTTGTTGGATTCAGCTGTAAGGGGACACACAAAAATCTAAAGCTAACAAAAAATATTTTCCAAACCAAGATACCACAAATAACAAAAAAAGTTACATAGACAAATCTGAAGAATAACTAACAAAAAAGTTATCTTTGCATACCTGCTCACGCCTCCTCAGTTCAGCCTCCTTAGCATGAAACTCCTCTTAAATACAAGTAAGAAATATAAATTACTTAATTTGTAAGAAGCACAACCCAACTTCAACAAAAAGGTTAGGCATACGACTCAACTTCAACAAGAAATCAGGGAACTTAGCTAGTAATGACCCTTGAAATAGAATGTGTCTAATATCAGATTGTGAAATAGAACAAAAAGCAAGACACTAATAACTATACTATATTTTCATTGGTAGATTGATAGAGCTGATTATGTTGAGAGATAAAGTTAGGGGGACCAAAAACTAAGTATTAAAAAGCATCCTATTTAATAACATGGCTTGAAACATTTCCTTTAATGAAGCCTAATTGAAAATAGAGATTTATATTACAAAATAAAAAATATTCCAAGGATGTTGCTTATCAATATTGACAAACAAACAAGCAGAAGTCTAAGTTCCCTTAAGGGAGCACAATGCAGCTAAAAGATATAAGAAAACAAGAAAAAACAAATTGATTCCTATAGATCAAATAATAATCATGCTGGCCCAACAAATCCTGATGTAATGAAAGAATATTTGAAAAGATCATTCAATTTGCTGAACATAAAACTATAAATAATAGATAAATTAAATCTAAATGGTAATTTTAAGTTAATACAACTCTTTATTATAATTGGTAGCTATAATAGGCAAGAAAGTCCTAGGATTTTGTATTTTATTGCATAACTATAAGTTACATAATTACAAAAGACTTTATATAGCATCAGAGATTTATATTATAGCCAGGTTATACATGGTTAATTATTTAAGCCCACATTTGTGCCTATGTAAGAAAACCAAGATGGCTAATTTAAGACTTTGGGATTGTGCTTGCAATAATACATATGGTTCAAGGCAAATGATATTCAGTGATTCCCAAATTCACTTATGAAAATCTTATCTCTGTTTTAATGGGAACAGGCATCCATTCCAGAAAAAATGAATATTAATTTAGCTTTGTCAAATAAACATGTATTGACTTCATAATATTATATCTTAGCCAACCCTTAAATTTAACAAGTGCAATTTAATCGTAATCTTGGGTTGGTTAAATTAAGCACATAAGAATTTAAGTCTTTGGCCTAATGTGTCATTCATTAATCTCAAATACCGTCATACTCACACTTAACATTTTAATTAAGAGTCCACAAGACTATATTTCATTAAATTTCCTATATATCAAGTTCCTAATTAGAAATATTAATTCTTCTTATTGAAATTACATTTATGAAATATGAGACTAACCATGAAAGCAACCCATAAATCAGTTTAACTATCAATTTTGTTCAACTATATTGCATCAATAAAACCAAAACTCCATCTAATCTCAATCCCACACTTATTCAATTTTTACCTTTTCCCTCAGCTAATTTGATTATTAACTCAACAATTACAACTTCAATTTCATAATTAATTTTCCATGCTTAACAGATCCTTAAATGTATATACTTAAATTGATTTTTTTCTTATTCAACAGAGTAAAGAAATGTAAATAATAACACCAATTATTCATTTGTTTTTTTCAATTTAAAATTCTGTAACCAGCTTATTTTTTCTTAAAAATAAGAGAAGATAAATTTTGCTAGTCATATACCCATTTAATGTCATTTTTCTACATTTTCCTCATTCTATCCATCACTGTGCTCGTTAGACCATCACTGAAGCTTCACTGGAGCCTCATTAGAGATGCACCAATGCTATTTAACATGTAACTAGAGACATCGATGACCATCTTGTGGTGTCTACGCTACCCAATACCCCACCAATTGGTCAAAATTTTCCATTGAACTATTGACTGCCATCCTCTCCGATCTCTTTATTGTCGACGTGTGAGGAGAGACAGAAGGCATCAGAGGAATCATCTTAACCTTAGGATCTTGTTAGTATCAGTCAAGTTATCATTTTTCATCATCGATAGGAGGTGAAGCAGCTGCGGTAACGAGAGAAAGGGGAATCGAGGCATAACAATGAGAAATTGGATACCGACGATGGGCAACGAGTGGTGGCACAAACGATTTGCCGCCAATGAAAGTGGTCGGCATGGCCGTTGGTTAGCTTTCATCTCCTCCATCTTGTCTTCCTCTCTTTTCTCCCCTGCTCTTCATTCCCCCCCTCATTTCCTTTTCCTCCTCCCCCCTTTTATTTAATTTTTATTTCCCTTCCTCTCTTTATTATATTCTTGTTCATATTTTTCTTTATATATATATATATTAATTGCTTGTGGCCATGGTAGTTTTAGCTAGAAAAATCTAGAAGCCCCAAGATGCTGCTGATGATGATTATTATTATTGCCTAATTTAATTATCTTGATAAAATTCAAATCCTTAATACAGTTACCAATATAATTTCAATTAATTAATCTAAAGTTTAATCTATACTGAGTCAACTATGACTTTAAGTCAACTCTTGGCCAACCGAAGTAATATATATATATATATATATATATATATATATATATATATATATATATATATATATATATATATATATATATATATATATATATATATTAGTTCTACAAGTACTATTATTATAATTGAAATTTTTTTTGGGATGTTACAAAAAATAAATAGTTTTTTCAGACAAATTGAATTGTTGTTAGTTATTCACACTCTAATTTGTTAAATTTATATTAAAATTAAGTTTTCCTAATTATTTTTTTATACATGTAAAATAATTTTTATTATCTTATTAATTAATCTTTTCATATTTTAGTTTAATTGACATTGATGACTATAATTTGAGCATCTCATGCAACATCTCAATTTATTCTATTAGAAGCAAACAAAATTTTAACATCAATTAAGTTTGAAATTAAAGAAGCATGCAAATAAGGAAGTTTGAATTTTCTATTTATTTCAATTTTCCTACGGAATGAAATTTTTATAGGTAATTTAATGATGTAATCTTATTTCCATCGGTAAATTACCTATGAAATAAGATTCCATCAGTGATTTACCTATAAAATAACATTTCGTAGGTAATTTTCCTATGGAATTCAATTTTGGTAGGTATTTTCCCTAGGGAATTACCATTTTGTAGGTAAATTATCGATGGAAAATGTTTCCATCGATAATTTACCTATGAAAACATGATTTTGTAGGGTATTTACCTACGAAATAAGGATTCCATCGGTAAATTACCGACGAAATCAACATACCATCGATAAATTTCATGTGCAATTTCAGCCGCAAAATATAGAATCCAATTTAACGATGAATTTTTAGATTTTATCGCTAATTTTTATCGACAAAGTTTGGCAGAAAAATTTTCCTTCATTATTTACGATGAATTTGTCATTATGTCACAATACACATTTTTTCGATAATTTTTCCTACGAAAAAATTTTTCCTTCGGTAATTAGTGATGAAAAATTTTTCATCAATAATTTTCATTGAGAATTAGGATTTTTCTTGTAGTGAGCTAAGAACATACATATCCTTGATCAAAGACTGAATTAGCATTCAACCATTTATTCAATACATTAAAAATTAACCCAACCATAACCAATGATAATATTTAGCACAAGAATTAAAAAATAATACACTTGCATTAAAATTAAGCTTAAATTAAAGTCATTACAATAAAAGAATGAGGGCTCAAGTTTCCCCCAACAAAAGTAAAAAATTACTCACCAAACATGATTAAAACAATTGAAATATAAATATAAAATGATACAATACTCATAAAGCTTCAAACTTTCTCTTGATGACTTCTCAGCATATGCAGTAGAAAGCTTATATCTTTAAGACAATTGAAAACTAAGAATTAAAGAAAACTAAGATAAAACTAATGTACAATTAACTAAAGAAAAATAGGGCTAAAATTTTATAAAAACTAACTAAACTCTTCTCCTTAACTTTAGAATATGTGCCTTTTATATACTAATGTTTTTATCTGCTTAAAACTCTAAAACTGGAAGAAAATTTGCTGCCAAATAACTTCCTTTTCCAAAGAAAATATAAGTTCTATTGTATTTAAAACACTATGCCTCGATAGAGGGAAAAATCCCTCCACCGAGGAGATCCTCAAAATTGTGTCCTTTAGGTTCCCTCGGTAGAGGGAAAAGTCCCTCTACCGAGGAGAATGCTTCTTTCTCTTCATATTGTATTACTTCCCTCGGTAGAGGAGGATTTCCCTCTATTGAGCTGGTCTTCATATTTCATGAAGTTCCACCTAGGAGAATGCTTCCGGACTTCATGAAATTCCTTCTCTTTAAAAATATAAGTTGTTAATTTACCTCTTTTTGCCATGGAACTTTCTCTTTTCTTCAATTAAGTACCTAAAAATACCAAAAATTATAATTAAGTCCACAAACACAGAAATTAAGAAATTAAACATAAAATTAAATAAATTAACACTAAAATAACAACCTAAACACACTAAAACATACTAATTGATATAGATAAAATTCCCAACAATCAATACATGATGCAAGAAAGCCTTCCTTGGTGGAGGGCAGTTTTCCCTCTACTAAAACAAGCCAAATTTCACAAAGATGAAAATCACCTTGGTGGAGGAGCTTTTTCCCTTTACCGAGGCATTTATTTCCAGATTATGACTTTCATCAACTTTTCTTTGATTTAGGAAGTTTGATGCAATAAAACTTCTCCTATTTGAGGACTCTCAAGGATTGATATAAAAAGGGTAAAAGGAAAATGACTGAGGGGAGTGTGGTTTTAGAGTTATTTTTTAGGGTTTTATTGCTTTCTCTTAGTCTTTGTGAATTAGGTTTTATTTTCTCTTTTAGTTTAGTTTACTTTTGCAATTCTAGGAATAATTCAATGTTGAAGAAGAAGGAGCTTCAAGTTATATTTTATCTTCATTAAAGGTATATTCTTAACTTTATCTTTATATTTTAATGATTATATTCTTGATGTTTGAGTAGTTCTTTTGCTTATGAATTCTTGAACCATATTTGTATAAGAATTTTGAGTTTAATAAATATTTACATGTTTTCTTCTATTTTTCTTATGATTAATTCTGCACTTATTGTTGATGTTTGGTTTGATTTTCAATGTATTGAGAGATGGTTAATTATTAAATTTGAATGTTAATTGTATGTGTTTATACCTTATTCTTTTATTTTCTATATCTAGTTATCTTTATGTTTCGAAATAAGATTTTGATTCCTATGTGTGTATTATATTTAGTTCAAGTCTGTTAGGGAATAGATGGATTTTTAAATGGGTTTTCCAAGAGGAGATTCATTTGAGATCTAGAAAGTTATGAACTTGAGTTTATGCTAGTTATTAGGTTGTTCTTAATTCGAGAACTTAGTAATCTAGAATCATATTATAAATAAGAGACCTATTTTGAGTTGAATTTTTCCAGATATTCATGTTAATATCGTTTTACTTGTTTCCAATTACATTTATGTGAATAGAATTTCCTAAGCATTAATTTTAATTTTGTTGATTTCCTTGATGATCTTGGTTTAATTTAGTTGTTAATTTTTTAAGTTTAATTTCCTATAAAGTTTAGATCTCCTTTTAATTCAAAAAAGGATTGGGAATCATCTTAGATTAATTTCACTCAAGTATAGATACTTTACTTAGCAATCCCTGTTCCCTTGGGTTCGATATTCTTGGGGTCATAAATATATTCCCCTCTATTACTTAGCCTATTTAGTACACTTGCTAGATACTGGTCAATGTACCTCTTTGGTTTTTAAATTTTTTTTCCCTAAAATTCAAAAGTGTACCCCATTTCGTTTCACCTAAATTTTTTATCCAAAACTCCAAAAGATGACCATTTAATTTTTGTCTAATTTTTTTCCAAAAACTCTAAGGGGTGCCCTTTTAAGTTTGTTTAAATTTTTTCACTTCAAAATCCAAAGGGTACCCCTTCGAGTTTTGTAAAACGTTTTACATCCAAAACTCCAAATGGTACCCACTTTGCTATTAATCAAAATATTTTTGTCCAAAACTCTAAACGTTATCCTTTTACTTTTCATATAATTTTTTTTTACCAAAAACTCCAAAAGGTAGCCCTTTATTTTTTATCAAAATTTTTTTGACCAAAACTCTAAAAGGTACATCTTTACTTTTTGTTTAAAGTTTTTCTCCCAAAGTTCTATAATGTATCTCTTTGCTTTTTGTCTAAATTTTTATGCCCAAAACTCTAAATGGTACACCTTTGCATTGTCTAAATTTAGAAAAAAAATTTTAAGAGGTATTACATTACTTTTTATCTAATTTTTTCTACCCAAAAATCTAATGGGTACGCCTTTACTTTGTGTCTAAATTATTTTTGCCAAAATACAAAGAGGTACCCTTTTACGTTTTATCTTAATTTTTTGCTCGAAATTATAAGTGGTACCCTTTTTTAATATTTTTAAGCCAAAACTCTAAAGCGTACCCCTTTCTTATTACTCTTTTTTTTTTGTTGAATACTCCACGTGGTATCCCATTGCTATTCCTCTAATTTTTTTTTCCAAAAAATAAAGAGATTCCCTCTTTGCTATTTATTTAATTTTTTGCCAAAAACTCCAAGGAACACCATTTTATTTTTTATCTGAATTTTTTGGACCAAAACTCTAATGGGTACTCCTTTGCTTTTTATTCAAAGTTTTTCTCCCAGAACTCAAAAGGATGTGCCTTTACATTTTGTCAAATTTTTTTTGCCTAAAAATCCAAATGGTAATCTTTGCTTTTTGTCTAAACTTTGGCTCAAATCTTCAATGGATATCTCTTTAGTTTTTATCTAATTTTTTTATCCAAAATTTCAAAAGGTACTTTTTCATTTTCTGTTTAAATTTTTTTGTCAAAAATTCAAAGGGATATCCCTTTGCACTTTGTCTAAAATTTAAGAAGTATTCATATGCTATTCCTCTAAATTTTTTGCCTAAAACTCCAAAGGTGTATCTTTTTGCTAAGCTTTTAAAATTTTATCTGAAACTCAAAAGGGATACCTTTAACTTTTTGTCTATTTTTTTTTTCAAAACTTAAAAGGGTATCCCTTTGCTTTTTTTTTTGCTAACATTTTTTGCTCAAACTTCCAAAAGGTATCCTTTTGTGTTTCGCATAAATTTTTATACCCAAAACTCTAAAGGGTGCCTCTTTAATTTTTGTATAAATATTTTTGCCCAAAATTCGATAGATTATCCCGTTACTTTCTATCTAAATATTTTCATCTAAAACTCCAACATTTACCACTTTGCATTTTATCTAAATTTTATTGCCCAAACACCATGAGGTACCCCTATGATATTCATTGAAATGTTTTAGTTAAAAACTCCAAGATATGCCATTTTTCTTTTTGATTAAATTTTTTGTCCAAAAACTTTAAGGGATACCTATTTATTTTTAGTCTAAAATTTTTCGATTAAAACTCCATGGGGCATCCCTTTACTTTTTATCTAAAGTTTTTTGCCCAAAAGTTAAAGGGGTACTCCTTAGCTTTTTTATAAATTTATTCACCCAAATCTCCGAAGCGTACGCTTTTGCTTTTTGTCCAAAATGTTTTTACCCAAAAGTCTAAAAAGACCTCTTTACTTTATGTCTAAATTTTTTTGCCAAAAGTTCAAAAGGCTATCTTTTTGTTTTTTATCTATTTTTTTTGCCCAAAACTCCAATAGGTACCCCTTTGCTATTACTTTAAATCTTTTCATAGAATGCTCCAATAATAAGTAACTCTTTGTTATACCTCTAAATATTTTTGCCTAAAATTTAAAGGGATACCCATTTTGCTGTTCTTTAAAATATTTTTTCCTAAAAGTTGAAGGGGTATCTCGTTCCTTTTGTCTAAATTTTTTTGACAAAAATTCTAAAGGATACCCTTTCGTTTTTTTGTATATATTTTTGCCCAAAAGTCCAAGTATTATCAGTTTGCTTTTTAACTAAATTTTTTCACTTAAAATACCAAAACGTACCTATTTTCTTTTTGCCTAATTTTTTTTGCCTAAAACTCCAAGAGGCACTCATTTACTTTATGTCTAATTTTTTTTGTCAAAACACTAAAAAGGCTATTCCTTTTCTTTTTGTCTAAATTTTTTATCCAAAATGCCAAGTGATACTCTTTTGCATTTTGTCAATATATTTTTGCCTTAAAACTCCAAAGGATACATTTTTACTATTCCTCTTAATTTTTTGTCCAAAACTCAATTTTTGCAATGTATGTTAATATTTTCGGTCAAAAATTATAGGAGTACTCCCTTTGTAAATTTTCAAAATATTATTGCCTAAAACTCTAAGATATACCTTTATTTTTATGATTTTTTTTTGGCCAAAAACCCAAGGTTTACCCTTTTACTTTTAGTCTAAGTTTTTTTGCCCAAATTTGCAAAGGTTACTCCTTTGCTTTTGGTTTAAATATTTTCTTCTAAAACTCTAAGTGATGCCTTTTCACTATTCATCTCAATATTTTCACCCTGAAGTCAAAAGGGTACCTCAGAAGGGTACCTCATTTGTTATTTATGAAAATGTTTTTGCCCATAAATCCAAAGGTATCCCTATACTTTTTATTTATATTTTTTTCACCTAAAATCCCAATGGATATTCCTTTGCTATTACTTAAAATTTTGCCCAAAACTCTAAGAAGTATCCTTTCACTTTTTGTTTAATTTTTTTGCCCAAAACTCCAAAAGGGTACTCCTTGACTTTTTGTTTAATTTTTTTTGTGCAAAACTCTAAAAGCTATCCCTTTGATTTTTTGTCTAAATTTTTTGATTAAAATTGCAAGTGGTGCCATTTTGGTTTTTGTTAAATTTATTTTGCCTAAAACTTTAAGGGGTACTTTTTTGATTTTTGTTAAAGTTTTTTGCCTAGAGTTATAAATGATATCTCTTTGTTATTTTTTTAAATATTTTTAGCTTAGATACAGAGGGCTACCTCTTTGCTTTTCATGAAAATGTTTTTGTATAAAATTCTAAGGGGTACTTCTTAATTTTTTGTCTAAAATTTTTTACCAAAACTTTAAGAATTACCCAAATGTCACCTTTTTATGTTTTGTCTAATTTTTTTCCAAAAACTCAAAAGGATGACCCTTTGATTTTTGTGTAATTTTTTTGCCCAAAATTTCAAATGATATCCCTTTTTTTGTTTAAACTTTTTCACCCAAAACTCAAAAGACTATCCATTTGCATTTTGTGTAAACTCTAAGGTGTACCTTTTGCTATTTATCAAAATATTTTTTGCCCAAAAATTTAAAAGGTACCCTTTTGCATTTTGTCTAAATTGTTTTGACAAAACTACAGTAGGTATCTCTTTGTTTTTTGTTTAAATATTTTTTTCCAAAAACTCAAATGGCACCCATTTGCTTTTGGTCTAAATTTTTTATCCTAAATCTTCATGTGGTACCCATTTGCTTTTTGTTTAAATTCTTTTTTCAAAACTCCAATTGGGTGCCACTTTATATTAAGTCTATTTTTTTTATCAAAAGCTCAAAAATATACTCTTTTGCTTTTTATTAAAGTTTTTTACCTAACACTCCAAGTGATACCCATTTGCTTTTTGTATATATTTTTTGCCCAAACCTCCAATGGGTATCACTTTTTGGTTCCTTTTAATTTTTTTTTGCCTAAGACTTCAAGGAGTGCTTTTTGCTATTCTTCTAAATATTTATGTTAAAAACATAGAGGGATACCACATTTACTATTCATCAAAAATATTTTTGGCCAAAACTCAAAAGAGTATATTTTTCTTTTTGTCGAGTACTTTTTTTTGCCAAAAATCAACGCGGTAAACCATTCCTTATAGTCTAAATTTTTTTTGTCAAAAATTCCAAAGGATATCTTTTTGTTTTCAATCTAAATTTTTTCACCCAAAACTAAAAAAGGTAGCATTTTGATTTTTATGTAAATTTTTTTGCTGAAATTTTCGGGGGTTGGCCTTTTGATTTTAGTCTAAATAATTTTTCCAAAACTCCAAAGGGCATCCTTCTACTTTTTTTCATATTTTTTTATTCAAAACTTAAATGGGTACCTTTTACATTTTATCTAAATTCTTTTACTCAAAACTCCAAAAGGTACCCTTTGCTATTCATTAAAATATTTTTGCTCAAAACTCCAAGGGATACCCCCTTTATTTTTTTCTAAATTTTTTCACTAAAAACTCTAATGAGAATCCTTTTACTTTTTGCCAAAATTTTTTTGGCCAAAATTTCAAACGGTACCCCTTTGCTTTTTATCTAAATTTTTTTCCAAAACTCCAAAAAATACTATTTTGATTTTGGTTTAAATATTTTCATCCAAGACTCCAAGAGGCACCCTTTTGCTTTTTACCTAATATTTTTGCCAAAAACTCTTCGGGATACTCCTTTGCTTTTTATCTAATTTTTTTGGCCAAAACACCAAAAGATACCATTTAACTTTTGTGTAAAGTTTTTTGTCCAAAACTAAATAGGGTACCTCTTTGCTTTTTGTTAATTTTTTTTTTTGCCAAAAATTCAAAAAGGTATCCCTTTGATTTTTTCAACATTTTTTTACCCGAAACTTCAAAGGTTCCTCTTTCCTATTCCTCTAAATTTTTATTTAAATACTCCAAATGGAAAGTCCCACTACAAAGTAAGTAAGGAGGCTATTTGAAAGCTTATTAAGGCAGAGGCTTCAATTGCTAAAGAAAAAGAGGAGCATCAAGCCTCCAAGGCTGAACTAGAAAAAAGCCGAGCATAGAAAACCAATGCAGAGAATAACTATACCAAATTAGAGAAGAAGCTGGCTAACCTCAAAGATAAGATTGATGACCAAGCTGCGAATAAGTGCATCTTTTATAGAAATAAACTTATCTAAGCTGTGAAGGATAAGTTTCCCAACGAGAACTTTACTTGGATGGAAGAGGTCGACCCTAAAAAAGAGTAGCTAGGTTTTGATTTTAGATATTTAACTTGAAGTTGGCATTTGTATGTCTTTTTTTAATGAACCTCATTCAGATTTTAATGGGAATTTTTTTAGCTCTTCATCTTAATAATTCTTGATCTTCATGCTTTATTTCTTAGCTTATGTTCATCTTACATTTATCATAACAATTTGAGGAATAATGTTGATAAACTAATGAGTTATAATATATAATTAAGTATAATTATGGTCTAGAGGCACTGGGAGAAATATCAAACTTCAATATGAGTAATAAACTAATAAATATTTAAATTGATAAACAATTAAGTAATAAATATGCTTGTGGCTTAAGTTGTCGAGCTGAGCTACTTATATTATTAATGAATAGGCTCATGGCTTTAGCTGTCAAGTTGAACTTTAACACATAAAAAATGCTTATGGAAAAACTGTCGAATTTAAACAGAAAGAAGAAAGAATGCTTATGGAAAAAATGTCAAAATAAGCTAAAAAAAACCAAAAGTGCTCCTGGCAAAAACTCCTAAACCCAATTAAGAAATAACAAAGTTTGCTCCTAGCAAAACCGTCGAACTGAACTAAAAAAATAAAATCTAATTCTAATGAAATTGCCAAACTGAGCTAAAAAATAACAAAAAGTGATCCTAGAAAATTGCCAAACTAATCTATAAAATAATAAAAAGGGCTCTTGGCAAAATTACCAAACTAAGTAAAAATAGTAAAGTACACTTCTAGCAAAAATGTCGAAATGAGCTAACCATCTGATGATATTTCTTCAAATTAAAGATGTTTGAAGTGTGTGGTAAAATCTTTTCGGATATATCCTTGAGGTAATAAGCCCTGAAACTTACAACTTTATGTATTTCGTATGATCCTACCCAATTAGGACTCAACTCATTAACACCTGCTGCAGTTTGCATTTCAAAGGCTTTTTTTAGAACAAGTTTGCCTACTTGAGATATTCTAAGCCTTAACTTATGGTTATGATATGATGCCACATGTTGTTTATATACAGTAGCTTGGAATTAGGCATGTTCTCTGTTTTACTCTAGCACATCTAAGTGGTGTAACAGCAACTCTTTTTTTTATTTCTTCATTATATTTCTCAATTCTTATGTTCAGCATCCCGGTCTGACATGAAATAACATCTTCAACTCTATAAGTTAAAGAAAAAAGTGTTACTCCTATCGCCGAACAAGGAGATGTTTAGTATGCCCATATCACATTATTCAGCTCATCCACCCAAAGGCCTTGACTTCATCAAACCTCTTCTTCAATCCCATCAAGATAGTCCTGTTAGTCACCTTGTTCATACCATTTGATTGACAGTAATAAATCGATATGAATCTAAGATGAATATGCAACTCTTCACAAAAATTCCTAAAAGATTGACAATCGAATTATTTTTTATTATCAGTAATAAAAGTTTACAGAATGCCAAATCTGGTGATAATGAATTTTTGAACAAAATTTATTATGTTTGCTGGAGTAATAGTTGCCAGAGGCTTGGCTTCGACCTACTTGATGAAATGGTCAACTACAACAACTAAGATTTTTCTTTGTATGGTAGCCAATAGAAAGGGTTTCAGTATGTCTATCCCCCATTGTGCGAAAGGCCATGGATTATATATCAAAGTTAATTTGTTGAACTAACCCTTGGTGAATAATTTTTTTGAACCACTGGCATTTATCACATTTCTGCACTAACTCCTTTGCATCGGCTTTCAACTTTAGCTTGTAATACCCTTTTAATGGGGATTTTTGATCAATCTATTATTTGAATACCTTCATGTGCCCCATAGATGCCTTCATAGATTTCCCTAAGGATATAATTAGCTTCTTCCAAGCTTAAGCACAATGACCATAAATGTCAATAAGATCTTCTATATAACTTTCCCTCTATGATAGCGTAGAGGCCAGATCATCAAACAATCTTTCTTACCTCGATTTAGTCTTCTAGGATAGCACTTGTATCTAAGAATGGATAGATTGGCAATCACCATCCATTTGCTTATTGATTTGAATTGAATAAGTTTTATAAGATGGTTGAGCAATGATCGCCCATACTATGTCTACCTTTTGTATAGTGTTGTGGAGAGATACTTACTTGGCCAAAGAATCAGCCCTTTTATTCTCTTCCCGAGGTATCTACTTAATAGCCCAAGAATTCTTAGCTTTTCAAGTTGAGACAATAAATTTGATATGATATCTCAATACTTTACCATTATTTGCTCCTTAGCTTTAAAATTTTTGAGTAGTTGGCTAACAACTAACTAAGAGTTAGAATGAATAAGTAAAGAGTCTGGTTTTTTTCCTTAAGAGCAAGTTTTAATCCAAAACATATTACTTCGTATTTTGTAATGTTGTTAGATGTTGACAAAGATATCCTAGTGATTCCTTGAATAGAAATTCAGCCCAAACTAGACAAAATAACTCTTACTTTGGCTCATTCTAAGGAAATCACTCCATCTACATACAAACTCTAGGATATCTTACTTAGCTTATTGGGAGGAGTATGTAACTTAGCTAAGAAATTAGCTAAAACTTAGGCCTTCATTGCCAACTTAGGTTCATATCAAATATCAAACTCGTTTAGGTGAGCAACCCATTCAATTATCCTTTCTGACACTTTCAGTCTCTATATTATTTTTTTAAGACAAATGTTAGTTCAAGCCATTACGTTATTTGCTTGAAAATATGATCACAATTTAATGGTCAAAGTGACTAGGGCCAAAGCCAATTGCTCCAAATTTTGGTATTTTAGTTCAACTCTTCAGAGAACATTGCTGTTGTAATAAATCAAAAATTGTTAAGTGTTTTCTTCTTTAACCAAAATGGAGCCAATAGTCCCTTTGAAAATTGATAAGTATATGAATAGTGTTTCACCCAACTGTGGTCACCTAAGTAAGGGAGCAGAGCTAAGAAACTGTTTAATTACTTCAAAGCCTAATGACTCTCTGAAAGTTTTTTAAATTTTTTAATACCTTGTAGAATGGGATGCACCGCTTGACCAAATAAGAAATGAATCTTCCAAGAGCTGTAATTTTTCCATTCAACATTTGCACTTTTTTTATTAACTTCAGTGGCTTCATTTTTAATATGGCCTCGATTTTGATGGGGTTAGCCTCTATTCCCCTCATTCGAGATTACAAAACCTAAAAACTTGCTAGACCAAACTTCGAAAGCATACTTCTCCGGATTTAACTTCAGGTCGAACTTTCTAAGCATTGAAAAACTTTATTCAAGCTCTTGATAGATCTACCAAGGTCTTGATTTTGACAATTTTATCATCATCATAGACTTCTATGTTTTGACCTATCTGATCGATTAACAACTTGTTCATCAAGCTCTAATAAGTCGCACTAGCATTCTTAAGATCGAACAACATTACTTTATAGTAGTAAGCTGATATATGAGTAATGAATGCTATATTTTCCTCATCTTCCAAGTTCATAAGGATCTGATGGTAACCAATCGAGACAGCTAAGAAGGCATACTCTTTAAAATCGGTTGTTAAGTCTACCAATAGATCAATATTTGGCAATGGGTAACTATCCTTAGAATAGGCTTTGTTGAGGTTGGTAAAGTCAATGCACATTCTCCATTTGCCATTAGACTACATTAGATAACTAGTCCAAATAAAACACCTCTTTAATGAACCCATTCTTCAAAAAAAGTGTCGATTTTCTCATTGCCAGTTATCGCTTGGTTGCATAATTGCACTTCTTTTGCTTGACTGGCTTGCAACCTACTAAATACTTCATGAGTAAGATATGACCTTGGAAAAAATATTAGTGATGTTTGAAGGTTACTAGGCAAACACATTTATATAAGAGGACAAATTGCTAATAGTGACTTTATATCCGAACGAGTTTTTCTTGAAGCTATCTTCACTGTTTTTTCTAGCCATAAATCTACTTTTTGTAATAAATCTACAAGTTCTACCTTCCAAGTAGAGTCAGTGGAAACATCCAATGTATCCACTGGTAGTGCCTGATTTGCCTCTTTTAATATAGTGACATGTTTCTCGAGCAATTGTCCAGTTTCCATGAAGTATCGTCGTTCCTTATGGGGTGGGAATCTTTAATATCAATTTCTGCATAAAAATGTAAACATCCACTGAAACCAAAAGAGGTCGGTCAAAAATTGCATTATAAGATAATGGCATATTTACCACCTTAAAACATGTGTAGAACCTCACTACTGAGTCATCTTCGAGTGGTAAGGGTAAGTTGACCAAACCTTCAACCTTAACAGGCTACCTTAATATACCAATCAATGGCACAATAACTTCCTCCAATATTGACCGCACTCCCTGTGTCAACCAAAATTCTCTACACCAAGTAATCTCCAATCATTGCTTTAACTACCAATGCATCATTGTGAGGTAACCAAACATACTTCCCATCCTTTAATGAAAATTCAATGACAACTATTGACACTAGCTAACTTGTTTCGAGTGAGAAAATTTCTTTGACTTTGAACTTTTTAGAGTCACCGAACACATCTTAATGTTTTCCTCCTATAATGATATGGATTATTCTTACTAGACTTTCTTCCCCTTTATTCTACCCCTGAGGTGGTGATTGTTGATCATCACCCTTGTCCCCCTTATTGAACTACTTGAGTCTGCCTTTCTTAATCTGATACTCTATCTCCTTTTTAAGCTATCTGCAATCGTTGGTCTCATGCCCCTTGTCTTTGTGAAAAGCACAGTAAAGGCTCTGATCCCTATTTGGATCCTTTCTTATAGGCTTTGGCCAAGTAACTTAATCATTCTTCTTCAACCAAGATAAGATTTGTGTTCACTTTGACTATTTGAGTGTTGATTTAATACCATATATGCTCTATTTGAATCCCTCATTGCTCGGGAGTTACCCTTTCTCAAACTACCTCTATCTCGACCTATCCCTCAAGAACTCTTATTGTCCCTTCTTACCTATATGTTATAGTTCAACTATCGAGCTTCATCCATCTGGATGTATTTGTGAGCTCAAGTTATAAGCTTAGTGAAATCAGATGGGGGCTTCTTGGTCAAAGAGTCACCAAAATCCTAACACCTTGTATTCTTATTGATCACATTGATGATGACCTCCAGATTCAGATTCTGAATGTCCATATCTATCACATTAAAACTTTCTGCATAACTAGAGGTTCTCCCTTCTCTTGGATGACCTGATGCAGGTTGGCTGAAACTTTAGTTGATTAGATGATGGCTATGAACTTGCTTTGACAGATTTTTAAACCAAATCTAGGCACGTTCTATTAAGGTTTACAAAGAAACTTTACAAAGGGCAGTATCCTCGATTATATAAATAAACATGGTTTGATGGAACTGATTCAAATGTGCTTAGGGTTATGTACTTCCATTATACCTCAAATAATTAGGTAACTTTATGTTCGAAAAAGGAGCTAAGAGTATGGCTCTAGACAGGAAAAAAAACAAAAATTGCCCTAATACTGCAAAGTGTTGCGATTCTAATACTTCAACAACCTTTCTTCAAAAAGCCTCCCAAACTCATCCAGTGTCAAAGTGATTATGGGTGATGGGGCTGGTAGTGAGGGTGTCAGGTTTTAAGTTTTAATGTTTAGGATTGGATTTGCTGTGGTAGCAATTTGAGGCAATGGCTAGAGTGGTGCCTGCATTACCAGATTTGACAGTGTCATCAGAAAGGCTTGGGTAAGTTATGGGGTAAGGTCAGATATCGAAATTATGGAGGTTGCAAGAGGCAAATTAGGGATTGGAAGATTGGTGGAGGCACTTGGGGGAGTAGATTCTATGGTTGGAAAAATAAGTAAATTTGGAGGTAGCAGTGTAATGCTTCGGTTGTTCCCAGTTTAGGTGTCTGGAGTGTCTTGATCTTGATGATCCATGATTTTTAAGGATAAATTTCATGCTCACTGTACCAAATGATAATAGTTCAATTTTGCCGAGCTGTTACTTAGGTTCAACTTGAATGACAGCATTCTCTACGACTTCTAAGATACCTAAAAATAAAGAACTCCAATGGGGTTTTCGACAAGGGGAACACTAATGGTCAAGTCAATAAAAATTTTAAGAAATATGTTTTAGAATTAAATTGACCAAAAGAGAGAAAAATATCTGATACCTTACTTATTTATAGGGATAAGAATCTTATTTTAGTTAGGATTCCTAGTGTTTGTAGGATTTCCATTGAGGAAGATGTATAATCTAATCAGAAAACTAAGCTAGGTTTGCAAAATAAGTGTTATGTCCTCTTTAGGTAACTTACGAGTCATTGTCCAAGTATGACCTCTCAAAATGACATCGATGAGTAACCTATTCAAATCCAGGACTAACCAAATGTCATACAAACTGGGCTACTCGAAGGAATCCGGTTACACAGTTCGGTTATCAGATCCTATGCTAGAAAATGGAAAATATGTGAAAGAAAAGAGTATGAAATTATTGCTAAGGTTATATCTACTCTAGAAGCATTTGATCTCATATTATACACTGCAGTAGATTGGTGATAAGCATGCATTGTTCAAAATTAAAAGAAAGGTGGAATTACAAGAACCAATCAACAATTACTAACAAATTTGGAAAGTCCCACTGCTTTTTTTTCATATTTTTAACAGGAAATTTAACTGCATGACCTTAAAATCTTGCTTAATGGAAACACATCAGAAACTATGTAGGTTCATGTTGCTCATGTTTTGATATTTATACAACATGTGCATTTGGACACATGCACACGCACATCACTTTGCAAATTACTTTCATACTTTTAACACTAGATCCAATAATTTTTACATGCATATGAGATCTTTTCTTATGAATCAGTTTTATAAATTACTCTTCTAAATTAATTATTTAAGCAAAAAAGGCATTTAAGCATTCAATTGTTCCAATTATAGTTTTTCACCTAAGATTTGTACTATTATATGTTACCACATGTTCTTTCTTCAACTCATCTCCTATACAAAATGAGATCATACAACAAGCATTAGACATATCTAGATATAGAACGACATCAAGTAACATAAATTAAAATTATCAAGTCATAATTCAAAAAACAACAACTACCTTCACCTTCACCTAGTTCAACAAGTTTTGACAAACATACACTTTACATAATAATATAAGAAAGCAGGAAATTACTAGATTTGATATTGAAAGAAAGAGTGATATAAAGATTCCTAAAGAATTACCGTCAGCATGAGTTCCTACATATTATATGAAAAACTTCAATTTTCTAAAATATACAATATAAGGATAAGCATTCAAAATATAAATTGGAGATGGAAATTAGTGCTATGTTGTTCTCAAGGCACAAAATAGAGTGAACACTTGCCTTCAGAAAAAAAATAATATAAAAAGAGAACAAACAAATACTTGAAATCCTATGCATAAAAAAGGAAAAAAAATCATTTAAAATTTTCACTAGGCATTCAAACAGTAAAAATAGAATTATGCATTGTCAAAGTTAGAATACGAAAATTCAATATATGAAGATAAGCAAAAACTGACACACAATATTCAAAAATCAAAAGATATATAAAGAAAAAAATCATATATAAAGAAAATATATGCTTTCAAATCAAATCAATAACTAGAAGAATTTCAAGCAATAATGGATAGAAGTAGGGTTAGGGATGATCACGGGGAGGAAAATCCCCGTCCCTGGTGAGGAACCGCTCCTAATGGGGCGGAAAATCGCCAAAAAATTCTCTCGTGGAGATGAAAATGGAAGAAAAGTATTTCCCGACTTAGAATTCGGGATAGGAACGAAAATTGTGATTCCCACTCCGAAATTTTTCTGCCCTTGAAATTTAATTACTAAATTTAATTATATTTATATAATTTAGTTTTAAATTATATTTAATTTTAGTTTTATCAATTGTTAAAATTTATATTAATTTGATTTGTAATTGAATTTATATTTTTAATTATTAAATATTATATTTCAATTACAATTAATTATTAAATATTATATTTTAGTTATAATTAAATTTTTTAAAAAATAAAAATATTTTTAATGCAGGGACGGAAATTCCCGCGGGGATGGAGATTCCCGCGGGAACGGGGACGGGAAAAATTTTTCCTCCGTAATACTATCGGTCCCCGCTCCCACCCTTGCGCTGGGCAATAGGTGGGGAGGCACTCCCGGTCCCTGTCCCGCCTTGCCATCATCCCTAAGTAGGGTTGATCATGAGGCAAGTAATGCATCATCACCCACTGCACAGCCAGAGGCAGGGAATCCTCATTCACGTCCGGATTGAATAACGAGGAGAAAATTTCCTCCGTTAGTACCCATCAGGGATCCCCATCTCCCATGAAAAATAATTTTTTTTTAATTTTAAAATATAATATTTCAACATTAATTATAATTAAAATATAATATTTAATAAATAAGAAATATATGTATTCATGAAATTGATTTTCATTACCAAAAAAAAATCGCGCGCGCGCGCACACACACACACACACATATATATATATATATATATATATATATTACCAAGTTAGGAATTTCTGCAGGGTGGATATCCCATTCTTTGCTCCCGTCCCAAAATTAAAGTTGAAGATTTTTTTATCTTCATCCCCGCAGGAAAAAAATTTGAAAATTTTCAATTCCTTTTGAATCGGGTTTTTGTTGAAATTGAAAATTTTTTGCCTCATGATCATCCTTGGATTGAAGAATGATATCATATAAAGATTTAAAAAAAAAAAACTGGATTGAACAATAGAAAGGCATTACCACAAGCCCACCTCTGTTGAATTCAGCTAAAATTGTCCTTAAGAAATCCACAAAACGAGAATCAATAAAGGTGATCAACCTATGTAAAATCGCAAACGTCATAAATAAGAGGAAATAAAATAGATGACTTGAAGAGAAAGAATTAAAAACAAATATGGCTTAAATAGATCACAATTAAGATTCTTGAAACAACTAGCATATTTTTTTTTTTCAATTTTAGTTCAGGATTTGGTTTGAAAACAAATAGGAGAATCTGACTGAAATAAATTAAAATATTTATTATATATATATGTAATTTATTTTTTTTATTTTATAAAACTGATTAAAATAAATATGAAATCTATTTTTGTGTGAAAAATTATAAAAAAAAAAAAAAACGAACCAGTTTTATATAAAAGTTAACTGACCTAATAATTTTTGAAGTTGCAAAGATATAAGCTGATTTGAGCTTGATTTTGTTAGATGTTAAATAAGAGAATTGATTGAAGATTAAATATGAGAATTAGCTAGAGATTAAATGGGAGATATGAGATGGTTTGAGCTCGAATTTGATCTCCTTATTCCTGCAATTTCTCAGCACCACACACTCATCGCCGACAACTGATTATAAACAAAACGAAGGTCTGCTCAAATCCCTGTGTCATATGAGTTAGCCGTACTCATTGTTCTCCAGAATTCCTCTTTCTGATTCGTTCCCTGTTGCCAACTAGTTCGAAAGACCTATTGCAATTAGTAATTGAATAAGAAGGAAGACCAAGCCTTGGTCATCTTTGACGGCAGCCCCTAGATCTTCTATGAAGAAGAAGAAGAAATCCACCTCTCATAGTTTGAATTAGAAGAGCGCCGGTATTGCAGAGTGACTATTGGGAGACAATGAAAGCAATATTTACGACGTTTTAAAAAAGCTCCATGTTTTTAATAGAGAAATTTCTAAAGTGAAAAATTTTAAAAACATCCTAAATCAAATCTCTAAACTCTATTTAATTTTAGAAAATTGAAACATGTCTTTTTATATTTTTAATTTTTTAAAAAAATTAATTAATTTAAACATGATTTCTGATTTTCATGTTCTGAAATTTTTTTCTAAAAAATTAGAGTAATTTTTATACAAGTAAACACACCCTAACATTCCTCCTTCCCCTTGAGATATTTTTCATTTTTCAGATTAGGAAAAGAGAAAGGAAGAGAATTTCTCTAAAACATTTTCTTTTTAGTTGTCTATTTGCAATCAATCAATTTACTCACCAAATGTACTGTGAAATTTTTAGGGACTACAGTACCCAGAGGTTTAGAATTTCCCTGGCAAGAGGAAATCAGACAACCAAATAGATAATGAAAGAGTCATGAGCCGAAAACATCTAAAATTCTCATATTCTGTCATATTAGCTTTTATCTCGCTTTTGTAAAATCAGCACAAGAACCACACAAACGTAAGACTACGAATGATCACAAAATGAAAAATTCTCGAAAATCTTTCCCATGAAGATGAAGAAAGAGGAAAAATATTTACCGACTTAAAATTCGAAACGGGAATGGAAATTTTAATTCTCGTCCCGAAATTTAATTATATTTATATAATTTAATTTTAAATTATATTTAATTTCAATTTTTCAATTATTAAAATTTATATTATTTTAATTTGTAATTAAATTTATATATTTTTAATTATTAAATATTATATTTTAATTATAATTAATTGTTAAATATTATATTTTAGTTATAATTAAATTTTTTTTAAAATAAAATATTTTTTTATACAGGAAAGGGAGGAATTTTTTTCCTGAAATACTACTAAGGATGGCCCCACTCCCACCCGCTCATACGTAGGACAGTAGGTGAAGAGTCATTCCCCGCCCCCATCCTGTTCCGTGATCATCCCTTCATAAGACAGCAAATTACTACCGCTGCATTTAGTGAACCCCTATTAAAAAAAAAAAAAAAAGTGATACTCTTTCGATACATGCTGGAAAACTATGTGCCATTCTCATAAGATTAGCCATGTTATAGTTCACTCCACCTCACAACAAAGGATGAAACAAGATATGGACAAATGGGTGCTGATCAAGTTCCTTTTCCCTGTTGGATCTGCTGAAGAAGAGCAGCTGCCAACTGTAGAGTTGCTTGCAGACGTTTTTGTGGATCTCCATCTGCTTCTTCTAGCGTACTGGTGGTGCTTTGTATCTGAGGATTCCCTGGAGCACCCTGATGAGCCTCTCTTTGAATTGGAGCTCCACCTGCTGCTTTTGGCACATTAGATGCTTGGTGGTGCAGTTGCTGTTGCAATTGTTGCAGTTGACCAAACTGAGAAGTTGAAATCTCCGATCCTGCCTGATTACTCTGTAAACCATGTGATTTTGCTGTTCTGAACTGACTCTCTAACTGATCTGTGGTGTTTGTCTGTCTAATATCTTCTGCCACAGATAAATTTGGATTGCTCCCTGACTGTCGCTGTTGCCCAAGAAGAGACGACGCTAATTGTGCAAGTTGTTGGGGTTGCAAACCAGAAATAGGCAGTGATAAAGGAGCTGAAGTTTTATTTTCCTGAAGGAATGGCTTGCCGCTGCCAGATGATGGGTTACTTGACATACCACCTGCATAATGAGCTAGTCCATCCTCTGATACTGCCCTTGGCATGACCGAGTGATCAACCAAAGCATTCGGTGCTTGTGATGATACATTTCTGATACCAGAAATAGAACTCTGTAAATGGCGAGGGGACATATTGGGCCCAGGCATGGGATTCCGCTGCTGGAGTGGATAATCATGCCTATTCTTATTGTAAGAATCAGATGTTCTCCCAACAGCATGGGCTGAAGCTGAATATGCTGCAGGAGGACCTGAAGTAGCCACATCTCGCAATAAGGATGGATTACCTCCTGTTCTGCCAGAATTTGTAAAAGATTCCATTGAAGAAAAATGAACTGAAGGTGTGTGTGGCACATCTCCATGGAAGGATAACAAATTTGTATCTGCCTTTTCATTCGAATGGTGAAGAGGCCCCAGATTTGCACCAGGGAGTTCTAACCTTAAAATAACACCAGAAATACAAAGTTTCCCAGGTACTCTCAGTACCTTCTCTGAGAAATCAGAAGGGGGTACAAGAAATAATGTCGTCTTATCATCCAATTTAGCAACTGCAGCACGCTGCTTCTCCTCAAGATAATGCATGAATTCATTGTAATACCCAATGTCAGCATCACTAGCAGGAGCAAAGAAAACAACCCAAGCTGAAGCTGCTTGATAATAATGCTTTGCAAGCATGTCTAGACCAGTCCTTGCAGTGCAATCCAGAAGTTCAGGCCTGGAGCATAAATATCTGAGTTAAACCATGATTCAGAATGCAAGTCCAGCTACAAGAAGGGAAAGAAATGCAGCAGAGTACATGTCATGCTGTGTCATTACTAATAGTCAAGAAACCTAAGATCAGCTCGTAAAGATCTATCTAGGCATGTTTTTCCATAAACGTTCTAGAGGAATCTCATCCTCGCATATGATCTTAAAATGAACTTCTGGAAGTTACAAATCTTCAAGTTTGACGAGGATCTGGGAAGATTTATGCCTTGAACCAGAATTTTCGACCGAAAATCTTTTATCAGGGAAACTTCAATCTCAAATTTGTCAAATCCCATGAAAGAATCAAGCAAAAAAATCCCATTTAAGAATTTTATTGATCAATAAAAAATTAGACAGTTCAGGGCTTAAATCAAATTCAGTCAAGTTATAGAAGATACTATCATTATTCAGCCATGTCCTCGTAGATCAAAAGCCAAACATTACTGCTGGGCAGACAAACATTTTAACAAAATGCATAACGCGCTTCAGTGCAACTCATCAGACATGTTATGTCAAATGCCATGGTAATGAGAACAAATGGAAGCATTAGATTGCCTCCATACCTCAATCACCTTATAGGACCTTTTCATGGGCTAAAAGACATGCAAGAAGAACAAAACAATTAGAAAATAATGCATTCAAGTAAAGAAAAGGGAAAGTGTCTTAGAATAACAACATGAACAAAGATGGGCAGTAAAAGAGGGAACATATCTCTTTCAGATATTAATGCATACCAATTGAAAGCCAGAAGGAATATTCACTACTTACAGCATAATATCTAAAGCTTTTCCTACAGGAAAAGCATGAGCATTACAGACGGGAGTTCCGCCTTTTGCTATAGTTCCTTCCCATTTCCATAGTTCATCAGGAGTGAATCTTTTCCTCTCAACAGAATTCAAAAGCATAGAACCAGGGACGCTCCGTAAATTATCATAAGATGCTTTCCAGTCGTCATTTCTTTCCACATGAAGAAGAGAGAAAGAGTTTTGATGGTCAGGATGTTTATATCCATATTTCTTATCAAAGACCTCAGTTTGTGGAAAATCGGAAAATGCTCGAGGAAAAGCACGTTTCTCCTGATCTAAGTCAGATAAAGTGTATTCTGGAAGCTCTTTGTCAGTAGGAAAGGAGCCAGTCTTCAATTTCTTGGCTCCATGGAAGAGATAAGAATCCTCTGGCAAGTCCCATGGTTCTTCAAATAATGAAGCCTTTTGAGGAAGTTTCCGTGAAAACTCATCAAAATGAGGATCCCTCTCTCTTAGAGGACTTCCATGGCGTTCATAGAAATCTGGAGGTGGTCCTAGCTCATCTCCAAATCTCCGGTTATCAAATGTATTGCTTCCACCAGGATACAACGTACCCTTCCTGTTAAAGCCATAACCATCAGAATCTGAATCCAAATTTGACATGAAACGAGGAGATCTGATGCTGGGTTCTGTATTTAGGCTTCCAAAATTTCTATCCTGCCAAAAGTTCTCAGAAGCTCCCAAGTGACCATTTGATCTCAAATGTGGAGAGAGAGGGGTCCTTCCACTATTTGATGATGAGACACCTTCACCCCTGGCAAAACAAATATGCACCCGAGGATTTCCAAATAATTTTCCCTGAAGGGTTTCTTTTGCCCTGCAAGCTGACATTATATTCCTAAACCGAACAAAAGCATAACTACGACCAGGAAATACAGTTATCTTTTCTATCTCACCAAATGGTGAAAATGCCTTTCTTAATATCATTTCATCAACCTTCAGTAAAGCTGGAAAACCTATCCATAACACTTCACTGGGTTCTGCACTTCTATCATTTATCTTGGATTTGTCGCTGTATAAAGGGTCAGGACTAGCATTATGTGCTCTGGAGTCCCTTTGCAAGTAAGGGGATCCTCTTAATGCAGAGCGTGGCTCATCTCTCCGCTGCAAGTAATCTTCATTGTGCAGTGGTACTGTTGACTTATCCTGTGATTAAGAATCTCAACTAGATGAGAGAAGACCAATTCTCATCTTAATTACTTATTTGTTATTTAAATTTCCAATTAAAAATGATATAAAGTAAATGCATAATGCGATGCTTCATCTTATCAGAATTGTTCGTCAAGCTAGGCTTGAACTTAAGACTTTACAAATTTACTAATAAACCTAGACTATCACTTTTATGCAAAATAAAGAATTTTATTTAGAGAATGTCATCACTTGAACTGGATTACGAACATAAAAATAGGGAAGCAAAGCAAAATCACTTTTCTTTTTCAAGTGCCAAATAGGAAATTTTTTCAATTGGTGTGCACAAACAACCAACATTATATAAGGAAAATAACTAGCATAATTTAAGCATCTCAGAAAAATACAAACTAAATAATGACCATTACAATCTCTGATTAGCAATGCATCCAATTAGCATATGACCTAATAAAAGCTCAATTTGACTGAATGCCATAACTCAGGAGTAAGCCTCCAAACATCCCTGATCCTGCCCTTTCTCTCCATGGCAAAAAATGACAAATCGCCAAAATTATTTGATGACTAAAAGAAAAATCATATGTCAACAGATCATGAACCAAGAGTTCCTAATTTCATATCACACATGTGCACAAGCATGGCTTTACATAAATATATGCACAGAAATTGCATTCCTCCGCCAATAATGGAGACTACAGAAAATGAGGACATTATTTTTTCCATATTAGCTGAAGGCACAAGCAAAACTCCTCTGTGCAGCAACGACCTTTCATTGACTCATAGCATTTATCTCCCTGCATAGATATTAATCCCTATGTTTCAAGATCTCAGTAGAGTTTCTCTCTCACTGGCAAGTGAACCCTGGCAAAGTCTTGTAAATGTAGCATTTTTGAGATGGATCTTGCAATGCTTGGCACTAATAAAAAGAATAAAATTGCTGGAGTTTCTATTCCTTTTGATGAACAGTTGATTGATGGCGGATTAGTCAAGAAACTGTGGGAACCTATAGGTTTGAGCAAAAAGAATATCTTCAAACCATGGCAAAATACATTTATATGCCCAATATGCTTTTTAATGTCAAGAATTGTGTAAGGTTCTTCAAAACAGAAAAGAAAAGGACCATTTGCAACTTCAACCCACATTTGTTTTTTCTATACTCTCCAATAAGAATGCAAAATAGTATTGTCTGATGTGTATAGCTGAACTCGAGCCAAGACAAGTCAATATAATGACTATTGAACTCTTGGCTTCATTAATAAAAAAAATTTAAAAAATAGTTGAAGGCTTCAAACACAACTTAAACTTGGTCTTTTTCATACTCAAATTTGACTTGAAACAGCAAAGCACTCTTGAATAAGTTTGATTGCATTTGGAATCTATATTAAACTTAATAATTTCAATTAAAACTCAAATGCACTCGAGCTCACTCAAATTCAAACTCAAAATCAAAGTAATTTTAAAATATATAAAAATTAAACACTCAATTAAGCTCAGAAGCAACACAAATTGAACACTGTTGTACTCAAACTTGGCTAGCCTTCACTTTAGCTACTCAAGATAAAGGTTAATTAATACTCTTCAATAAAAGTTGAGTATTACATACAAGTAGCTCAAAAGTAGTTTTACCCCTTCAAAATCCAAGTTGAGTATGTTGGAAATCTGGATCTACATTAATGGCCTACTTAAAGATGATACCAAAAAATTAACATCATTAAGTACATAACCTTGGCAATTCTTAAACTTCATCTAATGCTCAGTTATACAAGGCATGGCTATCAATAATTTGCACTGCAGTCATTAATGTATTAAAAGACTTCAAGTTGATGAGGATAAATGGACTACAATTTTTGTTATTATCTTGTTAGTACAGCTGTCTCAATATGCCAAACGCACATGAAGATTGTCAAGTTAAAAAAGTTCACATGTAATTGGATATGACAGTGATTCACACAAGACCTGGTTCTCATGTCAAGAGAATTTGCTCCCCTCATGATCTTATTTCCTAGAGTATATTTCTATTTTCTTGAGCACTGTCATTAAAGTAGTTGAAGAACACATCTGGAAGGAAAGAGGGATTTGAAGACACAACAAAGCCTTGCAAACTATTTTCTGGGCATGTACTATTCACATGCTCCACCACGTCCTGCTACATCAAAAAACTAGCTTCATAATCTTTCACATCATGTAAGCATTTAAGTGTTCTGGAAAATACTATGCTCATTTACCTGCATCGCAAGAACCCTACTGCCGTGGCTGTTTATTTGGCCTAAAGGCCTGCTAGATTTAATGGTAGGTAATGAAAGGGCAGATGTCTATAGTTGGATACCAGTCAGAAAATAATAAAACTTTATGTAATGCTAATTGGATTGATCATATTTATCTGCAATACCTCCTTTGCGTCAAATGTGAGGCTTTGAAAATGGAGTAAAATGAGTATTGTGAATAGTCTTTCACCCGCAATACAAATAGTTGACAGTTTTTCTTTTCTGCATTCTTTTTTATAAATGAAAGAATAATTGCACAATATGTATGAAATGCAATAGTTACCAAGTCAAACATTGATCATCAACTTAATTGCTTGAAGTGATTGAATTCACTACTGCAAAAGGCTCTACACAGATGCTAAAAAATTAGACACATGGATATTAGAGATCTGCAACACTCCAAGGAAACTTGGAAAATAATTAACATTTCAACAAACAAATTGTGTTAATTTTTAATATGCCTTAAGCAAATTAATTTTGAGTATGCTGATTTTTGAAGTAAAAAGATAAATGAATCTATAGCAAGTAAAAATCCTTCACTTCGACACGAATGTTTGCCTGATAATGTCTTGTTTTATTAGTTGGCCATAATCTCTGGAAAGTTTAAGAACTATGACAGAATTATCCTTTTTTTCTATTCTTGTTAAACAAGATAATTCATATGTGTATTCCATTTTCCAGCAATAGACAGTTTGCATCAATTTACATGATTTTTTCCATTTCTGTATTATTTAATTGGATTGCCTGAGTTTCTAAAAAGGAGTCCAGGACACAAGTGGCAATCCTGTAGACTTCCAAGCTTTTTCTTCATTAAACTCCACAGACCACTTATTTAAGGGCATAATACCATATACCACTTTAGGCCTTAGCAAGGAAATTAAAAATACCAGTCAAGTAGTTTATATTACTGGTGATTACCCCATAATGAATACAATGCTGTAGCGATGGAATAGAATGCTGTGGATAAATGCACCAGTACTGGCGTTAGATTGAAAATTGACCGTTAGCGGGAATAATTAATAGTCCTGCATTATTGAACTTCTTTTGGGTGATATCCATCAACTTTTAAAGTTTTGACCATATATTATCTGAAGAGGAATTTCAAGTATAAATGCTCAAATGTGATTTATTAAATTGAATCTTATAACGGATTGCTTACTGGAAATGAATGATTTTTTTTTTCTTTATTTAGAATTAAACATATAGATCCATGTGTTCTGTTTTAATTAATAAATATTTAATGTCAAGTTCTCTAGTGTTGCCATGATGGTATGAAGCTGCAACTATAGCCAAGAAACAATCAATTAAATTAAACTCAATGAGCAAATACATAGTGATAGACACATATACAAGAAAAAACAAAGAAGAAAAAGAGTAAAAAGAGGCAAAACTAACCGCCTTAGCAAACTCAATCCTAAGCGGGTTGCCAGCGAGTGGAAAACCCTGGAGGGCCTTCAAGGCGGCAATTGCCTCATCATCTTTTTTAAAATTTATAAAGGCATAGCTACGCCCCGGTTGAAAAGCTACGCTTTCCAAATCCCCGAACTGCAAAAACTGATCGGTCAAATCGCTTTCGAGTATGCTGTGAGACAAATTGCCCACCCAAAGATGCCTTGACGGTGGATTACTACTACCTCGCTTATTACTACTCATATTAGTACTATCTTCGAATCGAGAAGAACCAAAATCTCTTCGCAATCGGTCTCTGCTTCCTCCTCCTCGGTTAGCCTAAAACTCATATAGAGACAAAGAGTGGGTAAGAAAAGAAAAGAGTTGAGCTTGACATTCGGAGGGTAAGAAGTGAAGAAAACTGACCATGACGGCGGTTGCCGGTGAAGTGGGATTTGGCGAGCGATAAGTTACGCAATGGGAGTGAAAGAGCGAAAGAGAAGGAGAGAGGAGTTTGGAAGTGGAAGTGGTTGGAAACGAAAGAACATTTATCAGACTTTGCAATTTTAATTTTAGGGTTTTAGAATTGGTATTGAGCTCTATTATATCGGCGGCTACGTAAGCTCGTAAATGTCAAGACGACTGACGTGGCACACAATTACCTTTTTCATTTCTTTTAAATTATAATTCACTTTCTTTTTTTCTATTATAATATTATTAAATTTTTTATTTATAAAAACTAAATATTTTTATGAAAATAAAAAAATAATTAAAATATTTTAATTTCATAAAAAATTATAATTATTGATAAAATTATCATTTTATATTTTTAAAATTTTATTTAATTTTAATTAAAAATAAAGAATAATAAAAAAATATTTAATAAATTATATAATAAATAGAGATATACAAATAAATATATTTTTTAAATTTAAAAAAAATATTTAAAATACAATAAAATAAAATAAAAATATTATTTTAAAATAAAATGGATAGAGTACCTATAATTTTAATAAATATAAAAATAAATTAATAAAAATATAAATTTTATATATATATATATATATTGTGAGTAAAAACATTTCCAAACAACAATAATCCTGTATTTTTTTATTCACAAAATAACATTCCCTCATAAAATTTACATCAAAGATGCGGAAAGTTTGTTAAAGTATGTTCAAATTGGAATACTTAATAAGTTTTTAAGTATAAATAAAAAAATAATTTCAATGAAGGTTTTTTATGTCACTAGCTAATTATTTGGAAACTTTTATGTCAAAATTCTTTTAATATTTTTTTTACTTTTTCATTTATTTAATAAAAAAAATAAACTGTTCCGCCTCTTTTAGAAAATATATTTTGCATTTATACTAAATCTATCAATTTTGATTTAGATTCTAGAATTTGATTCGAATTAATTTGAAAAAATTCAAATTTTTTCAATTTTATCTATGCGCATGATTTAATCCAATCCAAAAACTTATGAATTTATCAAATTCAAGTCAAAATTAATCTAAATGTCTTGTATCATGTATTGATTAAATTGACCCAATTTTTACATAAATTTTATTTACAAATTGACCAAATTTTATAAAACTGCACCATTTTGGATATATATATTAACATTTTTTTTTAATTTTAAACCAAAGAAACGTAAATTTTGTTAAAGGTTGTAGAAGTAAATTCAAATTAGGATATCTGACAATTTTTTAAGAATAAATAAAAATAATAATAATTCCAAGGAAGCCTTTTTTTTATGTCACTAATTATGTGGAAAGTTTGATGGCAAAATTGTTTTAAGATCATGTTTCCTCTTTCATTTATTTAATAAAAAATGTAAATCTTCCACCGCTTTTACAAAATATATTTTGCATTTATACTAAATCTATCAATTTTAATTCGAATATGAGGATTCGATTTTATTTCATCCGAAAAATATTTAATTGCAACTCAACCTAAGAAGATGCGCTTGTTTCTAGTGATGTGCACCGGTCGATTCGGTTATTATTGAACCGAATTGAAATAACCAAAAAATGAAATTTAAAAATTTTGATCAACCAAACCGAACTATTTAAATAATCGAATACTAATTAAATTGAATTTTTTGGTTGGTTCGATTCGATTAATCGAAAAATTAAAAATTAAAACTATTTTTTAGAAAAATAAAAAATTATATCTAAAAATTATACATAATTGCAAATTATAATATATTAAAATAAAAATATCTAAATTATACAAAATAAAAGTTCAAATTAAAAATACAATCCCAAAATATATAATAAATAATACAACAAAAACCGTTAAATAAATTTTTTCATTCAATCAATTTTCAATCCAATCATCAAAATTTCAAATTATCATCTAAAAAAATAAAAATTAATAATTGATAATTGTACTCAAATAATTTGCAACTCAAAATAAGATATTTTACATATACAAAATAATTATTCAATTAAAAAATCCAAAAAATTATCTAATTATATACAATTTCGGTCGGTTCAAATTTTCTACGGTTTTCTCCTTCAAAAATCAAACTTTCCTAAAATTTAAAACCAAAACCGAACAAAAAATTTGAAAAACCGAAATAACTTAAAAAATCAATCTGTTTGATTCGGATTTTAAATTTAAACTAAAACTTGCTCACCCCCACACGATAAAAAAAAAAATTAAGAATCGGTCAAAGCCAACTCAAAATTGATCCATATGTGTCATGTCACAAGTTGATTGGGATAATTCAATTTTTATATAAATTTTATTTTTAACTTTTCATTTTTTAAAAATAAAAAATTATTTCTATTTATGTTGTGTCATATTATTAATCTATAAAGAAATTTTGCTGCTACAAATTATCCAATTTTATATTTTTTGAATTGATCAAATTTTATATAACGATATGGTTTGGATATATATGTGTAGAATTTATATATAATTATAAACTGTTATTAAAATTTAAAAATAGCTGAAATCTATTGATATTTAAAAAAATATATATAATATTAAGTTAAATTTTGATTTGATAATTAAAAAATCAGTCAATCTATATGGATTTGTCTTGAGAATTTGACTTGATCCAAATAGGAAGTGACTTTATATCAAAAATGATTTGAACTATGAACAAACCAAACGTAATGACTCGAAATTGATCTGACTTAAATTGTTTTGTCCAATACGTTTAATATGTCTAATTTATACTAATAATTTAACTAGTTTATGTGTGCATTACAAGTGATGAATTATTTTTACTTAATACATAAATTATATTTATATTATCATAAAATTTCTTTGAAAATGTTTGTTTTCAAATTTTACGGAACAAATAAAATACTTAAAAAAATAATTATTACAATCAATATTGATCATTTTATAAAACAAACTCCCATTACTTTATAAAATTCGTAGTGATTGCTTATGATAACGGTGAATATGGACTATCTAATCGATTCATTAACAATTTTATTAATCAGTACATTAATTTCTATTAACAGCAATATTGGTTTCAATTTTTAATCAAATTTTTCGAATCGCTTTATTTGTTAGCCACTAAAAAATTTTAACATATAAAGTAAATAAATTATATAATTTTTAATATTATTTTTAATAGCTAAAAATACTTTAAAAATAAAAAAAATAAAAATTAAATATAATATCCAAACAAATAAAATAAAAATAATTTTTTTTTATAATTAATTATAAGAATTAAATATATTCAATATGAAACTAATAATAGACTACTACTACTAATAATAATAATAATAATAATAATAAGAAGAAGAAGAACAAGAACAACAAGAAGAAGAAGAAGAACAAGAAGATAATTTCAATATTTATTTACTAAAAATATATATTATAATAATATTTTAGAAAGTTATATACCATAATATTTATAAATTACAAAATATTAAAAATTTAACAGTAAAATTTAAAATATAACACACACACACACACACACACACACATATATATATATATATATATATATCGGTTAACCATTAGTCGAGGATTAACTATAAGTTCAAAATCTATAAAATTGTTTAAAGAGATAGATGCTTTGATTTTAGTGAATATATATATACATATACTAGACATGAGGTGTTTATTTAATAAATAGTAATTATATTGAATTGATTTTTTAATTAATCAAAATTTTTATTTTTTTTTTTTGTTCACCTCTAGTTTTTAGCAACTAGAAGAAGACGGGTTGAAAAAAATATAAGTTCAAAATCTATAAAATTGTTTAAAGAGATAGATGCTTTGCTTTTAGTGAATATATATATATATATATTAGACATGAGGTGTTTATTTAATAAATAGTAATTATGTCACAGCTAATTAAAAGCAAATACTTTGTTTTAGAATAAAATACTATATTTATATTATTACTATTATTATTATTATCGATAATACACTGTATATCATTTGTTAAAAAGCCTAATTTCGAGACCTTGGAGCACCGTCCAAAAGTCTGAAGTCCATCTATATGTCGCCAGTTACAAGATTTCTCTGACAAAAGATCTACCAATTCACCGCTAGAATCAGCCAAATTTAACCATATTAGCATATATAGTCATGCTGCTACAGTATAGCTTGTACGAATATTCAGTTATAAGTACATCAGTACGCTTGTATATGGTATTATAAATTAGGGTATATCAATTCGATTCAATATTTAAATTAAAATAATTAAAAATTAAATTTTAAAAATTTTAATAAATCAAATTGAATTTATAAAATAAATAAATTCAAATCAAATTAAAATTTTTGTTTAATCAAAAATTAAAAATTAAAACTATTTTTAAAAAAATAAAAAAATTATATAAAATTATAAATAATAATATACTAAAATAAAAACATCTAAATTGTATAAAATAAAAATTCAAATTAAAGATACAATCCCAAAATATATAATAAATAATATAAAAATTGTTAAATAAATTTTTTAATTTAATCGATTTTCAATTTAATCGTCAAAATTTTAAATTATCACATAAAAAATAGATATTAATAATTGATAAATATACTCATATAATTTACAACTCAAAATAAGATAATTTACATGTACAAAATAATTATTCAATTAAAAATATTTTTAAATTATATAATTATATAGAATTTTGGTTCGATTTTTGTACGATTTTTTCTTTCAAAACCGAATCAAAAAATCAAAATTTCTAAAATTCAAAATCAAAAAACCGAATCAAATTAAAAAATTGATCAATTTGGTTCGATTTTTCGATTTGAGCAGAAATTTGCTCACCCCTATTATAAACAATCCATTCACCTTAACGATAAAATTTCTCACAGCACTTTAGATTTTGGATTAATTATACCGATGGTCTCTAAAGTTTATTAGTTGTAACAATGTGATCACTTAACTTCGATTTGTATCAAAAAAATCACAAAAATTTTATTTATAACGGATAAATCACTTAGATTGAAATAATAAAAATCAAACCACCGGCGTATGTAATACACTCGTAACATAAGTCTATGTTAGTAAAACGTGACACGTCACCATCTTACTTATTGTCTACGTGGCACAACATTAAAAAAATTACAATCACTATTTATCTTTAACCCATCCCAACCCCCTCTCTCTCCTCGTCCCCTCTCTCTCCTCACCCCCTCTGTCGATCTCCAACCTGTTGATCTCTACTCTGCCTATCTCTGTCTAAAATTTATCAAAGTCGTGGATCTCTCCTCTCCTCTCACCATCTCTATCGTAAATCAAAGAAACCTCTCTCTCTACTGTTATTCGAACTCCCTCATTCGATAACTGAAGATCTCAACTCCAATTCATCATCTTATCTTCCTCATCCTCTTCTCTTATATCATGTCTACTCATTCTTCTTCATATGAAATTAATTCATATTATAGTAACATTGAAGGAAGCGGTGTTGTTACTCCGTACTGTGGTTGCCAAGTTCAAGCTGTAATGAAGACTTCCAAAATTGTAGATAATTCAATGAGAAGGTTTTTCACTTGTTATCTTACTTGGGTAAGATTTAAAATTGGAATTTAAACTGGTGCTTTCATTCTCTATAATTTATATGGGTATTATCTATTGTAGGACAATGGAGGATGTGAATTTTTTAGATGGTATGATGTGCTATTTCCAAATAGGGCAAATCACGTTATAGATGGTTTGCTAAGAAAAATTGCATATTTGGAGAATGAGTTGGCTATGAAGAATGAGACAGGATGGGAGAGGGAGTTGGCTACAAAGAATCGGAGGGGACATAGGAACTATGAGATAAACTATTGTATCTATTGGAGCATTGTTGCTATTATTGTATTTTTTGTTGCAATAATTTTCATCTAGTACTAGAAAAATAAAAATTATGATGATTATTATATGTAACATTAGCAGTTTATAATTCAAAAATTTGACTTAGAGCAATGTAGTTACTTAGTTATTGTTTGGATTTTCCTTGGCTGTTGTGATCAGGTATGTGTGATGACAAAAAAATTGTCATCGGGTATGCTTGAGTCAACAACTGTGCAAAAAAAATTTACAAATTTTAAATAAGTTATATTCAAAATGAACAAAGTAAATATACAATAATTTCAATTTGGTAAATATAAGTAATTCATTGATTACATTGTTAAATGTGCACCATACTTAACATCCATCTGCAGTGCAATTTCAAACACAACTACAATATTTGGAAGCATCTCAAAAAGCAATAGCTACATCATTTAACTTTTATATTTTTAACATAAAATGCATCTCAAAAAGCAATAGCTCAAGTCCATAAACATGGCTGTGTAATACATTTATAGCAGCTCAAGTCAAACAAAATAAAAAGAACTTTCAAGGACAACAAAACATTGTGAAATTTGATTCTTCATGTTGGAGTGTCTTCATGTACAGAATTTTGATGATTAGTTGAACTTTATCCTTTATACCTTGATGGAATAACCATGCCCTTCTTCACTTACTTGGGTTTAATGACTTTTAATTTCCTCTTCTTCAAGGGTTCATTGGATGCATTTAAAATAACACTCGACTGTGTTGGTTGATTCTCAGTTTCCTACAACAAATGGAAGTAATTGGGTTAAAATAAATAAAAAAAATGATGATATAACAAACATTTTAACTTAAATACCTGAGTATTAACAGTGGATTCAGGCTGTTTATTCTGATCATAGATTTTCTTTGCTTTGCTTTTTTCTCTCTCATTTGCTCCAATTTCTCAGGCTATTTCCTTTTATATTTAGGCTTTCTCCCTCTTTTTTTTTAAATAGACTTGGGGGAATTACATCATCTCCATCACTCATTTCAGGCTATAAGTCTTTAGGATTTATAGGGTTAATAAAGTGGGAGTATACTTTCTTAAATGTGTCAACACTATAGTACTCAATCATATAATTATAAGGGTCATCATTATTTGCAATGATACTAGCTATTGCATGTGCATATGGCAACCCTATCAATTTCTATCTCCTACAAGTACAAGTTATAGCAATTAAATCAACTATGTAAGGCCCTCCTAGACCATTCACTTACACCTTTGCACCACCTAATTTCTCAACATTATAGTAACCAGTAGCTTCTCTTACTTTCTTAAGCTTCTTTTCAATCTTTGGACAAATTATACCATTATAACTATTTATCCATTCACTATTCTTATACAACCTTTTCATCAACTTAGATTTGATCATTTTTCAACATTGTTATAATGGGCATGTCCCTCTCTTCTAATATATACCTTCATAAATAAATATACAAAATGATGGAATAACTAATTAATGAAACAGTAATGAACATTAAAAATAAAATAGATAGTAAATGCAAACTTTATAATAAAAAATGAGAATTGTTTTTATTAAATTCAAAGTGCTTACCTATTAAAGCACTCACAAAGATTATTCAATAGCATATCACACTTGATCTGTGTAATGAATAATGACCGTATCCAGCTTTTATATGGCCTATCAGGGTGCTCTAGCCAATTAAAAGCATTTGGATTCTCATTCTTTGTACAAGTCATAGCCTTCTGAAATTGTGCTTCATTGGTGGCCCTAGCAGCATTCCATATCATATCCTTCAATGCTTTCCCTTTGAACTTTTATCTGAAATTTTGATAGATATGTCTAACATAATTTATGTGTTCACTAAATGAGAAAAGATCTTGGACAGCATTGATCAGGCCCTACATTATTAGATAAGTATACCATGGCATTGGTGCAAACAGTTAATGAGTTAGAGGTCTGCATTAGAAATTTATGGATAACATAATGTTGGTCCTATCGTATTATTATGTAGCTGATGTGTATTATTATAATGCATCATAATGGACAACATTATATAGCTGATGTGTATTATTATAATTACATTTGGTCATGTACATTTATGAGTTCTAAAACCAAGGACAAAATTAAATAAATATGTCTGAAACAGTTCTAAAACCAAGGACAAAATAAAATAAATATGTCTTAAATTGTTCCCATCCAAATTTATGCTGTCCATAATTATTAAAAACACAGATATCGTTGGCATATTTATAATAACATTGCATTGTCATGTGAACTACATAAATATGATGTATAACAATAACACGTTGGCATATAATAATAACATTATCAGTAGGTTAGATAAAAGTGGAAATTAATAGACAACATTTTTTTTGATAGCATCATAAATATTAGATAAAACTAGTTAGTAAATAAAATATAAGGAAAAATTTACCTTTTGCCGATCAGACATCCAAGTAATTTTTCCACTGTATGAAATTTCCAAGTCAGTAAAAAGTATGCATAAAAAGAAACTCCATGTCTCTGTTGATTCAACATTATCTATGACAGCATAAGCTATTGAAAAAAATACAATTATCTGGATCTATCCCAATAACTATCAATAAATTTCCTCCAAATGTGCCCTTAAGCCAACATGCATCAATGCTAATAATTGGCCTACATCCAGCTTTGAATGCCTTTTTCAATGGATCCAAACAAACATAAAACACCTAAATTTACTCTCTTATCTCCATAGAACAACAGTAGTATCAGGGTTGGACTCATCAAAATCAATAGTAAATTCTTATCACCATAAATATATTTTAAAGCCATTTTCTTTGCTCTTCATGCTTTCATTCTTAAAATAATATATCCTAAATCATCATTAACACATTTTCTAATGTCATTCAAACTTTAAGTTAGATCAGCCCTGAATCTATCATAGTATTTTCTTGCAATCCATTAAGATGTAAGATTTCTATTTTTGAATATCTTAGAGCATGAGTGCGAAAAATTGGATGTCTTGATTTGAACTGTTGGATCATCCTTACTAATCCTTAAAGCATGCAATCTGAAATTACAGCTTGGATCCTTACACCTATATATACACCTCAACTTATCATTTGTGAAAAATCATAAATCCCACCTATTATTAATGCCCCAATTTTTGCAAGCTTTTTTGAATTGATCAAAATTTCGAAACTTCATTCCATGAAGTAAAACAGGCTTATCCATATGTTTCTCTTCGTTGAATTCAGGATATGTAACTCTATCAACATCTTCCTCATCACTATCAAATCCTAAATCCAATTCTTTACATTTATAGTATTTAGATTCATCGTTAGAATCAACCTCACTTACGTGGATTTTAGCTGTATGTTGGCTGCTTGCATTACCAATTGGCCTACCCTTTTTAATGTCATCTTTTTACAAATTTACTGCTGCTTCAAAGTCATAATCATTAACTGAAATGTTGTAATTGGGATCATTAAATATGATATTTTCAGGCTTAACCTGCTCATCACTCATTGCAGCTTCATAGCCTTTAATTTTAGGATCAACATTATCCTCACTTAATACCCCTTCATGAACTTCAATTCCAGTATCAACCTGCTCATCACTTACTAGCCCAGTCATAATTAAACAGTTATAATAAGGAGTACAATTCTCCTTCAAATAAGCTAATATATCTTCAGAGAAATGATTGATATATACATCTATTTCTATATTTTTATTGCCAATAGATTGATACATCTCAATTAGATCACTATCCCTATCCAAAGGTCTCAACAAGCCCCTATAAATATGTGCAGGAGGCTTATAGTAATACCTCACATATCCATCAGTATGTAATGTTTGCATCTATTTATAAAATAAACTAAGACTAATCGAATGGATATCACACCAATCAAAATAGCAAACTTCACCACCACAATATCCACTATAATATCCATCTATACGCAACACCCCTTTATAGTGTAAAACCACTATAGAATATTCTTTTCCAGCACCTGTATTCACATGCAATAAATTGATTATCATCTAATCAAGAAATAAGTAAACAAACTAAAATGAAGAAAATTTAACATGAAATGAACATCAGCAATCAAAAAAATAAAAAATAATGAAAAGGCAATATACTTTGACCAGGTTAGGTTTTATTTTATTTTTGTTTATGAGATGCTAACAAAGAATTTTCACTCTTTGAATTACTACTTTCAATTGGGGTTCGGATTCATGACTGATGTACTATGACAAAGTTAAAATACCACGTTAAAGTTTCAATGGAACACTGCAATAGTAGATATTGATTTAAAATTGTCATTACAATGAAAGTTAAGGTAGATAGTTCCTTTAGCAAGAGAATTTCAGTTATCGTTTTGTTTTTAATTCATGTCAGTTTAATTTTAGTTTTTATTTTGTTTAATTATTTATTTAGTTTAATTTTTACCTTTAAATCGAAAATATTTGAGAAACAAACTCAAATTAATTTAATTCATACATAGATATTTTTCTTAGTAATCTATGTTCTTTCGAGTACGATATTTGAGATCTTAATCTATATTTTTCTATATTACTAGCCGATCTAGTACACTTGCTAAATATCGATCATAGCTCAATCTCTTGTAACAAGTCTACTAGTTTTGCTTTTCGGACTGTATCCATTGGGACATGCTTCCCATTTTTATCTAAAAATTGAATGACACTAGGTGAGTTAGGCAAACTAGATCCACATGAGAAAACCTCCTTTGCTTTTTGCTTTTTTGAGTCACTAAACACATTGTAATGCTTTCCTTCTGTGATGATATGAATTATTCCAGCTAGGGCCTTCTTGCTACCATTGCCTTCTTCTCTATCAAGCTGAATTGGAAGAGATCATTTGTCTTCACTCTTATTCCTTTTTACGAACTGTCTGAGCTTGCTCCTTCTTATCTAATATTCTATCTCTCACTTGAGCTACCTATAGTTATTGGTTTCACATCTTTTATCCTTATGGAAGGTGCAATATAAAGTCTAATCCCTGTTCAAGCCCTCCCTCATAGGCTTCGGGCACTGCACTTCCTAATTCTTCTTCATCCATGCTAAAATTTATGTCGGGATAGCATTTAATTTGGTGAATGTCTCCTCTATTCGGTTGTCTGAATATGGTTTTGAAACCATGTAGGACCCATTTTCCCTTATCATAGCTTGGGACTCCGTTCTCCTTGAATTTCCACTTCCCATCTTACTTCCCGTTGGCTATCTTCTTTCGTTTGATCGTCGTACTTCAACCTTCTGGCCTCATTCGTCCGAATATACTTATGGGTCCTATTCATAAGCTCGATGAAATCATAAGGAGGCTTCTTGCTCAATGAGTCACTGAAAGTCCTGGCATCTGGTGTTCCAGCTAAGGGCATTAATAACAACTTCCAAGTTTAGGTTCTGCATGTCCATGGTTTCCATATTAAAAATGTTTATGTAATTTCACAATAGTTCTCCTCTCTCCTGGACTACTCGATGCAAGTTGGCTGAAACCCTGGTTGGTCGGATTATTGCCATAAACTTCATCATAAACATCTCGATGAACTGCCAAAAACTATGTATTGAATGCTTAGGTAGATTGTCGAACCAGACTTAGGCATGCTCCATTAAAGTTTATGGAAAGATTTTGCGGAAGGTAGCATCCTCCGTGGTGTAAATTAGTATGGAGTGACGAAATTGCTTCACATGAGCCCAAGAATTCATGTTTTGCTATATCTAGGTAGATTGGGGAACTTTATATTTGGAAATAGGGTTACAAGTTTGGCTTTAGATAGAGGGGATCAAAAGCCATCTTGGCACTACACCACTTTATGGCTCTATTTTTGCTACATCCTCTCTTCGACAAGCTTGTCCAACTCTTCTTTTATCAGAGTTATTTGGGATCCCATGTCATTTTGCAAGGGCGTAGAGTTTGGGTTTTTAGTATTTGGGGCGATGTTTATCCTGGGAGTTTGGTGAGTATATTAGGGTGTCATTTTGGCTACCATGTGTGAGAGGATTACCAGTAGGGCTTGGGCTAGCTGGGGGCGTGAGGCCTAGAACAGGCATAACGGGTGTTGCAGATGAGGGGCTGGCTATGGGAAGGTTTGTGGAGGAATCTTGGGGGGTAGGTTCAAGGGAGTGAAAAACTGCTATGAAGGGTGGTGGTGTTGTGTTACTGCGGTTGTTTTCCGCCTAAGTGTTTTCGTTATCGAAATTCATGGTTTTACGAGGATGATAGAATTCGCGCTCACCGTACCAAATGATAACAGCTTGAAATTACTTGATTAATATCGGATCTTGATTGAAATTCCAGACTACTTCAATGATACCTGAAAAACATAGAACTTCGATAAATATCTGGCGGGGGACACTCTAACGGTCAAGTTAGAAAAGATATAATAAGTATTTTTAGTAAAATTTGGCTAAGAGAGCCTCGTACCTGATGAACTTGTCTATTTATAGAGAAAGGTCTCCTGCTCTATTTCAAAATTCTCACTGTTGTGGGAGTCCCATTGAGGAAAAAATCATATTTGTATAAAAAGTCCAACTAGAATAGGCAATTCGAAGCAGGGATCCTAGTCTTGTCTAGACTATTCTCAGAACGGCATCGTCTAGTGCCACCATACGGATCCTGGGTGATTCGAGTAGCTAAGAAACTGGGTTATGGGTTCTGAGGTCCAGTCCAATTATCAAATAGTTCTATTTTATGTAATTTGTGACACTTGAGATACAATTTTAATATGCTTCCATTTATACTTGAGATGCAAACGTTTTCAATTACTTAATTTTGTAATTTACTGTACGTTTGTTATTTAAATTTATTTATTAAAAATTAAAATAAGAGAGAAAATTTATTTGTGAAGAGATCAGTGCACCTTTATAGCAAGAATCAACTCGGACTTAGAATTAATATTAGGGGGGCCAAAATTAAGTAGTAATACTGATACATGCATATGATTGAATAATAAGTGAGCTAAAAAAATAAATGATATATAATTATTAAAATTAATGTAAATTTGTAACTTATGATACATCAATATTAATGAATCATATATAATTATTAGGGGGAGGACAAGTTTGATTTTTTGACAAAATGTTATCTTAAGGTGGAAATTTTAAAATAAATGGGAGATATTTAATTTTGTCCAACTTTTTAGTGGAAATATAAAAAATAAGGAGGACAATCGTCCGCCTTCTAATTAAAACAAGCAAATCCACCTGTATTAGCAAATTATATGATTAAGAAATATCTACGTTAATTATATGATTAAGTAAATTATGTGTTTTTAATAACATATATTTATTATTATGAAATTAAGATTAACTAATTTTATATTTTTCTTTAAAGTTTACTAAAATCAGTTACTATTTATTAAAATGATTAATCACGTGCACCACAAACTAATTATTCTAAAAACATTAATTACATTTTCTTTATCATTTATATGGGATGGAGTACTTTTTTTTTTTTGTTATCGTTGATACAAATTTTCAAAACTTTTTTTTTCTGAACTTAAAAGTATGTTATTTTCAATTATAATTGAAACAATTTGAATAAATCAATAATCCAAATTTTTTTAAAAATTATAAATCAAAATTCAATTGAATTTTAATACTAACTAAATTGTTAAGTGAAATTCTTTTATATCACATATTGAAACCGAATTGATTAACATTTTAGAAATTTTTACTAGATTAAAACATATTCATTTAATTTTTTTTATCAACAGAATTGATAATTAAAATTCACAAATTTTACTAATAAAAACTGAACCGATTATTTATATAATCGAATTAGTTCGGTTAAAAATCAAACCGTGTTCACCCCCACAAGCTCAATTAATTCTAATTTGATTTTTATTTTTTAACTTCAGCAAATAATATATAATAGAATTGAAACAGCTGACAACAATCTCAAAAGTAAATCCCAACAGCCCTCCCAATAATCTCTCTTTGATATGTTTTTATTTCTATTTTCCATCGTTTCCAATCTTATTATGGAGGATGATCTGGTTGATATTTTAACAAGGGATCATGCAGAGGATGAAAGAGGTGGAAGAGGGGAATCTCATGATTTACGTTTAGCTGGAAAGAGTAGAGTGAGCATTCATGCGATGCGAAATCCACTGATGGATTTGTTGCACCCAATGGTGGAGTTTGCTTTCAGTAATTGGCTTTTTTAATGATTGGAGGAACGGTCACAAACACCTACAATCAAGTGCCAGTTTTTTGTATGAATTTTTCTGCTTTATTATACTCGTCTAATGTATCTTTGCGAAGGGAATTACTTTTGGCTTGCAACTCTTAATAATTTTCTCAAGACCTCTATGGACACTTGACTACAACCACAGCCCACAAATCACAGTCCTTCAATACTTGCTCAAGTTATAATACTCCATTTTAATTAATTTTTTACTATTTTACCGGATCAAAATCTGGAAAAATGCTACATCAATAAGCATTCTCCCAACTGACTTGGGGTAAGCACTGAAGATGCTTTCAAGTATTTTATTGTGCATTGATATCAGGCCATCAACAAAAATCTTGTTTTTGGTTACATTAGCAAAGAACAACAATGTCAGGATGTATACGTATTCTAGTAAAACCTGATCCTCTAGCAAAACCTGGATCCAGGAAACATCACCAACGACCACTCTTAGTTGTGCACCAAAAATCTCCAAGTTCCACGGCTAAATTACTGCCGCAAACTTGAGAAATTTCACCATAAAAATTGGAAGTAAATATTTAGTATGTCAAACTTGCAAACCTTTCAAATCAGATTCTCAGCCATTCTCCAATGCCGCGCCTAACAAGTGCTAGAATCTGAACTGGTAGTAGAAAAAGAAGATTGTCTACCTTTAAATCCATCTCCATTTGCTCAGTTACCACTAGCAGGGTTACTGCAAGGGCAAGTCACCTCCAAGTCCATCTCTGCCTTTGTCATTCAGGCACTGCATGTTCTTATGATCATCCAACCAAACTAGCGTATCAGGCCTTATTAATGAGATAAATGTCATGCTTCTTAGCTTTTAGGTATTAATATCCTTGGCATATACTTAATCTCCCCGCATTGTTTAGTCCATCACACCCTTGCTCGAACTGGTGCTATTCTTGTCAACAATTCCAATTGCTTGGCAAATGGCAGCAGGGGCTTAAATCTTGGCAAACACTTGCAGGTGAACCTATTCATCCTGTTGCAACTTAAACTTCCCACAGCAACAAATATGGTGCATTGAATTCTTGGTTCCTAACCATAAAAATCTTGCCCCAACAAAACAGTATCATCTTATTCGAGGTAATCACTTATCTCAAATTATAACAGCCAATACTCAAGTTTTTGCTAAGCCAATATATACAGTATTGATCTTTTCATGATTGCTACTGCTTTTTGCCTTTTTTCATGTACAAACCAAACTTTTGTTCAAGAAGGTATGTGCATATTAAACCAAGTGGAATTACGTATATGTTTGGTAATATGCATCAAACCAAATACTGAAATTCTAAAAGTAATTATTCTAGCAAAAATCTAACAGAAACAGTAGAGACTAAGTTCTGAAAGAAAAAATCAGCAGTACATCAGAGAATTCGCCCCAACTAAGTAAGTTTGATAGGTTCACCACATAATTGCTCTAATTCACTTTCAAAAACTCCCAACAAATTTGCTTTTGTCCGCCTATAGATCCAAGCATGAGCATTCTGATCCCAATCAAACCTAGATGGACCACTGCATGAAAACGGCAAATGTTCAACTTAATAAGAATCTGGAAAAAGGTATTGTGAGCCATATACATATCCTAGTCGGCATCATGAATAGAACTGCTCTACAAACAGAGAAGCAGGTTGCTCATGGTGTAACAACATTTCTGATGAGTAAATGTTTTATCAAATAATCATCAAATCTAATTGTGCACATGCAAAGAGGAGGCAGGAACACGAGGCCTCCACAAAAAGGAAGAAATGTCAAGTCCAACGTTACAAGGGATAACATCAAACATAGTGCTAAAATCATAACCTGCATGACCTGTCCATCATATGCACATAGGTCTAGTGGCATGTGAATTTCACTTCAAAAAGATAAATCCTGAAATTAAAATCATGCAGACCAATTGCAGCAGTAAAATAGTTATAAAAATTTAAAAGGCAAAACACATCCTCAAGTACTTGAACTATTCCCTTTGCTATTGATTCTTCAAACTTTCATTCGCTCACATCGGATCCTTAAACTTTTATTTTCATTCACATTAAAACCGGAGTTAACAGATTTAAAAAATAATATAATCATCAACAGTGTCACTATTTGAATAAGAAAAAGCATCATCGGCTCCTTGTACTTGCTCCTTTTTGCTATCTGATCTTAAACTTTTATTTGCAGTCAGTTATTTGGATGCATCACACACCTTAAACGGTGGGTGAAGTGCATTATCATTTGCTGGGTTAATGTTGAACTTAATGTAGATCTAAATAATTGTTTAAGGACCTGATGTGAACAAATAAAAGTTTAAAGGCTCAATAGCAAAAAAGGGAATAATTTAGGGACCTCATAATGCGTTTTCCCAATTTAAAATGGACCCTACTTCTAACTTAAGTACAACTTTTGCATAATAAATCAGATGCACTATGAGGATGAATCATGGAAAACATCTAAACTTGTACTTGCAAAAGATAAAGTAAGTTTTCAGGATGAGATAAATGAATGTAATATGCTACTGAAATTGCACTAATTTGATCGAAAAGAGCTAAAAAGATCTAGAAAAACGTAGATCTACATACATTAAACATAAAGAAAGCTCACGTTATGCACAAAAAAGAAAAGGCAATATCAATGCAATATTAACATGAACACGCAAACTTTGATTACTAAACCAACAAACGGTGAAATAGTCAATACCTCACGGGAGAAGATAACCAAAGTTGTCGATTAGGAGTTTGTTTGTTCAGCACATATGTGCCCAAACCCCCGAGTTTAACAGTCAAAACCTCATTCTACAAAAATCCAGAAAATAAAAATAAAATTCAAAATAGAGGCAATTTAAACTGCCACAAAAAAAAAAAAAAATAGTAAGCATATCAATCAATCTCACCCCATAATCAATGTCAAATCCATCAATTTGAGCAGTATCACCGTATTCCTGCAAAGAAAGAAAAGGTAGTTAATCTCAATTATATAAGTACACATCTTTCTGCCAAAGACAGCTTCTAAAGAAGTTATTTAAACCTCAAATTTCTCTTGAAGGTCATGAATAGTGGAATCAGCAAGTTTGTGAAATTCATCTTCCTTGAGCAGAGAGCTGTATCCACAACAAATTTTACTAACCAATAGGCAAAAACAAATCAAAAATTACAAACCCCAATAACCATAAATAAAAAGCAATGCAAGACAAACCGATAATCGATGGCGGCAGGGCCTTGATATTGGGCATCGAGATTAAAAGGAGATGAGCAAAAACTTCTAGAAGAAGCAAAAGGGCGATAACAATTGGGACTGTATGAAGGGTAACGCAGAGGAATTACAGCTTCAATAAGCGTATAATTCATGAGGTGAAATTTTGAAGAGCAAAAAGAAGAAAAAGGAGGATAGAAGGAGTTACGTTTTAAAAAGGTTGAGAACCTTCGCCAAGATTGCAACTTTGAAGCCATTTTTGTGAATTTAACTTTGATCTTAGCAAAACCAGTGTTTGGCAGAGGAGGGAAGGGGGATGTGTTGATGGGAATTTGAAGTGAATCTTTGTTGATGTGTTATTATGTCGTAACCATTGTTAAACCATGAGCCCACCATTCTTGGGTCCTAGGGCTGAGACAGGGGAACTGAGCGGGGATTCGGCCCCAAACGTGGTAAAATAACAATTCAGGACGTACTGTTGCAATTTCAATTCTTAGACTTGTATTTCCATGGGACAAAGGCAAATTTCCCTCTAAATTTTTAAAAATGTATATATTTATCTGTTAACTATGATTTTGAGCAAATTTACCCTTATTGATAAGTTCACCCTTATTTATAAGTTCAGAAATTTCACATAGGCGAAGGCCTCATGGTTAAAGAGAAGAGAGTCAATGGTGAGCTAGGCGAGAAAACGTCCGGTGGGATGAACGGTATATGAACATGCTAAAAAAAAAGGCTAGCTCGGCCTGACCGGACGTTAGTACTCCAATGATTAAGTCAATAAAACTTGGAGAAAATGGTGAGAATGTTAGAAATATGCCATGTGAAGTGAAGTGTGGGAGTGGAGTGAACCTGATATTCATAAGGCAGATAAAGGGCCACATAGAATGCTTATCCTAGTGTCAGAGTAGGTTGACTGTTATGTCATGGTTTGTAGGCAGTAATTCGATGGAAACATGTGTCAGAGAACTTTCGAGTGGTAGGAACATGCCTTGTACAATCGGACGGCTTTGATATGTGCATCCTAGTTGCCTATGGAAGGAGTCTCAGAGGTTCTTGGGCCAACGCTAGGCTGGGCTTGTAATGCCCCTAATGATACCCTAGGAGGGGTAAATGGTCATTTCGCATAAGACAGAGATTGATTTTGTGGTTAATTAAAAGAAAGATTCAATGTGGGGACTTAATTGAAAAGATCAAGTAAAAGAATTATGGCAAAAATAGAAATAAAAAAAGATGAAAGATTAAAGTAAAAGACAAAAGTTTTAAGAGGGATTAAAGTGAGATTGTGTAAGATTTTATTTGAGCAGCCAATTGAGACTTGACATTAGGATTTCTAGAAAGGTTAAATGATAAGTTAAAAGAAGAAGGAAGTGGGTGTGTGTGTGTTTTTGTGTGGCCGGCCATACTTGGCCAAGAAATTGTTTTCTTTCATTTTATTTTGTGCTTCCATCTTCTTCTCTCCTCAAGTCCACGAAGAGGCTGCTCCAAGTAGAGAAAAAGCTAAAGATGGTAGAGATGAAGAGCAAGAGAAAGAGAGATAGAAAGAAAGGAATTTTGGTGCTCTAATAAGGTTTGGGAGTTATGTTAGTGCTTTATGTGTTTGGAGTTGAAATAAATTGTGATATTTACTCTTGATGATCTATAGTTGATTTTTGAGTGAATATTTGAATGTATATTGCATGAGAAAGATGATTTGTGTCTTAGGAAGTGAGTTGGTGAAAATCTGTTTTCGGATCATATGAACCAGTCCTAGTAAAACTTGTATAAATCCCTCTGTAGATGTCTGATTGATGTGATTCAAGTTTTATATGAAAGATAAGACATAGATCTACAACTTTGTAGAAGAAACCGGGACCTAAATCGGTCTCTAGAGTGCCCGAAAATGAACTTGAAGTGGACAGATCCCTGCTGTCCGTCCCATGTGAATAGTCTTCGGTTTTTAATGAATATCTTGAGTTTCAGAAGTATGATTTGAGTGATTTTTGATGTTTTAGAAACTAGAGACATAGTGGAACAACTTTTTAGAAGACTACTTTCCCTGAAAATGACGTTTTCTGGGTCAAAAATGGTATAGAAGTTGAGACAGAAAATCTTTCTTTGAGCGATTTTAGGCATCACGGTTACTATGAGTTTCATAGTAACCGTGAGGCAGTCCAGAATCTAAATACACCCTATCTCACGGTTACTAAGCATTTCATAATAACCGTGACCCCTTTAAAAAGTAAAGAACACGGTTATTACTCCTCCGGTAATGACCGTGAGGTAGTTTGGCGTAGTCCAGACCCGAAAGTGCAATTAGGTCACGGTTACCATGAATTTGGTAGTAACCGTGACCCCTAAATTATGTTTTGTTCCACGGTTACCATGAATTGGTAGTAACCGTGACCCTCCCTCAAAGTTCAAACATGAAAGTTAAGACCCCATGTGAAGCATAAGATTAACTATTCTTCCTTAAACATATATTTTACCTTAAATATAAAGTATATGACATTGCTCAACCATAAACATATGAAATGTATAAGTAATATAAAGATAAGTTATAGTAATTGATATATGAAAGTATTTACTTGAATATGGTTGGGTTATATCGACTATCTGCATATGTTTTTGATTGTGACATGACAGTTAAAGAATATTATCTTATTGTTTGATTTATCATTTCATATGATAAATCGTATACTATGAATCTAATGTTACATGAGATATGTTATGCCTGCACATAGAGACTTGGTTGTGGATAGATAGGCATGCCTATAGGGTTATCGCAGCTGCTTCTGTTTGACTCTTATGAGTCTTCTGTAAGTCTCTACATGAGGCTTGTCTCTATATGAGACTTCTGATTAGGTATCTTCGGATATCCTTCTGATTAGATACCTTCGGGTATCCTTCTGTTTTGATACCTTCGGGTATCCATTGCACCCGTTATCCACACCCACAGGAATTTACGCAGGCCATTGATGCAAATAGTGATATGCTTTTACAGTTTAAAACTGTTACTGTTCTGATTACATGATACAGATATATTTTTATTAATCCAGTAAATGCATTGTATTTTATTCCTATTAAATGATTGGTGATAACCACTGTGTGTAGTTATCAATATGTTGTTATTCTGCTCCCCACTAAGCTTTATAGCTTAGCACGGGTGTTTATCCGTGTAGGTACTTGAAGTCAAGGTACTTTCTGTTGGGACAAGAGCTGCTAATGTAAAGCCAACACTAGAGATAGGAGAGAGTCTATTACATTTGTAATTCATTTTCTTTTTGTATTTATTATGTTGTACTAAAGAACCTTAATTAAGAGAACATTTTAATTGATTTTGTAGAATACTTATTGTAATACTTTGTATTTTCTCATAGTATATCGAGATATGCATGTGAAAATAACAACAACAACTAATAGGACTATAAAGGAAATAAATTATCATATGTAAAAGAACTTATTTAAGGAAAAGTTTGGGTGGACTAGTGTGGTCCTTACAGGGCTTCCCAAGGAATGCTTTTGGGGTTGGGCTTATTGGAAAATGATAATGAGCACTATCATTTGTTCCCTTCTGAATGGTTTGGCTAGTTATATCATTTGTTCCCTTTTGAATGGTTTGGGTAGTTATGGAAATCGAAGCATGGGGTTTTACTTGCTATGAAATCAGCTAAGATCAAGCCATTATTTTGTAAAAATAGGGGTGATCCTTTAATACGACCTGGTTTGGCATATGGTTTCTCGAATACATTGATCGGGAATTAGGATAAAGCCGTGGAGTATCATTGACTGGAATAAGTTCATCAATCGTATGACTGGGATTCAAGTATGTCAATCAGGAGATCATTGATAGGGAATATGATCATCAGTTATGGTAATTGGGATTTAAATACATCAATTGAGATAACTTCAATTAGGAATATGATAATTGGTCATGGAAATTATGATTTAAATACATCGATGGAAAGAACTTCGATCGGGAATGTGACCATTGATCATGGCAATTGTGATTTAAATACATCGATCACGAGAACTTTGATCGAGAATATGATCATCAATCGTGGTGACTGGGATATAAATACATCGATCGGTAGTTTATCGATAAGGAATATGATCATCGGTTGTGGCAATTGTGGTTTAAATAAATCGATCAAGAGAACTTCGATTGGGAATATGATCATCATTTGTGGCGACCGTGATTGAAATACATTGATCGAGAGAACTTTGATTGGGACTATAATCATCACTCGTAGCAACTATGATTTAAATGCATTGATCAAGAGAACTTTAATTGGAATATGATCATCAATCGTAGCCATTGAGATTTAAATACATCGATCGAGAGAACTTTGATAGGGAATATGATCACCAGTCATGGTGACTGGGATAATATAATCATCAGTTATGGTGATCGGGACATAAATACATCAATCGAGAGAACCTCAATCAAAAATATGATCATCAATTGTGGTGACTGGGATAATATGATCACCAGTCATAACGATTGGGATAATATGATCATCATTCGTGGTGACTGAGATATAAATACATCAATCAAGAGAACCTTGATCGGAAATATGTTCATCAGTCATAGAGATTGGGATATAAATACATCCATCAAGAGAACCTCAATCGGGAATGTGATCATTAGTCATCGAGGCTGGGATATAAATACATCAATCGAGAGAACCTCGATCGAGAATATAATCATTAGTCGTGGCGACTGGGATTTAAATACATGATCGAGAGATTTGATCGGGAATATGATCATCAGTTGTGGCGACTATGATTTAAATACATCGATCGAGAGAACTTTGATCGAAAATATGATCATTAGTAGCGGTGAATGGGATATAAATACATCAATCGAGAGAACCTCAATCGAAAATATGATCATCATTCTTGGTGACTGATTTAAATACATCGATCGAGAGAACTTCGATAAATAAATATAATCATCAGTCATAGGAACTGTGATTTAAATACATCGATCAAGAGAAATTCGATCAGGAATATGATCACCAATCGTTGCGACTAGTATATAAATATATCAATCGAGAGAACTTTGATCGGGAATATGATTATTAGTTATGGTGACTAGGATTTAAATACATCGATCGAGAGAACTTTGATCACGAGTATGATCATCAGTCATGCTGATTGAGATATAAATATATTGATCAGGATTATAATCATCAGTCATGGTGACTGGAATATAAATACATCAATCAAGAGAACCTCGATCAGAAATATGATAATTAGTCATGGTGATTGGGATATATATACATCAATCGAGAGAACCTCAATCGAGAATATGATCATCAGTTGTGGCGACTAGGATATAAATACATCGATCGAGAGAACTTTGATCAAGAATATTAATAAGGCTGATTACTTCAATCAGGATTAAATTTGTTCCTTTTTTTCATTCCAATTGACTAATCAAATCGGAGGGTGAAAGGAGCAAAGCGGCTGAGTCTTTGAGGGATAATTATGTTAAGATTTCATTTGTCTCAAGCCTAATCATTCGAGGCTTGATATGCACAGAGGGAGCTCAAATTCATTATTTTTTAACTTTATTTCTGATCCTTTTGATCCTTGCATGCAGTTTGTTCTCTTTTGGCCTGTTTCCATTTATTTTGCGAGCCATCGCAGGATGCATGTGCTGTTAATTTTTGCTTTTTTACTTTTTTATCTGGTCAAATTTTTGACTTCGAGTTGTTTTGTATGGATTTGTTTGTTTAAGGGGCAGATTGCTTTTAAAGGAAAAAATCCAGTCGATTTTAAAAGTGTAACGGACTTGGAACAATCTTTTTGAATAAGTTAGCTCTTGCTACAACTTTTAGTTTCTATAAAGGAGTATATTAGGATAATCACTACATAAGAGAGAGGAGGTGTTACCTGAAGATGTTGGCCTTTTAATTTGTAAGGATTCTTCAGTTGTGTCCTATGCTTCCTGCGGTGAAGATATGATTTGCTTCGATGTCTTGTATGTTATTTTTTATCCTATTGCATTTTGATGCTATAGAGCTTTCCCGACATTGGTGTTATGTTGGGTTGATCATTAGTTTTTTAGGATTTAGCATTCTCCATGCTTTAATAGCCGGTCATGGTCAAGCTTTTTTTATTTTTGGGGTGGCAAATTGTGCTCTAGTTTTCCAAAACGAGCATATTTTTTAGCAAAGTGTAAAGAAGCGAAGGTCTTGATTTTTTACTTTTCGAGTTTATACGATCCTTTTGATTAGCGCAACTGTTTTGTTTGTAATCATTTTTATCAAGGGATGGTAGTTTTTTGGAAGAGCCAAGACTATTCTGAGCTTCAATTTCCTTTTCTTTGTGTCAACTTCTTGGCTAGTTTTTTTTTTTTTGTGAGTTATGGGAATTTTTTTGGTTGGGGAACTGAGGATGACTCCCAGGGTGATTAAGTATCAACCTTAGGGTTGAGATTTGAACATTTTGATGAGGTCGCTAGTTGTTTGCTTATCAGGAAAAATGTTGATAAGGCACTAACTATCAGTCGTGCGAGTGGGGCTCTATTCTTTCTGATCGAGAAGATATTGATCGATAGTAGTTATGTGGCCGTTTGGCTTGATCGAGTCACTGCTTTAATTCGATCATTAAATGCGAATATTTGAATCATCATTTTTTTGACCGTGTCACTTAAGAATGAGTGTTAAGTAACTTCTGTCTTTAAATCTTCGTCACTTCACCTCTTGAGCCTTTATTGCAACAATATATTCTCTTTGATTTTCGACTTCTTATTTATTGGAGTTGCCATGTGGCTTGTTTTGAAAGCTCTTTATGAGGCAATTTTTGTGGGAGCTTCTATAAATGGGCACATTCTTTCATATTTTCTTGGAATGTTTGGGAAATTTGCTTTTCATCTTCTTTTTTCTTCTTTTTCCTTCTCCATGAAGCCATCTGATTATTTTTTAGACGTCTCTATTTCTTTGACTCTTCTATTTTATGAAGATGAATGAATTGCTAGATTTTCTCTAGCATTATATCATTTGCTAGTTTAGATTTTCTCTCAATGAAAGCACCAAATGATAACTTCAAAAATTTCATAGAGGTGAAGGCCCTTATGGTTAAAGAAAAGAGATTCGTTGGTGAGCCAAGCGAGAAAATGTCTGGTCAGATGAACGATATATGAACTTATGAAAAAGGGACTAGTCCGATCAAACCGGACGTTAGTACTCTGATGATTAAGTCAGTAAAGCTTGAAGAAAATGGCGAGAATGCTAGAAATATGGCATGTGAAGTGAAGTGTGGGAGTGGAGTGAACCTGATATTTATAAAGTGCATAAAGGGCCGCATAGAAGGCTTATCCTGGTGTCAGAGTAAGCTAACGATGATGTGATGATCTACAAGTGACGATATGATGAAAACATGTGTCAAAGAGCTTTTGTATGGCAGAAACGTGTCTTGTGCGATCGGATGGCTTGGTCCGTACATCCTAGTTGCCTATTGAAGAAGTCTTAGTGGTTCTTAGGCCTACGCAAGATAGGTCTCCCCAAGGAACGTTTTTGGGCTAGCTTGTTAGAAAATGATAATGACCATTATCACTTATCATATTGAAAATAACACAAATTTGTCCCTTAAATATTTTTTAAAAGCCCAAATTGCCCTTCCTGTTATGTATTTAGATTAAATTTGTCGCTAAACTAACTACAAGTAAACAAACGGAAACATACAATTAACTCACATACAATACAAATTATAAATTTTAACCATTTTCTTAGTGTTTAATAATAGTGTTACTTTAAAGTATATATATGACAAGTGTATACGCTTTCAATCAGCTTTTTATATATATATTTTTTGCTCACATGTTGCCCTTACTATTATGTATTTAGATCAAATTTGTCACTAAAACTAACTACAAGTAAACAAATGGAAACATACAATTAACCGACATAAATTTGCCACATGTATAATATAAATTATTAACCTATTTTAACTTTTAAAAGAATATTAAAAATTCATACCATCAGACAATTTTTATTTATTTACCTAAAATTTGATTATTTTGACAAGTTTAACGTTATAAATTTTAATCATTTTTTTAGTGTTTAATAAGAGTGTTATTTTATAGTATATATGTGACAACTGTATATGCCTTCAATCAGCTTTATATATATATATAATTCAGTTATTTTCAGTAATAAATTTGAGTGAATATTAAGACAGTTTTACTCCAAAAATATATGTAATGGATAATTATATGCCATTTTTAATATTTTAGTAGCAAATATACATAATTTTAAATATTTTAAAGGCCTATTTGCCCCTTATTCCTGTGTTCATTTTGCCCTTGAAACTTTGCATATTTATTTGTCTTTGTTACAAAATAGATTGCGAGTTTAAGTATTTGAGTTGGTTTAAGTAGGAGGAACTGCAAAATCAGTCCAAAATTATATTGAAAATTTTTATTATGATTTTTAGGGATGTGCAGAACCGAACCGAAATTAAAAACCGAATTAAATAGATTTTAGTCTATTTAATTCGGTTATTTCAGTTTTTTATTCGTTCGGTATTAAATCGAAATTAAAAATTAATTTAATCGATTTAATTTTTGAAATTAAAAAATCGAAAGAACCGAACCGACATAAATTTATTAAACTCGCTATTTTGCTTATATGTATATGTACCTATTTCTACAGAAATCCCTAAGCATTTCTACCCAAATCCTTAGCCAGCCACCTCCTGCCCTCGTTTTCGTCTCCCCTTCTTCGGTTCTTACCTTTCCTCTTCTTCGATTCTTCCTACCTATTCTTCGATTCTTCTATCCTGCAAAGCTGCAAGTGGAATCTTCCTGCAAAGCAACAATGGTTAGTATTATCTGTCCTTTGTTTGATTTGAACTATGGACTCTGTAGAAGTTAAATAGTCTGAATGTTTTTTATCTTCTTTTTATCTTGGCATTCCTTATCACTTCAGTTGCCGATATAATTAGATATTGGTTCTAATTATAATTGTTTTTGTTATCATGGAAATTATATTTTTCTGTTAATAGTAATTATTTACTAAAATGCAAATAAAGAACTGAAACTTACTATTTTCCCCTTTTGTCTTCTCATAGAAATTGATAGGCTCTAGATATGATTGCATGAATTACAAAGTCATATTCATCTGGAGATCTTTTGGCCAATACTGATAGCAGAGGTTCTTGCCTACCGTGTTACTGTTTACTGTTTCCTTTGCCTATTATCTATTCTCTTAAATTAGTCAAATATTGAATGTTAGTAGTTGTTGTTCCATGTTATTAAGAGTAGCAATTGTGAATAGTGGCCAGTTATTTCAGTGTTAGTGGGTTAGTTAGTTGCTGTGAATTTGTTCCTGAATTATACGATTTGCATTTGAATGAATAAAATATGAAAATTTTCACTTCATCTTAATATTGTCCATAAACTGTTAATTTGTCAAAAGTTCTAAAAGAATTTTTGCTTATACAACAACCATTGTTTTGTCTAACATTTAAAATAAAAATATTGAAAGTACGAACAGAGATACACTAATTTTGAAATTTCTCTTGAAAGAATTATATGAAATTAAAAACATATATTACATCATGAGTTTGTTTTGAGAAGTTAAAAACATATATAGAATTATATGATATTAAATCAAATGGAGACATCAGTACTTCCAAAATAGCTAGCTGTCTCAAATAGTCCAATTTGAGCAGAGTGATCTATGAAAATAAAGTTCTCTAAAAGTTAATTTTTTTATTCACAGTACTCAGGCCTTAATGTTAACAGAATGAAAAGAAAAAAAAATTGCAGACAAAAGATGTGAGTGAATTTGATGTGTGTTCTCAGTTCTGCTTGATTATTACTTAATCATGTTTACTGTTACAGCATTTTATTCTTGGGACTATAAATAATTTCCCTCCTAAGTTATCACTGTTTTAACTGAATATTTCTAAATTAATCAAATGTCAAATTATCTCCATACAGAGACTTGACATTTATTGAAAGATGCTGTGAAAATCATGTGTTTGGTACATAAACTGAAACTGGTATAATATGAGATTATTAATAGTATAGGGGTTATATTTACATTTTAAACACATTTATAATATAATGACATTTGATTAGTTCAATAGGTAATTTGTCAAAAAGTAATTATTTGAGGGAAAATTATGCACTAACCCTTTTATTCTTCTGTTCGTTTAATGTGTAATTTGATGTTATAGATCCAATGGAGGGATCAATAGATTCTTTCCTCTCATATCATAAACACGGATATGATAAACACAGATATTTTATTGCAATTGTAGTGTTAAGAAAAAGTTCAAAATTAGAAATAAAAGATAACTAGTATCCTCTCAATTTCATGTAATAGAATTTAGACAATGAGCATTTGAAGTTGCATTTAATCACATCTTGTTCCAGGGGTGATCTTCATGCTCTATCAATTACATGTGTGGTTTTTGATCTATTAGCTGTGCAATTTTATGTGCTCTGAAATAGCATGGTGAAATAACAGAGTGGTCATAAAACTGAAGTATAAGCACATCACATTTTTAAGCAACCAACCAGTAAAAGCCTTGTACTCAGAATTGACATCCATAAATAACAGTATAAATACTTCAAATTTCAAGTGTCGAATGGGGTTGGATTCCTGATGAATAAGTGCTGGAATTTCATGTACAAGATTCAACATTCTCTTGTTCTTTCTTCTTGATGCAACAATTTTATTTTTTATTTTGTATTTTTTTTTGCTGAAGTTGGATGGCTGTCAGTTGTCACTGTCCACTTTTTACCCCTCTTGGCTGGAACATATCCAAGATCAAGTTTAGTAGCACTAGCATTCCTCAAATTTGCGCCACCATTTATAACTCTCTTCACTTCTCTGCCTCTGCCTATTAATACTAATTCCTCAATTTCTTCTAGTGCCACGTGTGTTTGTAATTTACAGCAGTAATAAAGTTGTTTTTAGCATTTCTGTCTTTAACATGCTGTGGAATACCTTTACAAAAGGTCCAAGTTCTCTGTTTCATATGAACAGACTCAAATCATGTTCAACAATTTGTATAGTGTCAGAAAATATTGGAATTTTCTTTCTTTCTCTCTCCTTTTATTTTTATTTTCATTTTTTATTTCTCTCCTATAATTGGTTTTCTGTAGTGACGTTGATTTTATATAATTGATTTTTATTTGCTCGAATGGTTGGTCCTAAATATTTACTTTGATTTTTTTTAGGCCTCTATTCAAGATGAGACTCAAATTCCCACTACTCAAGGTGGGACACAACATCCCAATAGTGAAGATCATTTTCAAACCCAGTCTGATACCAATCAACCTACAAGATCAGATGCAACATCTAAAAATTTGAAGAGAAAAACTATAAGGCCAAGATCGAAGGTCTGTGATCACTTTGTCAAATTTACAAATACAAAAGGCAAGATAAAAGGCAAGTGCAATTATTGTTTTAAAGAATTTTTTTTATCCTAAGAAAAATGGTATAATAACACTTAAAAAACACATTAGTATTTGTAAGAAACGTCCTGAGACTCAAGATACACAATCGCAATTGAGTTTTAAGGTTGATAATGAAGTTGGGGGTATTGCTACTTGAAAATTTGATCAGGAATCTATAAGAAAAGGTTTAGCTGAATTGGTAATTACAATTGAATTACCTTTAAGCTATGTTGAGAATAAAAAATTCAGAAAATTTATGGCTTTTGTACAACCCAAATTTAGGATGTCATCTAGATTCACTATGTTTAGAGACTGTTTTCAGTTTATGTTGATGAGAAAGTTAAACTTAAGTAATACATTGAAACTAGAAAATAAAAACTTTGCCTTACTACAGACACTAGACATCAATTCAATAAATTAACTATATGTGTTTAACATGTCACTGGATTGGTGATGGCTAGAAATTACATAAAAGAGTTTGAACTTTTGTCCTATCACTAGTCATAAAGTTAGAGAATTAGGCATTGAAATTGAAAAATATTTGAATGATTGGGGAATTGAGCGTGTTTTCACTATTACTGTGGATAATCATGTTTCAAATGAACTAGCCATAAATTATTTACGGGAGAAATTTATTGATTGAGGTCATAATGTTTTGGAAGGAATGTGTTTGCATATGAGATGTGTTGCCATATAGTTAATTTGATTGTGCAAAATGGATTGAAAGAAATAGGAAATTCAGTTAAAAAGGGTTAGGGCGGCTGTGCGTTATGTGAGATCATCTTGTAAAAGAATTAATTAGTTCAAAGAAAGTTGTGAGTATGAAAAAATTCAATGTAAGCAGTTATTGTCTCTTGATGTCTCAACTAGGTGGAACTCCACTTACCTCATGCTAGACACAACCCAAAAGTTTGAAAAGGCTTTCAAGCGTTTATGTGATGTTGACCTATACTTTAAAATTGATTTGGAAGGAACTGAAGAGTGATCGGGTGTGCCTGAAAAAACTGATTGGGATAATGTGAGAAGAATGCTCCCCTTTTTGAACCATTTTTATGAGCTTACTTTAAAAACTTCTGGTTCTGATTATGTGACATGCAATGCTATTTTTTATGAGCTTTATATGATGTATCGTTTGTTGGAAGAGTGGAAGAAAAGCACAGACTTTCAGTTGTCATTGATGACAACAAAAATGAAAGTGAAATATGATAAGTATTAGGAAGATCCAAAGAAAGTTAACCATATTATTTATCTTGGTGTTGTTTTGAATCCTCGATATAAGCTTCAATGGCTTAATTTTACTTTCAAGATGATGTTTGAAACAGACAAATGGTGAGGTGATGGTAGTTAGAATCAAAGATTTGTTGGATGGATTGTATGAAGAATATAAAGATGAAAATTCAATTTCAAGCTCAAGTCAAAAAGAGCCTATGGAACAAGATGATCCTATCAATCTAATGCAATTGGATGAAACAGAAAAGTTAAAAAGAATTGTTGAATCAGAATACAAGAGTGAAGTTCTAGGTGGGAATTCAAGTAAGAAAACTGATATTGAGAGGTATTTGAGTGAGCAAATTAAGTATACTGATAAGAAAAAATTTGATATTTTAAAATGGTGAAAAGTAAATAGTCTTAGATTTTCTGTTCTTGGCAAGATAGCCGTGATGTATTAGCTGTCCCCATCTCTATTGTGCCTTCAGAGGCTACATTTAGCTCGAGTGGAAGATTACTTGATGCATTTAGGAGTTCACTAACTCCTAAAATTGTGCAAGCTCTTATTTGTACTAAAGATTGGCTTACTGACTTAAATGAACTAGAAATAGCAATTGGAGAAGATGATGTGATTCAAATAGAGAGAGGTATGTGTTTGTGTGTGTGTGTGTATTCTTTGTTTTATTTATTAAACTTAGTTTTTATAAAAAATTAATGTTTACTTTTTATTTGCAGATTTTCAAAAAATGCATTTGGAGTCTAATATTGATACAGTAAAATATTTTTATAATTTAATTCTTTTGTATTATTTTTTTACAATTTAATTGAATTTATTTAATTATTGTTCGTTTATATAAATGCAGGTCTAAAAAGTTGAATTTGCAAGAAAAATTTATCCACAGCTATATTGTTGTTTTAATTTAAATGCATGCTTTTTTTTTAATTAGATGATATTGAATGCCTTTTTAATTATGGGTTGTAAAATTTTTTAATTTATATTTCTTAGTGTAATTTTAAGTTATGTTGTATGTATTTTTAATTGGCTTTATTTTGTTAGATGGATATATAGGTCTATTTAGGTTAAAAATCTAATTAAAAAAAGTAAACATATAATTCAGCACCGATTGAACTGAACCGAACCGATCGAAATTATTTTGATTCATTCGGTTTTCGATTCTATAAAATTCGATTTCGGTTCGATTTTATATTTTCGGTCCAATCAGTTCAGTCCAAAATCAAACCAAACCGATTACTTGCACACCCCTAATGATTTTAATTCAGAATTTTTTTTCGCAAAATTATAAATTCTATTAAAGAAAGTCTATGAAAGTTAACAAAAAAAAAAAAGTTAAACTGAGCTGTTATATTATCAATAAATCCATAAAATAACAATTGATGAGCCAAAATATGAGCGACTTTTCCTTTTCCTAAAGAATTACTAGAAACATTATTTGAAATAAATGGCATTTTACACTATAAACCTCAAAGTGCTTTTTTTCCCCTCTCTTTCAAAAAAAAAAAAAAAAAAAAAACTATACAAGTAAATGCTAACTTCGTAATTTAAGTTACGCACGCATATATTCGAGAGCTAGCTAATCATTGCATTTACTTAGTTCACTTATAAGATGGTATCAGAGTCCATGGAAAGTATTAAGCTAAAGAATCACTGTCAGATTACATGTTAGTAATTAGAAGTAAACTCTACTCTTCTTCTTTTTCTCTTTTCTGATGTGTTCTTTGATTTCACATGTTTGACTTTCGCAACTAATTTTACAACCTCATATGCAAGCTAAAGCTATATGTAGTCATCTTCCCCACAACAACATCGAGATACACAAACCCCATTACCAGTTGGCTAATACAATACAGTGAGAAAGTGAAAACAGCAAATCTATAGCATTTCCAACATTGAAACCATTTGCAGACAATGCGTCCCAATCATCTGTAGAAATAAATACCTGATAAAATCTTTTGCCCTTCATTATAAAGTTTTGTACATCTCCTCCAAGAAAACCATGCGTTTGATGCTTCAATGTCTTCAAGCTCAAGCATATTCTCCTTATTAGTTTATTTTCCATCTTTGCCCTGCTTATGGTCATCTGCTACACAATCACATGTACAAATTTCAGTCAAGTATGCCTCGATATTTGATTTATGTTACTTTGTTAAATTCAACTTCCTTTAAAATTCTAGAATACAATAAAAGATAAATTGGCTCTGTTTCTGTCAATTGGTAAGAACAATTTAGAAAGCTTGTCAAGATTAATGAATTTGAAGACTTCCTAACTCAACTTGACAGTGTACGGAAATCAGAATAGAAAAATCATGAAAAGATAATAACTAAAGAAAATGCTACGGGTAACTGGTCTAGAAATAGGGAGCTTAATCAAGTATGTGAGGTTGCTATAGAAAGGCATACCTTTTGAAGTAGGGTCCACATGTACAAAGAAACTTGCAGCCACTATTAGGTAGCAGAATATCAGCATTAGTCCTTTAAAGTAATTAGAGGTTCCCTCCTGCAAGCGCAGTTGAATAAATGTGTAAAGAACAAGAAACAGAAAAATACAATGTAGAATAGATCATAGGGACATGCAGGCCATTTTGTGCCTTTCTAAGGGATGCGTTGCATAATCTTTTGTGCTAGCAAGTTGGGATATGAAAATGTTGAAGTGATATTAGATAGTTCGATCCATTACTGCTACAAAGTCATAATGGTCAAACTTCTACCTATAACAGTAACAGTAGAACTATATTTATATTTGTCACCCCTTGGTGCAAAATCCATGGTAAAGTAATGAAATGACTAATTTTTCCTGTTGCATACCTGCAACATAAAGGCTACCACCAGAACGGTCATAAAAAGTGTTGCTGTCTCAAATAGATGAAAATTTAAGTCCATAGGACGCCCAATGATCCACCCAATAACCACAAGGAAGGGTATCTGCAGTCATCCGTTAAAAAATGAGTTAGAAGGTAACAAGGTCATCTCAAAGCAGAGCAGGCCAAAAAGATATGGCACGAGAAGAGAAAATATATGGTATGAGGAAAGAAAATGAAGAATGCTAGCACCCAGTTGGGAATACTAAACATTAAAAAGAAAAAAAGAAAAAGAAAAACACTTTGGAAAGTCCTTCAATTGTTTCCTTTTCAATACATGCCTAAAATTGTTTCCTTTTCAATACATGTCTAAACACTTTGCCCAATTCATATAGTAAAAGGTGGAAATAACTGGAGTAACTGAAGGTGAAATACTGCACCAGAAAGCAAAATACTGTCTGCAGGGAAAAATGCAATCACTGGTTTCACATCATGTAAATACATAATGTTGTATTCTTTTATTTCCTAAACCAGTTCTAGAGACAACCACCATATGATATAAGATCTTGAATAGCATTAAAAAAATAAAAAAGAAAAGAAAGAAATGTTTCAGCTCATTCTCTTTATTACATGTGTTTGTTTTTCCAAATCCCCTTTCTTTCAATCTATGATAAATCAGTTATGAGTGATTATTTCAGAAGGCAAGTTACTTTACATCTACTGGTATGAATTTCTCAAACTCCCTAAATATAAGCATGCTCATTCAATTAGTATATACAAAAGTTTATGCGGATTCATATAGTGATTACATGGTCATACACAGGCTAGAATCCATCCAAGTGCTGGATACTCACCGCAAACATAGATATCTGTGTCGACGAGCCTATTGCCACTGCCAAAGAGATATCCTGTACCAGATTAATCGGATTAGGAACACAATTTTTTCCTTCATACCTTCTGTTTCTGGTGAAAGCTTATTGGTCATGAATAAGCAGTTGCATAAAATCTGCTAGAATAGGAAGCACTTACAAGCTTGTCTTTCATGGCGAATATGACAGCACCTGCATGCTCTGCTGCATTTCCAACAATTGGAAGCACAATGACACTTATAAATGCAATTGGTATTTTCCATTCTTTAGCTGCTCCCTGAAAGCACATAATTTGATATGAGAATATGCAGAAAAAGATTCAAAACAAAAGATATTCTTCCAATACATAAATCTTTGAAAACCATAACAATAGATCTTTGTTCCTTCAAATATATGAGAAAAAAAATGCCAACTTTGTGCAGAAGTTTTGTCCATGAAACATCTTAATCATTGGTAAGATATATAGAGGCTTCATTTCTCAACAAAAATCCTTTGAGTTGTGAAAGAAAAAATAATAAATTACAATAAGAGGTATTCTTTAACAGGAACAAAAGCATGTGGACTTTCAAAAGTTGCTTGTGTCATTGTTTTGGCAAGACATCAAATGGAATTCATAAGTAACAAATGTGCCAAAAAAAGAAAAATCAATCACAAACAAAGAAAGGCATATATGGAATAAATATACCTCTATAGCATCAACTAGACATTCCGAGAGGACTGAAATCCATAGGGTTATAAGACATAACCATATGATTGATTCCCATTTTGAGATCTCGGGAGCTTCATCCTCATCTGCATTACAAGTTGAAGTGTCCTGCTGATTTTAAGCCATTATTTAATACAATGATTTATCAGATCCAAGAAAATTTAGTAAATAACAAGAGTGAAAAAGTTCATGCTTCATTCCAAGTGGATGGCAAAATTGAGTCGAGAGATGAGATGATTATTAATTATTAATTATTAAATTAAGATTTGGTCAAGTTTGCATTTTTTTCATTATTTAAAAGCTGAATTCTGTTTTATGCGCTATTGGAAGACTAAAGGAATTGCAAAAAGTCAGAGAAAACAGCTATTTCACTATTTTCTGAAGAAAAATAAAGTGACTAACCTCATCTACTGGGAAATAAATATTTTTCTGACTCTTCAGCTGAAAATAGAGAAATACAGCATAGGCAACGAGCATTACGCAACTACTAAACCTTGATAGAGCCAACTCAGACTTCCCGAAATGCAATTCTGTTTGAGTAGAGTGGAGGACAGCAGGGAATAGCAAGCCCATTACTGCCATCAACAGCAAATGGGAATTCACTGTAGCAGTTCCCTAAGAATGAGTTTCAAATTAGCAGTGAAGTTATGAAAGATGAAAGAGATTTAGGAAAAAAAAAAAAAGAGTGAGGTAAAGAATAAGTGCTTCATTTCCCTATTAATTATTAAATGAAAGTATACCTTGTTAAACACTTGCTCCCTGTTAGCGATCACAAGACCACCACTGAAGAATGCACATCCAAGTACCAGCAACATGTTTGACAAGATTGATCCAAGCAAAGACTGCTGAACTACACGTATCATGCCACTTCTCAATGCAAAAACTGATATTACCAATTCAGTTGCATTACCAAAAGTTGCGTTTAAAAGACCTCCAACTGGCAGGTTCAAATGAGGAAATAATCAGTTAACGGTGGAAAAAGAAAAGGAAAAGAAAAAACTTTAAAAATCAGCAAACAAAAGAATTCAAATTGACAAATGGACTGGCGCCAAATCTGTCAAAATTTTTAAACTGTTCTCTTCAGGACTTCTATATTAAATCAAAATTAAAAAAATAATAATAATGGAAGTGATGAACAAAGAAGGTGCTTTCTTAATGAAATAAATTGCTTATGTACCTGTAGGTCCTGTATAGAAAGCCAGCTGCCTGCATTAAGAAAGTAAACAAATGCTGAATTAGGCACTCGTCAATATATAAATTTTTATAACACAAAGCATGTAGTGAAGGTGCTTGCCCATAGTTTGTTTTTTTATCCTCATAAGTTTCGACTGCCAATGCAAACTAGATTGTTAAATCATTCTACTCTTTGGGGAATTTTCTATTTCATATACTAGTTGAAATATACATTTCCCAGAGTATCAAGCGACAAGCATAGGAATTTGGTCAACACATGATATGCTACTCTTTTTCACCACTTCTTTGAGATGAATGTATATATATGTATGGATGTATGTATATTTAGATGTTACGAGGTTAGTTTTGGGTAAATTCGTATGGCATCAAAGCCCACTTCCTTTTGTTTCTCGGAAGCAAGTGCAGGCTTGTACTTGAAACATGTTCTAAGTCTGAAAAAAAAAAAAAAAAAAAACAAGAATTGCTCAAAGAATACGTGAAAACTTACTCGGTGGTAAATCCAAGACGCTCAGCCATAGGTATAATGCCCAACATGCTGCAAAGAAAGACAAGACCCTGAAACACAAACAGATAATTAAACATAGAGAACATGCAATTGTTAGAAAATCCAATAAAAGACACGAGGCACAATAAACCAAATATAAAAAAGGAAAACTCACATGATTACCAAAAAACTTATCAACCAGGATAGCCAAAGGGCCAAAAGGAATAAGCAAGTTGATTTTGGTAGAAAATACCATAATCTTTATGCTAGTAAGCACACCATTATTTGGGGCAGAAGGACGGCGAAGATTGTCGTTCAAATCACTGTTAGATAAAGATGTTTTTACAGAACTATCAAATGACTGCTTTTTGCTAACTGCATCTTTAATAGCTAAGGTCTCATTCTCAATCTCAAAGGAAGCTTTATCCTCTAATGAACTCATCTGCCAGAGAAAAAAACCCATTTCGCAAACATCAAAACCCAAGCAAACCCAATTAATTTTAAACTGTAAATTTGGGCAGATAAGAGGGAGAAAACCTCAAGATTGGAATGGATTCGAATAATGGGTGGACGGTCGTCGTTGGTCTTCTGGGTATCCATAAGGGAGCAATTCTAAGCAAGAAATGTAACAAAAATTCCATAACCAAGCAAAGGCATCAGTGCTGGTCCAAATAATATATACCCAAATGTCTAACTGAAAAAGAAATGCAGAAAAGGATGACTTTTTTGGCAAAAAAAAAAAAGGGAAATTTCCGAGAAAGTAGAGAAGGTTGAAGGAAGTCAATGTTTGATATTTTTGCAGAAGTAAAGGGACAAACCGAAAAAGAAGAAAAACGAGAAGTGAATCTTTAAAGCAGTGGTTTGAAAAGAAAGAAAAATGGGGATATGAATTATAACCACTAGATTGCGACATTATAGGCGAAATTCCTCATTTTTTATCATTAAACAGAGAAAAGGGCGGGAAGAAGAAGAAGAAAAAAACTGATATTTTGGCCTACAGCTAATATTCAATTCTAAACCCAACACCCACTTTCGGTTTTTAGGTTACAACTGTAATTGTTCTAAAAAGAGAACAATACAATAACTGAAATGGGAAGTGATTTAAATTAAACTCCCATTTACCAAATATCAACATACAATAACTGAAATGGGAAGTGATTTAAATTAAACTCCCATTTACCAAATATCCTATGCCAAGCAAAGAACAAATTCTGAAAATGTTGGAACTTTACCAGAGGGGGAGGAGGAAGAAAGGAGAGGGAAAATGGCGGAAAGAACCAACATTAAACCTCCTAAGCCTAACATTTCCTTGTTTAATCAGATTGATGACTTGAATTCGGAAAAGTCAAAACTCAAAAGTGAATTTCTCTGAGATATAATAAACTCATCAGAATAGGTTGGCTCCCATCCTCGCAAACTATCTATAAGTAAGCGAAACCATCACATTGTTCCCAATCCAATCATATACGTTTACACAGTCAAACCAATAAACAGTACTCTCTCCTTCTTCTTTTCTTCTTTTTTAATTTTATTTTATCTTTCATTTTTGTCATTTTCATAAAATCAAAAAATATTAATTAAATCTAAATTTAATATTAAATTACTTAATTTTGATTATGTCATTTTTATTTTTTTATAAAAATTAAAAAAATTTAATTAAATTTAATATTAAATTACGTAATTTTAATTAAATTATCAAATTTAATTATTTTTAAACAAATTAATTTTTATTAAAAAATTAAATTATATTAAAAATTTAATAATAATAATAAATAAATAAATAAGATTTAAATTTTATTTAAAAATAATATATAAAATAGAACGTAGATGTATAGTATAAGAATTAATAAATGCATTCAATCTTTAAATTTCATTGATGAGAAAGAGCTGTTTTTACACAACTGTACATATCAACATTTGTATTAAAAACACTTTTAAAATCAACTTAACTAGCTAACAATATATAATTCTTCGGCTTTGGCTTCCAACAATGCACTTCTTCAGTGCTGTAGCTTTTATCATCTGGCTCTCCTGTTTCCTTCCATCGCTTGCCATCTCTCCCGCGCCCAGCTTCGGCATTTCCTCAGCCTCTATCTCCCCACTTGCTACAATAAGGATCAATTAATTGAATTACTTATCCTAATACAGCTAAGGATTTATCCGAAATCCTAGTACAATAAGGATCAATTAATTGATTTTTTGACCGTTGTTTGAAAAAGGAAACATTTAGCTATGTATTTGAAGTTGGACAAACTTAGAAATGATCACAAGACGGAGAATTTTCATCTCCAATGAGGAATCGCTCCTAATAGAATGAAAAAATTCCGAAAAATTCCTTCATGGGGGCGGAAATAGGAAAAAAGTATTTTTTGACTTAGAATTCGGGATGAGAACGGGAATTATAGTCCCTATTCTGAATTTTTTTTACCCTAAAAATTTAATTACTAAATTTAATTATATTTATATAATTTAGTTTTAAATTATATTTAATTTTAGTTTTATCTATTGTTAAAACTTATATTAATTTGATTTGTAATTGAATTTATATTTTTTAATTATTAAATATTATATTTCAATTACAATTAATTATTAAATATTATATTTTAATTATAATTAAATTTAAAAAAAATAAAAATATTTTTATGCTAGAATGAGGGAACTTTTCTCCCAAAATACTATCAATTTCCGTCTCGTCATTGCTCGAGACAGTAGGTGGGGAGGCACTCCCGCTCCACCCCGTGATCATCCTTAGACAAACTTCATTAATTTCACTTCTTTAAACTAATAATTGTTTTAATGTCATTTACATGTGGCAACTCAACAAGCGTGACAACTTTTTCTGGAAATTTTCTTTTTATAAATGGATTGCCAATTAATGCATGGGAACTATAATTAGGGTTAAACATGTATCGGTTAATCAGTTTATGAATAAAAAAAAGTAATAAGTTTATTAATATCGATTTTTAAAATTACTAATTATTAATCAGTATATTACATTTTGTTAATCAATCCATTAGTTTCGATTTTTCGGTTTGATTAACCAATATTTTTCGGTTAACCATTAAAATTTATAATATAAAATTATAAATAAAAATTTGATAAAGTTTAATTCAATTTTAAATGTATGAAGTAATTTAATATAAAAATTACGAAATAAACATAATTTACTAGTCAAAATTCATACTCTATAATTTTATAGCTAATATTATAAAATAGATTTGATATTTGTTGGAAATTAATATACTTGATTCTAAGTCGGGTAAAATTTTGGATAATATTAAATGTTATAACATAAATTCTGAAATACAAGAAAATATTATTAAATTTTATTAAGTAAAATATGAATACTAATATATGATAAAAAAATAACATATATAAAAGTTAATAAGATATTATATATAAATATTACTATATAATTAAACATAATGATATAATATAAATTTAGATTAACGTGTTATATAAATTTTATAGGAAAATATAAAAAATTAAGGCATAAAAATAAAAATATATTTTAAAGTACTATTTTATATAAATTTTAGGGATAAATAGAAAAAAAATGGATACTTAAAAATTTAAACTATAACCATTAACTAAAAATATAAAAATTAAAAACCATAATCGAATCTATCGGATTGGTTTACCGCAAAAATCGATTTGATTTCGGATAAATTTTACGGTTAACCATTTTTTTGATTTTTTTTTCTTACCCCTAACTATAATCAAATCCTCTTTCATTTGAAATAAAATTCAATTTACTAGCAAGTCCTTAGAAGCATAAATTTTTAAGTCCTATTTATTCATGGATTGTGTTATTTTTTACTATCTTACCGCATGAAATATATATATATATATATATATATATATAATTTTGTTTATAAATGCAACATTAATATAACAATTATTTCCATTCAAATTTTTTAAGCCATAATTTTAAGTAAATATAATTTACATATTTTATAAAAACAGCATGCCATGGAAAAAAAAAAAAAGAAAAAGAAAAAGAATTCATATGGAATTAATGAATAGGAATCTTGCTAAATATCACTTAATTTTTAACTCAAAGGGAGCAACCATATCTAGTGTTATTGACATGACAATTTTAACATTTCCAATTGCATAATCAAGTATGAATCTTTGAATGAGATAGTGGTGTAACAACGTATTGCAAGGAATTTACAAAATTTAATGCCAATATATTTAATATATAATATAAGTACATAATCGAATGAAAAATCAAAAAACTAAAATTAAGAGAATAATAGAAGAATGAGAATTGCTAAATAACTTCGCTTTGAATAGTTTTCTTTTAACTTTTTTACTCATGGCATGGCACACATGCAAGTAAATTAAAATATGTGATCCTGTAATTTATGACATACACACCTCACATGCAAATAATAGAGAATGTAATAAAAAAAAATGTATTTCGCACTTCTCATAAAAAGAATTAAAATATTAAACCTAAAATCTCATTGATAAGAAAAACCAGCTTTTACATTATCTCTTTTTACAGAACTATACACCAACATTTACAATTAAAATCGTTCTCACAACTTGGTCTTTTTGGACGTAACATAATAAATTTGGTCTTTTTAAATCAATATTAAAGTTCTGCTGCTTATTTCAGTTGTTTGAAATGGGACTTGGAAACTATTAACAAATTCAGGAGGGCAATATCTGGGTCCACCGATAATTGTAGGCCTGTTAACACCCACCCAATAGATCCAAGATTGATGGGAAATTTGCTTACAAGAATGGTGAAGTCTCTACAGATTAAGGACAGACATCCTATCCTAGGACAAACGCCAAGCTGTTTGATCAAAATTATGTCTTTTATTACGTAAATACACGAACGAGCAAAGTAGAAGTATTCAAGTAATGATGCAATCTGGTAAAAAAATTGTTTGAAATACATGCATTCCAGCAAATGGAAGCAGTTCTGAAGCACAAGCTGTTTCATAATGACACTGGATACTCTCACCACTTTTATATTGCTGAACCTGCAAGTATTCAATCACGCATGATATTCCTAACTGAACAAATATATAAAAAAACTATCATTCTGCCAGCCAGCTTGGGTAAATTAAACAAAATAAATCTCAGCCCCAACAAACTGCATAAAAGAACAGGTTATGATGGATTATGAAATTTAAGAGATTAGAAAGCTGAACATACACTGAAAACAGAGTACATATATTAGAGGATCAAATTATCTCTTGTACAGCAGATTAAAATTAACAGGACTTTTTTTTTTTCTTTTTGGGAGGGGGGTTCTTTTTAACATAACTAAATTCATTCTTACAACATCAAAGGACTGAAGGGTTAAAGCTAGCAGTTAAAATCAGGATCAAAGTCACCTTTTCACCACCTTTTCTAACTAGTGAAGATACGGGGCCTGGTACTGGAAGCCATTTCCAAAGTAGTTGCCATGATTCGGGGAGAAGTTATAAGTAGCAGAACCCATAAGCGGAACGTGGTTGTCAGTGGGGCTGGGGTAGACATAGGGTCTGTCATACATGTACTGCGGGTACCTATCGGTGACTCTCGGATAGAATGTTTTGTCAACAGACATGTTAGTGACACGGGGCCCACATCCAACACCATTAGCACGTGGTCTCTTGGGTTGAGGCTTGGAGGCTTCAGTAGCTCTATTCTTGTCTGCCTTGGCCTTTTCCAGCTGAAGGAGGCGTTTTTGAAGGGGGTCAACAGGATACTGCTCCTCAAGTTTATGCTCTTCAATGCACTTTATTACAGCTTTAAGGGCAGTCAGTTCTCGTTCATTGACCTCATTCTGAAAAGAAAATGTATTAAAGTTATGAAAAAAGAATCAGCAAGAACAATATCATAATTAGGCAACCTAATTGAGCATCTAATGCCAACATTCTAATACATGTATTACACAAATAATCTTCACAAAAGGAAGCAAATGCACAAATTCAAATAGGAGAAAAGATACCATACACCAAGAACTTACTGTGTAAACTTTAACGTAAGTTAAATGAAATATGATTACCTCTGATATAAATGCATATAAGACCATAAAGGCAGGAACTCAAAGAGACAATGTATTGCTATCAATTTAACGAAGAGGATCAAAAGCACGCAACGTGTTTGTGCAAAACAAAGAAGCATGCAGTCTATATATTAGCATGGAAGGTCAGATATGGTCTCTCTGCAAAACTTAGAAACAAATATGCAACCAATGTTCCAAAACATCCCCATATGCAATTATTATGCTTCCCCTAATGCATAGTAAGCATCAATGGTCGCTGCAATCACATTGGACAAGGCCTAAGCCTAGCATCAACCATATTATCTATTTAATAATATCCCAGTTGAAAATTTGAAATTTAATTCAAAACAAAAACATAATATAGGGAGAAAAAAAATTAATTATACTACATTAAGTGTGAGCAAGATGTAAAACCTGCATAATGCAACCAAATCCAAGTTATAGAAAAATGAGAATTCATTCTAATGTGAAAAAAAGTATACCTGCACAGCACTGGGTGATGCGTTTCCAGGCTTTGCAGATGAAGAAGTTTTTCTTGCTTCCTTCAAGTATGACTTCAGCAAAGGTACAGGTGAGAATTGCTCTGTTAACTCGAAAGCAAAAGCCAAGTTAACTGCATCAATTTGTCTTCCACTATTTACCAGTACCTCAATTACTCCTGAAGAATTCACAATCAAAGTGGAAAATGAAAAATGATGAAAGTTGGCAATAGCAAATGAAAACTAGCAATACAAAAGGAAACAATTGAATTTTCTTTCTACTAGAATAATCATCAAAGCTTTATGAGCTCACTAAGTCGATTCATTAGAGGCTGAGAAAAATCTGAACATGCAAAACAAAAGACAAATTAAAACATCTAAAAAGTGGCAAATTAAAAAAGAAGCAAATTACAGATAGGCAATCACCTCATGCAAAAGGTAAAAAGAGGCAAATTAAAAGACGGACCAAAGATCAAGTAAATGGATACAGATCATCCTACAGAGGAGGAATTGCATAATGCTTAATTAGCTAAGTGAACATTCTAAAAGTCATGACTGTTAAGAGGATTTAGAATCTTTAGAAATGTTTCTACCCAGTCCAAGTTCAAAGTTTGAGCAATACAGTAAAGGCAAGACCTGTCTTCAAGCTAGCTCACCAATATAATCGTAATCCAACAAATTAATGTGAAGAATGGAGTTGGAGCATTTAAGTATAAATTGGGATTGACACAACAAGAACCAACATAATAGTAGTTTGGTTGTCTAACTTTGCAATGCATAGTTATTTAGGAATTAGTGATCAATATTAGTGTTGTGCAAAAATAATTAATCTGGAACGCTCCATATTAATTTGCTAATGAGTCAACTTTCAGCATGCACTATTGAATAGCACAGAAGTTGCAAGCCTTGGGATAAAAGCAAACAAAATGACAAACCTGGCATTTTTTCTGACAACCCAAGAAAACGACAGAGTTCAGCTGCTTGGCGACGACGAGAAACCATTGGAATTAGCCTTGATAATTCTTCCTCATCAAAGTCAGACGCAATGCCAAAGGTGGCCAGAAGCTGCAAGAATGCATGAGCCTCCAAGGAATTCCCATTACTAGCATCCACATCTAGGGTATCCAACTTGGGTTTCCATTCTTCAGCGATTGCCTTTGCTTGCTTCTTAATATCTTCTGAGATTACATCAGACACAGAAACTATATCTGTATATATAAGCAAAATGCTAAGGCACTCCATCAACATGATACAAGTTCGACGAAGACCCAACAGGACTGAGTCTTTCTTCCCATCGACATTTGACCCTTCTATGGGATAGAAATCCTCCAAAGAGTTTAACACCAATTGGGCTGGGTTTTCTGCAGCTTTTAAAGCAAGAGGAATTTCCTCCCTTAAGACAGCAAGGTTCTTTCGATTGTCAGAAATAAATTTGTGCAGCCCTTCTGAGTCCATTGCTTCACATAGTTTGGCTAACTCTGGATAAGACATCTCCTCCATATTTCCGTTTTCAGAATTATTAGTCTCTCCCAAGTTACTTTCACCAGCCACAGTATCAGGTGGCTGGTCTTCAATGGTTGGGATTTCACATTGGACATTACTGCTAACACCAGGAGGTTCCTCAGACAAGACCTTCCTATTCTTCTCTAGAGCACTAGCAATGGCAAAGAAAGCAGCATCTCTTTTCTCTTGAAGCCTCTCCAATGAAGCTAGTTCCTTGGCTGTAACAACAGCTTCCCGCTTCTCCAACATTTCTCGGGATTTTCTTGTTTTAGTTTCATATTCCCTTTCCTGGTCTTCTAGCTCATGGAAGCGTCTCTTCAAAGACCTTTCAAGCCCATGAAAATGTTCTTCGAGTTCTTTCCATTTCAAGTTAAGCGTAACAGCCCGGTGACTTTCAAGTTCAGCAAAAGCCTTCTGAAGTTGCTGAATTTTAGAGGTTGCAGAATCTATGAGTGTTGCAACTGATTCTGTAGCTTCCATGGCAGAAAAACTAGAAAGAGACAAATATAAGATGAATTATAAACTGACAAAAAGCTAACATGACTTCATAATCACATAAAACAAATTAGAAAATAAGCTACTGAACTCGAGATTTATCTAGTCCTGCCACAGCTCCAATGCATTTGCACAATCACAATTACCACAAATAGTCATAATTTATGCACATGCATGGGAGCAAGCCACCAACTCTTGCGGATAACTTTTCACCAGCTATAATGTATGTTTGGCACACTAATAACAGCACTTCTAAATCTCGCTTTATGTTATCATCTAGGGTATTTGAGAGACAGAGAGAGATGTGCGGGGGGGGGGGGGGGGGGGGGTGGGAAGTATTCTAGACTGCAAAGCCTATCAATAAGACTGCAACAATTAGGACTCAACTTCCTATAGCTCCTTTCAGATCTATATCACGCGTGCAAGACAGATCCAACAGTGAGTCTGGATTATATGTTGCCATCAAAGCAGCAAGTACATAGAAATATAAGTACATCTAATTTCACTATAAAAATTATAAAAAAAAAAAAGCTCTTCATCCATCTTTAAAATTCTAAGTGATAAAATCTCAACCAGATGCCTGTTTAACCACCAATTACCAAACTACCGTAAACTGAGAAAACCAGTACCTTGCCAAATCAACATTTGAGACGGTGATTTGTTCTTATTGCAGAATAGCAGAAAATTGGCATATGTTTGGCCCTCATTCATCCTGAACTCAATTGTCCAACACATGATGTCCTAACTAATACAGCCTACCCAAGACACACAAACAAGAAAGGGCAAAATGCAAACTTAAACAGACCAGCGAGAACCACTACAGAATTTAAAAATAAATAAATAATAGAAAAAAAATACACACGCACAGAAACCAAACCATACAAACAAATGCACGAGGAGGTAGTCAAAAATGTGGCAGTTATAAACAATAACTTACTAGTTACTGCTGACTTGGCTAGCTTCAATTTATCAAAACAGTCCAAACGGATGCACGACTAAGATCCGCAGATTAGACTAACAAGACGACTTAAAACCTGAAACAAGGAAGCTAACCGTCATAAAAAGCAAAATTAAAGAGGAAAAGGAAACAAATAAAGCCAAAGTAACTGCAAAAAAAACTAATCCAAAACCACGAAAAGATAAAGAAATAAATTGCGTTCCAGTAAAGTGTTTCCCGAAAACAACAACTCAGCAACTACATCGAAGCAACAAGAGTAAAATTGAAGAAATTCTAGCAAAATGAGCCTAATTTTGAACGCAAAAAAAACCCGATCTAGAAAAAACAGAAAACCTAATAAAATGAGTAAAAAAGTAGCAGAGACACAAAATTACCTGACTAATTTAAACGAAAAAAGATGAAAAAAGAGTAGAAATTGAGCAGCAAAGTGATCAATCCATGGCTGAATGGATTGGATTAAGGGTGCGGCTACTACTCTGCAATCCCTAAAGATAGAGATGGAGACACGCACACACTCAGAAACAGAGGGAGAAAGAAAAAGTAAAGAAGAAAAGGCCGAGGACGTGTGATACCGCAGCCCTCTTTGTTTTGCTTTTTGTGGAGCACTCCCGTTTTTGCTATGAACAAATGGACAGTGGGGCCTTGGATTCTCTTGCTTCAGTAGAGGGATGTTAGTAAAATGTGGAGTGGCCGTGAAAGTTGTGAAAGTGCTATGCGTGGGCTTTCTGAAAAGAGAGTGGTAGTGTTGCCACAATTGGTTTTTTCCCATTAATTTTCTATGCCTCTATATCAATTAGGGCATCCAACTGCTTCTACTGTACATCCATCAATTAATCATTCCACAAATAAATTATTAAATTTTGTCTATTGAAACCGATCGTTAAAACTAGTTAATCGTATGCCAATTAACCATTAAAATCAATAAATTTAACTTATATTTCAAGTTAATCATTAATAAAACTCAATATATCAAAATTGTCACAAGTATCTTTACATAACTCATTCAAGTAACAGTCTAGTTCAGCTTTTGACTCCTTAATTTTTTTTATTAACCATCCAGTATTCGAATTTCACTGGGCTTACTAAATTCGAATTCGGGACGTCATTACAAGTTAAGGCTTCTTGCCTCTTCCTATGGAAGGTATCGAAAGTCGATTTTGAAATTTTTCATTTCTAACCTAACCTGCATAATAACCAAACCACCATATGGGTTACACCTTAATAATACCATGAGACAACTTGCTTCTTATACAAAGAGTCAACAAAAAATAATGCATTATCCAAGACCTAACAGGAATGCAGCTCCTGGAGACCACGATCTCACCAATCAGGGCAGATCCGGGCCCTCAGAGAGAAGAGAGAGATCTCTCAGATCACTTTTTAAGGGTAGCCTTCCCCCAGATTCCAACGCCGCAGTCATGAGACAACCGAAAGATACCTCTATCACTGTCAGGGACATGCGCGCTATTCTTAGTGACTTCACTAAAAGTATAGTCCAAACTTTAAAAAAAGGAAAGATGCCCAGAACTTATGAAAAAGGCCATGAAACGAATTACATGGCCGAAGATTTCAAAAAAAGAAGAAATAAGAAGATTTTCATCAACTATCCAAGAGCTCATGATAGTAGGGGGATGAGTGCCAGAACCCCAGGCAGGTATGATAAGGGGAAGGGCACGATGTCCTCAAGTAGGGATTCCTCGTACAACCCTAGTAGATCCTCCACCTCGTCCATTGGGGATGATTTATCTTTCATGTACACACCAAATCGCAGCCACACCAAGGGACGATGAGATGAATTTATCGCAACTGCCTTGAGCAGGAAAGACAAATGGTTCAAGCAGAAGCTCAAGCAGTTTAGCTTGACAGGCTCCAAAAAAGGAGTATTTAAGGACAACACCTGTGGTAACACGGCCTCACCGTTCTATAGGAAAATCACGAAGTCAGAGCTACCTTCCAGATGGCGAGACGTCATAATGGACAGATATATAGGTAAAACTGATCCTGCTACTCATCTTGCTGATTATCTAACAAAGGTGCAGGTATATACCTACGACGAAAGGATTGTCTGCAGGATATTCCCTACCATACTAGAAGGAGATGCTCTCACATGGTTCCACGAGCTCCCACAGGGTTCAATCACCTCTTTCCGACAACTAAAGGAGCTATTCACTACACGGTTCATTGTATAGACACGAGCGCCAAAGTCTGTAAGCGATCTGTGCAACCTCTACCAAAGGACCGATGAAAGTCTTCGAGACTACATCGATAAATTTCAAGCCATAATGTCAGAGGTAAGGAATGTAAGCGTGAAAATGGCATCTACCGCCTTAGCCAATGGCACCATCAATAGGCCATTATTTGAATCAATCACAACAAGGCCACCCGTCAGCTTTTTCGATTTAATAGAAAGAGCAAGGCAGCACATTTAGATGGATGACGCCCTGAGGTCTAACCGAGGCCGAAGGAGCAGCATTATGGACAGGTTGCAGCACCCAGATGGACGATCATTCAACCGACCTCCACCATCCGAGCGGATTGCAAGGAGCCCGAAGAGAGCTTCCACTTCAAGAAATTTGGGAAAAAGAAAGGAGGCAGAACGATCAAGGTTCGATCGAAATGCTGGTCAGCAGGCCCAAACTTTCACCCCACTCAACACCAATCCCACACAAGTGTTGATGTGGATCAAAAAGAATAATCAAAAGGTCAACTGGCCAAGAAAGATAGACGAGAAAAACAGAAGGACCAGGAACCACAATAAATACTGAAAATTCCACAGGGATGTCGGCCATACAACCGATGAATGTCACCAGCTGAAAGAAAAAATTGAGCGACTCCTGCAAAGAGGGCATCTCAAAAGATTCGTAGGTCCAACCCGAAGGGCGAGCCCCTGCAGACAATCGGACCACAAGAAAGATGATGACAATGATGACGACGATGACGAGTGAAGAAGGCCAAAGAATGCGGATCCACGTTGATCATATGCAGGTGTTATAAATATGATCACTGGCAGATCATCTTACGAAGAGGATCTCTCTAGAAAAAAGGGCGAAGGTACCTATATCGCCCAAACATCCGAGCGGCCAGCCCCAGTCACCATATCCAATGAGGATGCACGAGATGTATTGTTCCCTCATAAGGATGGCCTTGTCATCAGGGCGCGAATCATCAACTTTGATGTGAAGAGGATATTGGTGGATGATGGAAGTGCGATAAATGTACTTACCTTCTAAGCTTATAAAGCCATGAGTCTCCTGCTCGAAGAACTTAAACCAAATGCCACACCACTGATATAACTTGGCAACGCTACAATTCCAGTAGCAGGATCGATCAAACTTTTAGTTGAACTTGGCCAAGAGGCTCCAGTCTACACCTTTAAGGTAATTTTTATGGTTATTGATATGAATTTTTCTTATAATGCCATTTTTGGCAGGCATTTACTCTGTCAAACTGGAGCTATCACCAGCATTCGATATATGGTGATAAAGATCTTGATTAGGGGAGGAGTCGTTATCCTAAGGGGTGATAAAAAGGCAGCCAGGAAAGCATATATCGCCACAATAAAGCACCAAAAAGAGGCCATGATGGTAGGACGGTCCGTACAGTACATCTGTCATAAGTAAGGGGTCGAGAAGGCTTTCATTCAAGTTTTGGTAGAAGTCATGCTCCCGATCGGCGTATCTTGGCAGAATTTCCTCGGTATCACCATGGACCACTTCTTCGAACGGATCGAGACAGAACCTCCAACAAAAATGAAGTATGAAGGAACATTATTTACAGGTAAGGCTTACCCTTTATTTCTATTGTAGATAATGACAAGCAACTCGACTTCAGCCTCAAGTTCCGCCTTCGCCACCCATTCACAGAGCGATGGGACAAGCCATGCCTCCAATCAAATACTCTTGAAAGGCTTAGAGAAACAACTGAGTAAGACACAAGGACAACCAGACTCAATAACTGGCAAAGCATCTCATAGACTTATAGGACCTCTTTAAGAACCGACATTCACGAAGTGCAATTATCTCTTGTCCACGACTCCGAGGAAATAATACCTGAAGAGCTCGATATCTTGTCAATTCATTCTGCCTCTTATTCTGAACGGATATAGGCACGGGAGAAGCCAAACTAGGAAGGCCCCTTATGAAGTATGGAATCTCCTAAGCTCCAATACCTATAGACCCAGGACCCTTGAAGGTTTGAACATCTCCGAAAGCCAGGATATTGCATTGCTGAAAAAGTATTGAGTATAATCACGTATAACTTAACATTCAATAAAGAAAGTATTCTCCATTTCCTCTTCATCTTTGGAAAAAGGTACGTTCTCATGTATTTGTTTTTAAGATTCAATATTTGTTTGCAGGTTGTATGTCTTATTCCAATCAATGAAAATCCCGATTAATTTTCTAAGTCCGATCATCATAACCCGATCGTGATATCATAAGTACATGCTCCCTCACCAAGCTTGATGTCCGTTCCAAGCCCAAAATGCGAGAAGCTTTACTCCATTTCGAATTCCTATATTAGGTTTGATATTGCTCCAAACCAAAAATGCAAGACGTTTTTCATTGGATCTCCACCAATATCGCTAGGTTCGATGTCTATCCCGAACCAAAAATGCGAAACTCTGCAAGTAAATGCAAAAAAAGCCACTAATTGGCCAAAATATCCTTTAGTGGATAATCTTCATAAAGCCACTGATTGGCTAAAATATCCTTTAGTGGATAATCTCCATAAAGCCACTGATTAGCCAAAATATCCTTTAGTGGATAATCTCCCTATAGCCACTAATTGGCCAAAATATCCTTTAGTGGATAATCTCCATAAAGCCACTGATTGGCCAAAATCTCCTAGTGGATAATATCCACAAAGTGATTGATTTTCGCAATGTCCGAACGGATCCTTCACCATTGAGTATGAGAGACAAGGGCCCCAACGCCCAAATACTTCCAACTCGATCGATGAGTGAGAGATCCGTCATAAAATTAAGACTTCAATTTTGATCGATGATGCGTCCCGATCGATGAATCAATATGGTGCAACTTATCTGTTAGGCTTAACAAGGCCACAAATGGTAAAGTTAAAGTCCATTCATTCAGAATAAAGTCCTCCCGTTAGGCTTGATGTTCATGCCGAGCCCAAGACAATGAGAGACAGAAAAATTCATTCGTCATGCATAATTCTCTGACTAATATCCGACTGGATAAAACTTCAATTAATTTAAAGACTGAAAAGTTGCCTATTGTGCTTAAAGCGATAAATCTGAGTCCGATCGGACTAATCGAACACCGATCCCAAAATGGTCGTGTGTTGCAATGCTTGAAAAGCACTTTAAAATTCAGGAATTATTCTCGATTAGTCAATTTTACACATTCTTCATGTTTAAATTCCGAAAATCTCCATGGTCGATAAATGTTTTATTCTCCCTTTGATAATTTCATGATAGATTTCACCTAAATTGATATTGCATTATGAAGACGATTGAAAGAAAAACGCTTTGACATATAAAATTTTTCAGATATGAAGAATTTTTTACAAAACAAAAAAAATTCCAGGGTTGGTGTCACCCTCTCCATCTCACAGAGGATCCTGAAGCAGGACATCGTTCTCCATTCGTTTGGATGAAGCTGATTAGGGGCAACTCCGTAACCTTTGAGAATTGCAAGGATTGTTTACTTACTTAGGTATTCTTGCAGAAAGTCTGAAGTCACTAAAATGGCGAAGTCCATGCAGAAAATTTGATAGAGTCTCTCTAAGAATCACTGAAAAATATGAAAAAAATCGCCACAAGAGTGCTTATTTATAAGCAAAATATTTCTAGAATACTCCAAATGCTTATCCATTGGATGATCGCCACATGTCTCCAACTCACTAATGGAGGTTACAAAGAATGAAGCGTCGCCCTTGACACACGTACCAGTAATAAATGCATAGCGGCTGCCCAAAATAGACAGATGCGACTTATCAAATTCGAATCAATTCAAAAATTCCCGCCAAAATGATAAAATAATACATTATCGTCGCCCGATCGGACCCGTTGGAGGGGGGACAAGTGATAACTATGGCAAATACATTCCTAAAGGCCCAATCAAAGTGGCCCAACAACGTTCGACAGGGCCCAAGGCCAATAGTAAAAAGGCAAAGCATAATCTGAAAGACAGCTCAGGAAACCGTGATGTCCGATTGGACTGATGGGACAACATGTTCTGTCAGCCCACTGACACAAGCCAATGCCCATACTTTTCACCTACTTCCTATCACGTCACCGCTCACCTACTCTGACTGCCGGTTATCACTCCCCAAGGTACTCAAGTACCCCTCCAAAGAGCTAATATAAATAGTCTAAAACACAATGGCTCTATGTATTGAACATTTGAGACTCTCTCTCTCTCTAAGTATTCCCTCTCGAAAGCTACTAACTTAAACTTCGGAGTGCTAATGCTCGGGTCCGACTGGACACTCCTTTTGCAGGTCCAGCCATCTGACCGGCCTTTCAACTGCCAACTCTCCCCTTTACAGATAAACTATTTTGTGTTTTATCATTTTGCAACACCAGAAGTAGGCTTATCAACTCCTTTTGGTGGATTGATGCTTGCATTATCAACTTCAACAACTACAAGCCTCTTCAACCTAAGTATGCACATATTATTGGAAGTTTGATGCATCAGATAAATTTTGTTTGACCCTACATGGCATATGTTTTGTATAGATTAAGCAAGCGCACATAATCAAAATCCTTATCATCATGCCGCACTAATTGAACTAATGAGATATTTAAAAGATACTATGAATTATGATATTTTATACAGTAAATTTTCTACTGTATTAAAGGATATAAAGATGCTAATTGGATTTCAGATTCATATGAAATAAAATTCATTCCATCTTAGAATTTAGTTCTAAAAGAACTAGATAAATTTTGGAGAATTTTTGCATTTCTTAAATATTACTTTTGTTGGGCAGAATAATTTTTAAGGGCAATATTCTTAGAACATGTCTTAGTTTATAATCAATATTTTTTTACTTGTTTTTTTTTAAATAATAAAGGTAAAACGATGTTAGCAAATATCAATAACAGTGAAGGGATGGTGAAAAATGCACTAGAGGCATCATTTGGTGATACTTGTGGTTGTTTTGACGTTAAACACTAGGCATTATGTAAAGATTTTGGAGCTGTAAGACCATACTGGGTGGGAGAGATGCATGAGTTTTTGATGTAGGCCGTATCTGGCACATGAGCGCCATATCATTAGAAATTAAAAGATAAACTTTTCGCTCCAATAGTTGTTTTTCTTTTGAGTTTCTCGTAAAAGTCCACATACTATTAAAAATAATCAAATAAATATTAATTAAAATTATATTCAAATAATATATATTAATAATAATTACCATTAATTAAATATATTATAATAATTATAAAAAAACTATTTAAACTAATGATTAATTATGTTGAAAAAAATTACGTGGCTAATAACAATAGATAACAATAAAAAGTACATGATATTAGAAGAAAAAATTATATGACTATAGACAATTTAGCGAGTATGATAAAATTGACAGATGTGTTCAACCAAACACGTTTGTAGTTGTCGATTTTTTTTTAATCTCAAAATTGAATATTATTCCGAATATATCCACATAAGAGGCAAAAATTTCCTCCCCGAACTCTAGTTGCAGTAAGCCATTGGGAAAATAATAATAAGTGATAAAACTTAAAAAGTCTTTATCTTGTAAGAGAAAGCGCTGACAGTTGTCAGGCCAGTCGAATAGCTAGACCTGCAAAAGAAGTGCTCGGTTGGACCCAGGCGTTAGCACTCCAAAGCTTAAGTTAGTAGCTTTACAGAGAGAGTGATTTTAAAGGAGCGAGAGAGTCTCAGCTATTCAATACCTTGAGTCATTGTGTTTTAGTCTATTTATAGGAGTTCTTTGGAGGGGTACTTGAGTACCTCGGAGAGTAATAACTGGCAATCAGAGTAGGTGAGCGACGATATGACAAGGAGTAGATAGAGAGTATGGGCGTCGGCTTATGTTAGTGGACTGATAAGACATGTTGTCCCATTAGTCCGATCGGACATCACGGTTCCCTGAGCTATCTTCCATATCACTCTTTACCTTTTTACTATTGGGCTTAGGCCCTGCCAAACGTTGTTGGGCCACCTTGATTGGGCCTTTAGGAATGTATTTGCCATAGTTATCACCTGTTCCCCCTCCAACGCGTCTAATCGAGCGGTGTATTAACTTATCATTTTGGCGGAATTTTTGAATTTTGGGGAGGTGCCCTCTTGAGGAGATACATCCATCGATTTTAGGACAACCGTTATTCATTTAATGCCTGCACATACACCGAAGATGATGCTTCGCTATTCCCGTCATACATTCAGTACCTACACACGCGTTAAGGGTACATGCATCGAGGGCGGCGCTTCGTTTTTTGTTATGTATTTAATCGATTGGCACCACATAGTGATTATTCGACAGAGAGGCAGTTGTAGGATTCTATAAGCTTGGAGCCTATAAATAGATGACTTTCAGTGATCGTCATTTCTTTTTCCACAAACTTCACCATTTCAACTATTTCGAAGTCTCTTCGAGATTCAACCAAGTAATTCCTCATTCACAATATCATCATTATTTTCTTTATTTTCCCATTATCAGAGATGGCTTCAAGCGGTATTAAGTCTATAGATTGGAGTTTTGAGGTTAATAAAGATCATGAGATCGGGTGTCATCCTTCGAAACTCACAGAAGAGAAAATGATTGATATCTCTTTACAATACGATCTTCCTGCAAAGGTGTCTGTGATGGCGCATCCAAACTCCGTGGTGATGAATGAAAGGCTTCTTGGATGTGAAAGCAGTAAGCCGTTCATTCGCCGTTTGCAAACACAGTTGCAGAGGTGATACAACATAAGTTTTTTTTAGAAGTCAAACTATTTTCTGGACCATGCCTCTTTCATTGTGCTTCAATTTTATACTATGATCTTGGCCAAATTCCGTGCGTTTCCCAATTATTATACCTTTGCTCTACTAATCGGCATCAATGTAAGGAGAACCATCATTATTGAGGCTGCCGACACGTCCGACTTTGCTTTAATGTAAGGAGTATCATCATCATTAAGGCTGTCGACACGTCTTACTTTGCTCAGCATTAGCCTTAAAATTGACATTGTCATCGGATTTTTGTCTCTGACGGACCGTGTTCTGAAGTAGATTTGGACACATAGTTGTTTTTTTTTGTAAGAACTCTTCATATATAAAAATCGATCGCCTTTTAATTGCGTCTTTGTGCTGCAATTTGCATTTTGGGTAAAATTTGTCATGGAGATAACTAAGGAGAATAAACATTATCAACCATGAATGAAAATCATATATGTAGAGTTCGTAGAATTGATTAAGGAGAATAATTCCTGAAACTTAATGTGTTATTCGAATGTCACAATGCATAACTATCTTCAATCGACGATCGTTTAATCCGATAGGATTTTAAAATACAATTTCCCTTCAAATAGGAGTTGTGATTTAGATTTATCTCATCAAGCACAGCGGGAAACCTTTCGGACTTTAATTTGATCAAAGTATTAGCCGATTGGATGTTCGTTGGAGAGTCATGCATGGCGAATGACCCTTCGATTTTTACATTATTTTGAAGATTTGGTGACTTTCCATATCAAGAGCCCAAATGAGATAATTAACTCAAGTGGCGTCTTGGTAGTGCTTACATGTTAGGTCTGAACTGAACTATTTAATGAATAAGTCGACGTGCCTCGCGTCTTTCATCCCGGGCCTATCAGAGGGACTTAACTTATAAGTGAAATGGATTCCCACTTTTTCCTCTTTGGATATGTCAAGCCTAGTGATTGGGATAATACAGACCGATCGATCAATGTCCTTGGTTGTTTTATGAAGATTGTCTTTTCTGGGAGTATTTTAGCCAATCAGAGGCGATGGGTCACTCGCCTACCGATCGGTAGCTTGGTAGGAGATCTTGCCTTTTATTCCAACGGTGGGGGATCCGATCGACTTTGGATTATCCATCAGTCGGGATTTTGATTGATCGGAATAAGACAAACGACCTGCAAACAAAAAACAAAGTCTAAAAACAATCAAATAAATAAAAACATACATTTTTTCCAAAGATGGAGGGGAAAATAGGGGAGACTCTCTTTGTTGAATGTCAATTCCTATTTTTTTGAGTATCAGATTAACCATATCGAGGAATCTTTTCGGCGAAAGTTTTCAAATTGGCTTGAATCCGTTAAGTCATGCCTGTTCATTTCAGTCATTTTTCATTTATTGTTGATGCGTATGCCGAGGGCAATGCCTCATTTTTTAAAACCGCCATAATGATCTGAAGACACATGGCGGTTGATCAATTGTTTAAGCATTTGAAGAGTTCTAGAAGTTTTTTTACCTATAAATAGGCATTCTTATGGCGATGTTTCTTATTTTTCAGCGATTCTTAGCGAGGCTCTGCCAAATTTTTCTGCGTGGACTTTGCCATTTTAGTGATTTCAGAATTTCTGCAAGAATACCTAAGTAAGTAGTCAATCCTTGCCTCTGATTTCTCTTTTTTATTCATAGCGTCATTTTTTATTTCCCTCATTTCTACCAAAGATGACTTTAAGTAGCAGTTAGTCTATAAATAGGAGTTTTCTTGGAGCTTATACAGATTGTGAGACTAAGGCCCATCCTTTATAGTTCACAGAAGGAGAAATGATTGAAATATCTTTTCAATACAACCTTTCCGTAGAAGTCTTCATGATGGCCTGTTCAAGTTCCATGTTGATGACAGGGGGGTTTCTTAGTCATGAAAATAAAGAGTGGCTCATTTGCCTTATATGGAGCTTAGATATTGGGTTAAGGCTTCCTTTTGATGCTGTTGAGACTGTAATTCTCAAAGGTTATAGAATTTCCCCTAATCAGCTTTATCCGAACGAACGGGGAGCCATGTCCCACTTTGGGATCCTTTGTAAGGTGGTGAGGGTGATGCCACCCAGTTGACTATAGAGGCAGCTGTTTAATGCACCGTCATCTTCGCAAGGTTTAAAGGATCGAGCAGCCAATAGGCCTTTAAAGCAGTCCGATCAGGGACCTGAACTCTGATGCTACCAATGACGCGGAGCGTGGGCATTATAATTGGAGTGTAGAAGAAGCATACATATAGATAATTATGCATTGCCTATTTATGAAAGGTATATCTGTTGGAGAAACATTTATCTTATATTTTTGTGATGTAGCCACAAGTGTGATGGTTTAAGGAGACGATGTTGTTAAGCAACTGGCTGATCGAGCTAAGGCAAAGATGGAGGCAGAACGTATGGCCAGGGAAGAGAGAAAGTCGAAGAAGAGAAGGCTTGTGTCTCCTTCAGAAGTGCAGGTTTCCACGCCCTCCGCCAGTAATTCAATCTCCCATCCCCATCATCCTCTTCCGATATCTACTACTGTGCAGCCTTTATCAGAAGGCTAGCACCCCCTACAACGTTCCTTATTGAGGGATGAAATTGATTCAAAGGAAGAGTGTCCAGCTCTACCTCAAAAAGGGTCAGTTAAAATCAATGCACCCTTAATAGGTGAAACTGCACAAAAGAGAGTTGCGGAGACACCTAGGGGAAAAGCCATCGAGCGGGTGGCTATTGCAGACACTAGGATTGCAGCAAGAACTTTCGAAAGGCATGTTACACCACTGGGAGAAATCCTAGAAGGACGGTTTGGTAACGGCTGGTCTATTGAAAATAAGGCAGTATCGAGATTTTTGTGCCGGGACATGCTCCAAAAAGGTGATTTTAAGGCAATGGGAGATCCCAATATATTTTCCCAAGAATGCAACCTTTTTCAGCAGCAAAGTCTGGAGGTATATATATATGTTTGTTTTAAGCAAACTTTCGTCTTATGATCTGTTATCTTCTTGATTATTAAACCTTTCTTCTTCTTATCCAAATTTCAGCTAATAAAAAGGGTATTGTGCTTGCATGGCATGGCAAAAATTTGCAGGAAGAAATGGGAAGATTCTGATCGGTGTAGGAGGGAAGCGGAGGCCAAATATGATTAATCGAGAAAAGAGTCTCTGCTTGGCCGATCGAAAGTTGAAAGGCTGAAAAAGGAGTCCGCTCATCTTTCCCAAGATCTAAAAGCTCGGCAGAAAGAGGTTGACCACCTCAAAGAAGATATAGCTCGTATGTCTATTGAATGTTCCAAGGTTAAATCTGAGCGTGATCTTCTGTGTAAGGAGCGGGATTCATTATAAACTACCCTAAAAAATGAGATGGTGCAGAGAAAGAAGCTTTAAAAAGAACATTCTACCTAAAAAGGTGATATCATGGGTCTATCAGAGGAGGCCCAGCATCGTCTTGACCAAATGCCGGTGCGGAGATCCATTTTGGGGCTGCAACTTTTCTGCTGTCAGAGAATGCTTTCGGGGAAACAATGAAATCTCTTAAACTTCCTATTGAAGTTGCCGCACGGCCTTCTTCTAGTGTAGAGATAGTAGACATTGAAGCGTAGCTTTTTGCCATGATGATTTGTAAGAATTATATAAGATTTGGTCTTCCTTTCAGTTGCATCTACAGACAGCGATTCTTATTTCAAACGATATTTATCATAAGATCAGCTAAGAAGACATTATTAAATTGACTGGGGAGAATCGTGTGCAAATTACCCATGTAGAATATATACAAAGGAAAAATACTCCCTGAACTTTAATATGCTTTTCAAGCACGGGCAACTCTATCAACAGTTGCTTAATACGATCAAACATATAAAGTGAACTATTTAGTTGAGAATCGTGATTTAGATTTAATATATCAGGTGCAGCGGATGTCATTTCAGTCTTTAACATTATTTTGATCAGATATTTGAGAGAGTTAGTTAACTCAGTTGTCGACTTTCGCATCCTGGATTCAGGACATGCATTGAATCTGGCGAATTAATTGATGTATGTTGAACGAGTGCGAGCACACTTCACATCCCGAGCTCGGGATAAACATCAAACTTAACAGATAAGTTGTGCCAAATAGGGAATTTTGACCCCAAAAGTTCAAGGGAGTTATTCGCTTGGTGTTACCTATTTGGATCGGGATATATATTTTTATATATCCGATCGAGATTAAGGTGGCGATGTCGATCGTCAGAATAGACATCAAACCTGGCAACCAAGTCGATGCGCATCAAATTTCACGCTTGGGATGGACATCAAGCCTAATGATGGAGTTGTGCCACTCAAGCATTTACATGAACTTTCGAACTGTTCTGACTGTTCGGGGAGAGATTTATAAGCGCCAGGGCCTTTATCCCCAAACTTGTTAATGGAGAGATTTTTTAGGCCTTTGACCCTAGTTCCCTTCGACGCACTTCAATCTTTGAGATTGAGGGCTCGAGTGTGTCAAAAAGTTATCGAGCTATATACATCGATCGGGATGTGATGTCGATCGAAAATTTTATAATTTTATCTTGCAAAATAATTTCATAAATACTTACCAGTTCGTTTCATGACTGCTTACGTTGTCTGAAAGATTTTCAAAGTCGTGGTTGGTAATGGATGATAATTTTTCAAGGTATATTTACACCTTCATCGACCTTATCTGCGCTCGACGGTGCGATAATAATATCCGACCCGCTCTTGCGGTGGCGATCGTACCATCCAATCCGCTCTTGATGGTGGCAATAATAATATCCAATCCGTTCGTGGCGATGGCGATCGTGCCGTCCGATCAGCTCTTGGCGGTGGCGACAATAATATTCGATCCGCTTGTGGCAGTGGCGATCATACCATCCGATCCGCTCTTGGCGATGGATGGTCTTCCTATCCGATCCGCACTTGGCGGTAGCGATCATACCATCCGATCCGCTCTTGGTGATGGATGGTCTTCTTATCCAATCCACACTTGGTGGTGGCGACAATAATATCCGATCCGCTCATTGCAGTGGCGATCGTACCATCCAAGCCAAAAAATCGGTTTGCTAAGGAGTTAAATAAATTTTGCTTAAATGACAAGTATTAAATTTATGAATTTTGGACATGTACCTATTTTTCAAGTTATCTTTACTTTATGAGGACACTTATTTTGTGTGCATCATGATGTTGAAATTTTCAATAGCCTTTTGCATGCTACAACCCCCCTTCCTTTTTTTATATTGCTGTCTATTGAAAAATAGATCTTTAAATGGAAAAATAAGTAATATTAAGAGAAACTAGTATTCCAACACTTACAACAGGGGAATAAGAGAACATTCAAATTCAGTACAAATGCCTTTTTAAGAACTCAAATTGCAACAATTGCACCCGATTTTGTCGTTGTTTGTTGGTTTCTTGAATTCATCCATGTCGATCTGGCTTTTCGTGCTGGTAGTTTTTGTTTGAACCAGTTACCTCCTTTCCATCGTTAGGCAATTCACATGAGCTTTCTCATTCATTGCTTAAAGCATTCAACCTTATGATATAGCTCACGGCTTTTGTCACGGCCTCCACTGCTTTTCCTCCTGCTTGGCCATTTTGAGTCGATTAGCCTTTCCATGTTTTCTTTTGGAGCTTGTTGGCGTTTGGAAGGAGCCGGTACTGAGGAGGGTGGAGGTCTCAACCAATCGACTATTACGACGATCTGGCTTATTCGCTCATCCTTATTTCCCCTCTCCATAATCCTCAAAAAGACCGACCGTTTAAGTTTCCCATCTGTTCGATCGGATGTGAGGGTTCTTTTAAATGGCCGACCATCTGGATACTGTAGCCTGTCCATCACGTTAGCTTTTTCGACTTTGTTAGATCTGAGAGCAACATCTAACTGGACGCATCGCCTGACCCTATTCATTAGGTCAGGAAAATTACTTGGTGGCCTTGCCGTCAGTGATTTGGCAAATGGACGATCCGTGACACTTTTTTCCAAGGCATTTGATGCTAGTTCCACACTTAAATCCCTCGTTTTCGATATTGCATCTTGGAAGCGGACGATGTAATCTCTGATACTTTCATCAATTCTTTGGTAAAGGTTGCACAGACCACTGACCGACTTTGATGAACATGTTCGCATATGGAATCGCATTTCAAACAATTCTTTGAGTTGCTTGAAGAAGGTGATTGATGCATGAGGTAGTTCGAGGAACCATTTCAAAGCGTCCCCTCCTAATGTGGTTGGGAAAACTCTACAGAAAATCCTCTCATTGAAGGTATAAACCTGCACTTTAGTCAAAAATTTTGCAAGGTGAAAGGTAGGATCAGTTTTACTTGTATATTTATCCATCGCTACATCTCTCCATCTGGGAAGCAGCTCAGACTCCATAATTTCCCTTCAGAAAGGAGGGGTGCTGTTGCAAACGTTCCTTTCAGACATCCCTTTCATTAGCTCTGCCAATCCGAACTTTTCGAGTTTTTATTTAAACCATTCATCCTCGCTGCTCATTGTCGCAAGAGTCAACTCTTCTTTTGTCCTATGAAAGCAATCGTGACTGGGCGCATATCTTCCCTGCTTGCCAAAAGACGGGTCGTAAGATCTACTGGGAATATAAGGAGCATCTTTGCTCAAGAACATCATTCTCTTCCCCTTATCGTATCTGTTTATGATTCTAGCACCTGCGCTTCGTTCATAATGCTCGCTTGGTTCTCTAAGGGAGATCCCTCTATTCCTCCTTCCTCCGAAGTTTTTAGCCATTAATACTATTTTTTGACCGCTTTCGAAAGTTCTGGGCATTCTTTCCATTTTTAAGGCTTGGACCACGCTCCCAATGAGGTGACCAAGTACAACACGCATGTCTCCTACAGTAATAGGGGTGTTCTCCTGTTGTCGCGCAATGACGTCGTCAAGATTCGGGAGGGGGTCACCTCCGACTGGTGATCTGAAAGATCTCTCTCTCAACCTTGAGGGTTCGGATCTTTTCTGGTTATTCAATACCTAGAGCCATTGTGTTTTAGGCTATTTTTAGAAGTTCTTTGGAGGGGTACTTGAGTACCTCGGGGAGTGATAACTGACAGTCAGAGTAGGTGAGCGGCGATGTGATAGGGAGTAGATAGAGAGTATGGGCATCCCGATCTAACATTACGGTTCCCTGAGCTGTCTCCCAGATCACTCTTTGCCTTTTTGCTATTGGGCTTAGGCCTTGCCGAACATTGTTGGGCCACCTTAATTGGGCCTTTAGAAATGTATTTGCCATAGTTATCAATAAGAGTTAATCGGATCAGAGTTGATTGAATTATAAGTCTTAGAGATTTTGAAAATTTGGATTTTGGAGGAAATATGAATTTTTGCATATAAAACCCGAAATTTTTGTGGTTAAATTGATGGGATCCTTTTTCTTTTCTTTTCTTTTTTAGTTTAATAATAAGAAGATAGAGACTAACTTAAAGATTTAGATTTGTGTGAAATATTATTGAATTTAGGTTGATTTATATAGCACTAAAAAAAGCCAATAATTTTAATCGTTGTAATTTTTCACATTGTAAATTTTTATTTTTTTAAATATATCACGTGTCATCTATTTATTGGGTCTCTCTAACAAAAGATGTGCCTCTTCTGTTAGAGAGACCTTTCCTTTATTTTCTTATTTATGCATTATGGAGAGGCCATCATCCAATACTCAGACCCGCCATTAGACCCATTATCAAAGATGTATGATGTCAGACGATACTGATGGCCTAAAAAAAATTGTCTAATTTTAATTTATAAAATTTTATAAATCAAACCAATAGATAAATGCTACATGAAATAAGATAGTTAAAAAAAGTGAAATATAAAATAGTGACCATTCATATATTGGTAGAGGTGTACACGGATCTAAATCTTTCTGTACCGATAAAAAGATCTCGAACTGAACTGTACCATTAACTTTTTGACTAAAATCGAACCAAATTGTACCGTTGATTTTATTTCGAACGGATATAGATATTTTACCTAGAACCGAACCGAGAATCGTATTGAACTATACCGAATTGTCTTGTACCGAAATAAATGATATTTATTAATTATTATATATAATACTAATAATTTATATATAAATATTACTTATATTCTTATTCTATATGTACTGCATAAATTTAACTTCATAATTATTTACATTATATATTTTAATACACAAATTAAGATAATAATTAGTTAAGAAATTAAATTAAATATTTTAATTATTAAGAACAGAAATTTAATTATTATAATTGATAACCACGGAAAAAATATTTTTCAAGATCCAATCAGTCGGTCCAATTGCACTGGCAGGGCTCAAGGCCCATTAGCAAAAAGGCCAAAGCGTAAGCTAGAAGACAAGACAGAAGGGCACAATATCCGATCGGACTGATGCGATACCATGTCCTATCAGTCCATTGATACAAGCTAGCGCCTATATCTTCCACCCGCTCCCTGTCACAACACCGCTCACCTGCTCTAACTTTTAGTTATCACACCCCAAAATACTCAAGTACCCCTCCTTTATCTCCTATAAATAACCAAAAGCACAATGGCTCCAGGTATTGAACATCTTAAATTATTTCTTTAAATATTCTCTCTCTAGAAAGCTACTAACTTGAGTTTCGAAGTGCTAACGCCTAGTCCGATCGGGCACTCCTTTTTGCAGGATTCAGTCATCCGATCGGGCAAACCAACTTCCAGTTATCTTTCTTATATAAAGACATTTTACGCTTTATTATTTGGTACTTTCGTTGAGAGACATGACAAATTTAAGATTTAATGAGCGCGCAGCCTCCGTAAAATATGATCGTAATGGCAACAGCCAAAGTAGATCTATGCCTGCAGGTAAAAGAGAGAGATCTCATAGATCACCTACAAGGAATAACCTCCTTCCAGAATTTAACGATGTCATCATGCGACAGCCGGAAGACACCCTTGTTACTCTCAAGGACATGCGCACTATTCTTAGTGACATTACTAAGAGCATAGTCCAAACGATTAGAAAGGGCAAAATACCCATAACTTCTGAAAGAGACCACGAAATAGACTTTGTGGCAGAAGACTTTAAAAGAATAAGAAAAATTAAAGGAATCTCCATCAACGAGCCACAAGCTCACAACGGTGGAAGAATGGAGGTCAAAACCTCGGGCAGATACGATAAGAGGAAGGGGACAATGTCCTCGAACAGAGACTCTCCTTATATCCCCAGTAGATCATCCACCTCATCCATTGGAGATGATTTATTCCTTATGAAATATTGCCAATTAATGTATTATATGAGTGTATAATTATTTTACCAATTAATTTCATTCATTTTTAGTGTCATCCAACTAGTATGTATATCTTTTTGTACAATACCTATATTAGTAATGGAGTTGTAAATTAATAATATGATTCTATATATAGTTATTGTATATAATAAAATTTTATCAATTAATATAATTACATGACTATATAAGTATGTAATTATCTTATCAATTAATTTTATTTACTTTTATATCATGAATGATTGAACGTACTTATAATATGAGTACATATACTCTCACTATTGCTTAACTAGCATTCATCTATTTTTGTACAATACCTATATAAGTATTTGAGTATTTAAATTAACGATACAATTATATACAATTATTATATTAATGAAATTTTACCAATTAGTGTAATTATATATGTATATAATCACCTTAGCAATTAATTTTATTTTCTTTTAGTATCACTCAATTAGTATTCATCTATTTTTGCATAATATCTATATGAGTAATTTAGTGTGAAAATTAACAATATAATTATATACAATTATTATATTAATGAAATTTTACCAATTAATGTAATTATATATGTATATAAACAACTTAGCAACTAATTTCATTTCTTTTCAATATCAACTAATATTCATTTATTTTTGCACAATATCTATATGAGTAATTGAATAAATATACATTAACTTATTCATTTATTCTTAAATTATTCATTTATTCTTCATTTTATAAATTATTTAATTTAGACTATTAATTTAATAGTTATTTAAAAAATATTTTATATTTACTCTCATTTATATAAATAATGGTAAATATAAATTATTTTTCTAATGGTAAATGATAAAACACAAAATTTTACCGTAGAAGGAGAGATTGTCGGCCATGGTGAAGGAGGCTTTAATGACCTGCAAAAAAAAAAACTAGCCCGGTCTTGTCGGGTTTTTGAGCTCCGATGCCTAAGTTAGCTATCGAAGTGTGGAGAGAAAGCTTAATAGAGAGAGAGAGAGCCCCCCATTATGGGTGTACCTATCGAATTTATAGCTTTGAATGTTGGATTTTTTGGGCTTCTGGTCTTAGGCCTCTTCGTGGGCCTTTAATGGGCCGGCCTTATAGTTAATTTTATTTTAGGTATTATTACTAGTCCTCCTCCACGCAATTCGACCCGCTTATGGGGAGTTATCCATTTGGAGAACCTTGTCTTTGGGAGTTACCCGCTTATGGGGAGTTACCCGTTTAGAGAATACCTTATCTTTGGGAGTTACCCGTTTAGAGAATACCTTATCTTTAGGAGTTACCCATTTATGGGGAGTTACCCGTTTGGAGAACCTTGTCTTTAGGCGTTAGTCGCTTATGGGGAGTTACCCATTTGGAGAATATCTTGGTCGGGAGTTACTCGCTTAAAGGGAGTTACACGTTTATGATTTTTATCCTACAAATAATTTTTTGCAATTTTATTGTGCAAATAATTTTATAAATATTTACTAACCTACTTTATGGTTGCTTATGTTATCTAAGAGATAACCACATTCGATTCGCTTTTGGCGATGGATGGTCTTTCGATCCGCTCTTGGCAGAGAGATATTTTCCATCCGATCCGCTCTTGGTAATGGATGGTCTTTCAATCCGATCCGCTCTTAGCGGAGGGATATTTTTCATTTGATCCGCTCTTAGCGATGGATGATCTTTCGATCCGATTCGCTCTTAGCGAAGAGATATTTTCCATCCGATCTGTTCTTGACGATGGATGGTCTTCCGATCTGCTCTTGGGGAAGAGATATTTTCCATCCGATCCGTCCACTATTGGCGGAGATATATTATCCATCCGATCCACACTTGGCGATGGATGGCCTTCCGATCTGCTCTTGATGGAGAGATATTTTCCATTCGATCCACTCTTGGTGATGGATGGTCTCTCGATCCGATTTGCTCTTGGCAAAGAGATATTTTTCATCCGATCCACTATTGGCGATGGATGGTCTTTCGATCCGATCCGCTTTTGTCAGAGGGATATTTTTCATCCGATCTGCTCTTGGCGATGGATGATCTTTCAATCCGATCCGCTCTTGGTGATGGATGGTCTTTCGATTCGCTCTTGGTAGAGAGATATTTTCCATCCGATCCGCTCTTAGCGATAGATGGTCTTTCGATCTGATCCACTCTTAGTGGAGAGATAACCATATCCGACTGATCGAATTTTTCCATCCGATTCACTCTTGGTGATGGATGGTCTTCCAATCCGCTCTTGGTGAAGAGATATTATCCATCCGATCTGCTCTTGGCGATAGATGGTTTTTCGATTCGATGCGATTCGCTCTTGGCAGAGAGATATTATCCATTCGATCCGCTCTTGGTGATAGATGGTCTTTCGATCCGTTCTTGGTGAAGAGATATTTTCCATCTGATTCGCTCTTGGCGGAGAGATATTATCCATTCGATCCGTTCTTGGCGATGGATGGTCTTTCGATCTGCTCTTGGCGGAGAGATATTATCCATTCGATCCGCTCTTAGCAATGGATGGTCTTCCGATCCGCTCTTGATGGAGAGATATTTTCCATTCGATTCACTATTGGCGATGGATGGTCTTTCGATCCGCTCTTGGCGGAGAGATAACCATATCCAACCGATCGAAATAATCCGACCAATCGAAATTTTTCCATCCGATAAACTTAAAAGAACAATTAAATAAATTCTTAATATACATACCATGGCCAAAAAGACTTTCGACATATATCTTTTCAGATCTTTAAAGGTGTGGTAGGTAATCACATGCTTTTTTGTTATAGAGGTGGAACCCATCCATCATATCTTTCAAGAGATAGAGATGGATTTGCAGTCAATGCTAGTCATCTATAAAATTTAAGTGTATGTACCCACTGAAAATTGCTTTTTGATTTTCACTTTCCAGCTTTGTTTGTTCTTCCTACTGTTTCTTCACCATCACTTTGTCCGGTGGGGGCCTCTCCGGTGAGTTTGGTTATCACCTTGCTCTATTTTTCTTGGAGCACAACACTTGTATCGCTTCTCTCTTTGCCTTTTTTGTAAGATCAAATCCAGGATCTTTAGATCCAGGCCTTTCCTTTGAAAAGAAACTCAAGATCTTTCAAATTTAAGCTTTTATTATGAGATCAAGCTCAAGATTTTTCAGATCTAGACTTTTTCTATGAAATAAAGCTCAAGATCTTTTCATGAATTTTTCTTTTACAAAGGGGCAAAAGTAGATTTGAAGTTTGGCGTTGAAACTCCTTTAAAAAGCAGCAATGGGACGAACATCATTCTTCTTTGATTTTATGCTGATTAGCTCAGATCTAGCATCAACTCTCAACGAAAGTACCAAATGATGAAACACAAAATTTTACCGTAGAAGGAGAGATCGCTGGCCATGGTGAAGGAGGCTTTAATGACCTGCAAAAAAGGAAACTAGCCCGATTTTGCTAGGTTTTTAAGCTTCGATGCCTAAGTTAGCTATCGAAGTGTGGAGAGAAAGCTTAATGGAGAGAGAGAGCCCCCCGTTATGGGTGTACCTATCGAATTTATAGCTTTGAGTGTTGGATTTTTTAGGCTTCTGGTCTTAGGCCTCTTATTGGGCCTTTAATGGGCCGACCTTATAGTTAATTTTATTTTGTGTATTATCACTAAAAAATTAAATTTAAAAATTTTTAAGAGGGAAATTTTTTATTTATTTTGAAAGATGGGCTTAATTGTGTTGAAGAGTCTATTAAAAAGGATAGAGATGTTAGCAAGTATGTTAGAAGCAGTCCCAAAAGGTTAGATTCTTTTAAAAAATCTTGTGAGACAATAAACAATAAGTATGCAAAGAGTTTGATCATAAATTACCCTACTAGGTGAAATTCAACAAACTTGATGTTAGACATTGCTTTGTGGTATCAAAAAGCTTTTGATAAGTTGGAGGATAGATAACAAATACTTCATTGAGTTTGGGCCTGTTTATTTGATTGAGGCTAATTGGAAATAGCTCACAACTCTCACAAAATATTTGAAAAGATTTTATGATGTGACTTGCAAATTGTCTGGGTCAGTGTATTCAACTTCAAACTTATATTTTCTAAAGATTGTGCGTATTTTGAATTTGTTGCAATCTTCTCAAACTAGTGGTGATGATTTTAAAATGGAAATGGAAAAACAATTGCAGTCAAAATTTAACAAGTATTGGGATTCGATTAATAAGACGAATGTCATTCTTTTTAGAGCTTTAGTTTTGGATCCTATATTCAAAATGAAATTTATAATTTCAAAGTACACTCCTTTTTATGGTGAGCTTAAATCGAAAAAATTAGTTTCTAAAGTGACAGCTGCTTTGAATAGATTGATAGAAGAATATAAAAAATATAAGAATTTAACGCCAATAAAATTGTAGACCCACCACTAAATTCATATGAAATTAATGATGATGTTGATGCATGATTTTTGGAAATCGAGGATAAGGAGCAAGTTGTATCTCAAGGAGATTTGGATACTTATTTGAATGATAAATTAAGAAAAAAATATTCTGATTTTGACATTTTAAGTTGGTAGAAGATAAATCAGCCAAACTATCCAATTTTGGCTAAGGTTGCTAAAGATGTTTTAGCTGTTCAGTGCTCAACTGTAGCTTCTGAATCAACTTTTAGCACTGAAGGAAAGACTTTAAATAAATTTAGAAGTTCTTTAACTCCGATTACTGCCGAGATTCTTATTTATTGCCAAAATTGATTAAGATCGGCTACAGTTTTTGCTTCACAGGCATCAACCGAAGAATTTAAAAAATTTGAATCAGGTAATTATTATATTTATGTAAATTTTTAATTTTTTATTTAATATTTATATTTTTTGTGATCGAATTATTTAAAATTAGTGATATTTTTTTAGATATTGTTCAAGATTCTGAAGTTAGTGTCAAAATAATACAAAGGAAGACTATTGAATGTTAATTTTTTTTATCAATGTACTTTGACTTAAACTTTGTTAAGTATTTTATTAATGTACTTTATATTTATTATTTCTCATTTTATTTTGTAAAATTTTAAAATTATTGAATTATCCGAAATTCCGAATTATATTGTACTGCATTATTTTGTATAGAAAGAATCGAAGAATAGTACCAAATTGTACGAAATTTTTATAGAATTATATTGAATTTTCAAGACAATTACAATACTTAATTTTTAAATTTTCAAAATTTCAAGACAATACAGAGATTTATAAATCCCCGAGTTGTACCATACCGTGTACACCCCTATATATTGGTGGCATTTTATCATTAATTTACTTTGTAAATGAAATTGATTTATTTAGGTAATAATATTTATTGTTACATAAAATCATGCTAGCACTAGCACTATGTATTATACAATTAACTTTCCTTTTCATATTACTGCCTATTGTGGGTGTACCAATCTAATTTCATGGGCCACTCTTAGGTTTTAATCTAACAAACAATTAGATGAATATATGAACCATATAAAGATATTTATTTATCTTTTCCAAGTTCAATCTATTAAAATTGGATTTTTCAAAATCAAAATTTAAGTACAGTGTATTAACAACCAGTTAACTGCTAAAAAATGACCGGTTAACCATTAATCATTGATTAACTATTAAAATTAATTTTTCAAAATCAAAATCCAAGTACATTCCATTAATAGTTGGTTAACTACTAAATACAGTGGGTTAACCAATACTCGTTGGTTAACTGTTAAAAAAATTAAACATAAGTTTCATATAAAAATTTAAATTTATCCATCAAATTAAAATATAAATTCTTCAAATTTTAAATATAAAATACAAATTATTCAAGTTTAATAACAATACATTAAAATAAAAGTACATAAACATTAATTTACAGGCAATCAACTTTTTAATAGTAGGGAAAAATATGAATAAATGTGAAAACTACTCTCATATATATGTGTGTGTGTGTGTGTGTGTGTAAAATTACATATAAACTGGTTAATAGTTAACTAACCGGATAACCAAAAACTTAAGTACAAGTCCAAGTTCAATAACCATAATTTTGAAAATTAAAGTCTACTTCCTATGTTATGAAAAAATATTAAAAAAAGGAATAAGGGTGATTTTTGCCCTCAAACTTTCATGAATAGGGCAAAAATACCTATAAACTTTTGTTTGATCGGATTATTCTTTAAGAGTCACTTTTTTGGTTGAAATTTGCCCTTATTTTGGATGGAAAACACATATGGCAGATGGACTTAATGGCATCCAATGGAGATACGACATGTCAGCATTCGTATGGCAATCTCTCCCTTAGTCAGCACCATCTCTCTCGTAGTCAGTACTAATAAAAAATTAGAATGAAAAAAAGAAAATCCGATGTGGCAATCCTTCTCCTTCTCCTCATCTTCTTCTCTTTTCCCATTCCTCTGCTCATCTTCTTCTTCAAGATTGATGACCCTCTATATTATTCTGAACAAAAAATTCATAACAAGCTAAGTGCCTGTTGACATGTGCTCTTCTTTCCATCGACATCCAATTTCACCCTCGGAACCAAGGGATCAGCGAGCTCGAGTGAGGGAACCTTTGGCTTTTAACGGTTCGATCCCATTTTTAAGGTCCAATCAGATTAAGGTTCCCTTCCCAGGCTGACGATTGCTTCACGATAAGAAAGAGACTCAACTGACTTGCCAAATCTTAAACCTCAGAAGGTCTGAAATAGCATACCCAGATGTCCTTATCTCACCACTAACGATTGATAGTTGGGAGGCATTTAGTTGGATATCACAAGGCTGATAGTAAGGAGTCGCTACCCAATAGAATATTGGAAAAAATAGGTGTTCTAACCTCGTGAGGCCAAAAATTCAAAGATGGTTTGGAACTCTGCTCTTATTTTTATCTTTGATAAATATGACATAATGGCTTTCAAATTAATGATGTTATCCCTTTTCTTTCATGCAAGATTAGAGCAACTAATGAAAATTAAAGATGCACCCAATCATGTAAGAAAGCAATAAATAATGGTATAAAATAAAGTGATAAAGATATACATAAATCGGATAGTATATTATAACCTTTTTAATGAGGACTATAGCCTTCGCATTGTGGATTATTGAAAAAGTATTTCATTACGAGAGTTTGAAGATAGGGACTTTCAAGTCCAAGTCTTATTTAAGAAACATCCCGTGTTATTTAATTATATACAAAATCTTTCACTTTATTAAAGCTAATATTTACATATAAATTTTTTGGGTAAAATGCGGACATTGGTTCAATTTTATAAATGAAACATCCCAATTATTTACTATAAATATTTTTATGATATTTCTATTAACGGTAAAAAAGATTTTTGTAGTAAAGTGAAAGGATCATGGACTTACCTGGAGCGCTCACCTAATTATGCTTAAAAAAGGTTATTTACAGGAACAATAATAACAATAATGATGATAACAAAAATATTTATAATAACAAAAAAATAAAAAGGGAATATGTTTAAGAAGAACTAAATTAAAATAAATAAAAGGTAGAAACAATAATCTGGCGCGTATCTCAAAAATGCATAGGAGTGCGTTTGATGAGATACGGTTAACTCTTTTACTTTAAAAAGTAAGAAAATATATTTCGAACCATACATCATGTAATGCACGGGTCTGCATTAAGTGACGCACAGCCGTACTAACCTAATAATGGCTAGTTTTCTTTTTTCCTTTTTAAAATAAAGTTCTTGTCAACAACAAATTCAAAAGGGAGCAAAAAGGGATTAACAAAAGAACAAAAATAGCTTTAAAAACTGAAATTTCTATAAAATTGATTTTAAAATTGACAAAAGGCAATTTAAAAGATACAACCTAATAATTTATATCACATAACAAAAATACTCTTAAAAAGGGTTTCACAACCTAAATATAAACAAGGATAGATATTTGACAATGGCAGTCAATAAATTAGCAAATAAAAATTATAACATTTACAATGATGGATATATCAATTTTATACTGTTGAAAATCGAATCGAGAAAAAAAGATTTTTTATATTACCTTCAGTATACTTACTCAATTAGACTGTCGAACATCAGATTCATGAACCCTTTATTGCGTTGTAACAGTCAAGAAACAGTTGAAAAACCAAAATGCCAAAGATCACATTTTGCTTAAAAATCTTTGAAAGCTTTTGGAAGCTTTCAAAAAAACCTTTAATGAAAGCAATTAACCGGTGTCTAGCTAGTGTACTAGATTGGCTAGTAATATAGAAAAATATAAATTAAGATCTCAAATATTGTACCCAAGAAAATATGGATTGCTAAGAAGAATATCTATGTGTGAATTAAATTAATCTGATATTATTTCCCAAGTTTTTGATTTAAAGACAAGAACTAAACTAAACTAACTAACATTAAAGCAAAATAAAGCTAAAATTAAGCTAACATAAATTAAAAATAAACAATAATTGAAATTTTCTTGCTAGAGGAACTAACCACCTTAATTTCTATTGCAATAACTTAATTAAAAAGAGAACACAAGTGATTATGAAAAAACTAGTAATGAAGCCGAATATCTTATGTAAGAATATCATTCTAAGTATTAAACTCCTAGACAAATCTAACGCTTAGCATAAAAATCCAGTTTTAAACTCCTAGATATCCATTAGACACTTTTGCAAGCAAACTTAACTTAAACCTATTCTTAGTTCAACTTTTCTTAGTATTAGCTTACTATTATCAACACATAATTACATTTAAGTTAGAAAATAATCATGCATCAATACTAGTATACCAATCCAAGAACATGCATATCACACATCATACATAAATCAATCATTAACTATTAATCAAATAAATTAATAATCAATCTCAATATAACCAAAGATAAGAATTTGTTCAAAACTAAGAAATAATCAAACTTGTATTGAATTAAAGCTCAAAACAAAGTCATTACAATGAAAATATAAGGGTTCAAGTATTCATTAGCAAAATAAGAAAAACTGCTTTCCAAATATGATGAAAAACAAAAGAACAATTAAAATAAAGAGAATTGTAAACTGAGAAAATGATAAAATTAATCTAAAAACTACTATATAATGAATTAAAGAAAACTAAAATAAAAACTAAGAAAATTCATAATTCTAGGTTGTTTCTAATTCTGACTAACTACCCTCAAAATTCAGTGCTTTGTCTTCCTTTTATAGATGAATTATACTGCCTAAAGAAGAAGTTTTGCTGACTTTTTCTTCCTATTCCAGAGCTAAATTGGAGTTTTGGTTGATTAAGAAGTCTTTTGTCGATAGAACAGTGAAGAGACTCGGGAGAGCATTTTTTATGCTCAGGTGAGCACTTATTATGCTCGGGAAAGCACTATTCCTCTAAACTTCACGATTTTTTTAAAGCCAACATTCTACAAATTACAACTATGCCCCAAATCTTCTCCTTTCTTAAATTAAATCATTCTTTCTTTCAATTTAACCCTGAAAAATACCAAAAATTACAATTAAACCAAAAAATATAAATTAACTAATTAAACATAAAATTAACTAGATTAAAATCAAATTAACTAATTTTAATACCTAAAAACATACTAAAAATATAGTTTAATTCACAATTATCAAATACCCCACACTTAATCTTTGTTCATCCCCTAGCAAATTTGAACAAACCAACTCCTTAAAATAATCAAACTTTTATAAAAAATTATGCATTTCAAAACTAAGTTTAGCAATTAACAAGATCACTTATCAAAATTCTAACTAGAATAAATTCAAACAAGACAATACGAGTTAGTTTCCTTGTGTGTGTGCAAGATCAAAATATTTTAAGCAATTTTCAAAAATAAAACACCAATGCATATTCATAGCCAAGCTTTAGAATGAATGTACACCTAAATATACAAATGGTTTCTCACTTGAAACTCTAAAAATACCGTAGGCCTCTCCTTTAGCACAGAAATCCAAAAGTCATCTCCACTAACTAACTCCAAAATAAAACTTAGAATGATATAGATCTTCATTGGGTTTTAATAGGGCTAGGGTGTTGGTTAAATAATGGACAAAAGTTAATAAAAAAGAATAGTCACTTTATACTCGAATAAATCCAATTTCTAAAAATTTTGAACTGCTACGCACAAATCTCTTTACCATGCTTGCTTGTTCAAACTCATACACATCTTAAGCACTGTGAGAAAATATCAATGAAAACTCTCTTAATTTCACAATTTATCCTCTTTAAAAGTCATAAATGGTTTTCTTTGTAAATACCCCACACTTAAAAATTTGTCATATATGCTAGCTTCATTGCTTTTTTTTTTTCATTTCATTTCATTTCATTTCTTTTTTTCTTTTTCTTTTCTTTTCTTTTCTTTTTTCTACTAGCTTTTTTGCTGGCAATTTATAATATCGTGGATAAAACAAGGACAATGCACAATTACTTAACTTTATCTCATAATTCTTGCCCTAAATGATATAAATTTTCTCATTACACTTAATTGAAATGCCCAATAAATGTAAATTCATCCAATTCTAAAGAGGTCAATTCTAAAGAGTAGATAAATGCTTTTGGGCTATATGGTTAAAAGATGAGTACAATAATAAGAAATAATATGGTACGCTTTAAGCATAGCTCATTAGACTCAAAATGGCTAACAAAGGTCAATTATACCAAAAAGGTAGGAAAACAAGTTTAAGATATGGCTTAACAAAAAAATATTGCCTAGATCACTTTCTAGCTTGTTCTAAGTTGCTTCTATACTTTAAAGGGTGATGAGAAAGGCTCTAGTGTCCTAAAATTTCTTACTCAACTATTTCAATGTACTATTTTTTCTTCTATTTTAAAAACTGGTCTTTAGTGCGCAATGAGTAGAAACTAACAAAAATAAGTCAAGTTAAATTTAAACTAGCTAAAAATTCATCAAACAACATGTTTGTCTGAATGCTAAACAAAGATTTTAAACATTGCACATTCTAAGTTCAAGTTCAACATGTTCAATTATTTTTGAGAAAAAAACTAGGGTGAACTAAGCTCAATGTACAATATATGATAATTTTGAACTATAACACTAACATGCAAACCAAACATGTAAACTAAAAACAAAACTAAATAACTAAAACAAAAATAAAATAGCTAAAACAAAATAACTAAAATAATTTATGAGTAAGAAAATGAGCAAGATAAGAGAATAAGCTATTGGGTTTCGACATAGGAAAATAAAAAAAATAAAATGCAACGAAAATAATGAAACCCATCAGGATCCATGAGATCCAATTAATTCAATGAAGAGAAAATAATGATTACTAACCTCTTGAAGTTTAAAATCGTCTTACAGGTGCTGCCTCACATGAAAGGAACACCCTCTACCGGTATCCACACTCGAACGCGAGGAACGGATTTGCCTGGGGTGCTAGCTCCCTTCTTTGGTGGCTAGGGTTACAGAAAACGAATTTCTTTCTTCACTTTGTCAAAATGACGGCTCACCCTCTTAGATATGTGTGTTAAGGTTAGCAACCATATATATATATATATATATATATATATATATTTGGCCTAACCTTAATTAAAAAAGAGAGAGAATTTCAGGCTTATATTTCTTATTAAAATAAAATTATAATATTAATCCTAATTAATATTTATTTATTTCATTATTTATTTTGAATTTTAATTTGTCATAAAATAAAATTCAAAATGTCCGAATTAACCCTTAGTCCATTCATCACATTCCATGTGTGCGACCCAATAGGTTCATATTATAATGACCATGAGCCCCAATTCCATCATGGGCCCACAAGTTATAAGTGGCCTCTAGTAAAACATTACGACTACCCAAATAATATGAATATCGATATTCAATTTTAACCTCATAGAACATGTTATAATTCCTTTGTCACATGATATCTTGTATGAACATAAGTCATGGTCCATGTCAAACTTAGATAGTTCAAACATATAATTTCTCGATTACTAAGTAGACTGATAATATCAAATGACATTAATCGATTCATTAATTCATTTGAGCATGGCCATACATTTCTCAGTCTTACTTATCGAGGGGCCCAATAGATATCTCTCTCATAAAAGAGGGACAAATTCCATCTTGATTATTCACTATCCTCTACATGATTATCATTATGTCCAATCATAACCTTTATTATTATCCGATTAAAGATAATGTTTAGTTATGTCAAAACATAATATTTCTTATGTAGGATACTATGATAATTTCAGGTCTAAGGGTCAATGATATAACTATTATAAGATCACTAATGATATTAACCCATGTAGTATCTCATAACAGGTTAATCCAGTACTCTATTCTTCAATGAGTACCTACAAGTTTGATTTATATCACCATATATAATCATTCCATGATTATCAATTAAACTCGTACTAGTTTTATTTATCATTATTCATTTAATGATAAATAACTAGGGATAGTCAAAATAACATTAAATTGTTATTTACAAATATTATTATATTCTAACATGACAAAATATAATAACGTGAAGAAAATCCAATCTTATAAAATAAAATGTGACATTACATAAAGAACCAAATGTATGGTCTAGGGCATAACCACTAACATAAGCAAGGTAAAAGAACTTCCTTGAATTGATCTTCAACTTTTGTACTCAGCTGAGCTCTATCCCCCTCTTTAAAATCTTTTTGTCCTCAGCAAAGCAGCAACAATATCAACTCACTGCATAAATTTTGATAAATTAGCTTAAGGCTCCATCATGTTTACCTTTCCTAGGGACCATTAATACAAAATAGTAACAAATGAGTGTGTAATATTAACAATTTAAGCTTGACACCAAGACGAACAAATGAATGGAACTTAATTCTCAACATGTTCAAAGCACATTTTCAATCTATTTCAAAGTGGAAGAGTAGTGAGGAAAGAGTCAATGTGATATGTGAAAGATAATATAACATAATGCCGAATGATTATCAAATAAAATAGAGCAAAGTAATCAATCAAATGTGCCTAAAATTAATGGCTCAATATTTTCTTCTAAGAGAATTAGTCACTTTAGCATAATAATCAAAGTCTACTATAAATGTATCGAAGGTATCAGTGACAATTGTGAGTGAGCTAATTGTATATGAGAGTAAATAATCAAAGCATAAGCTAAGAAAATTTAAGCCAAAACTTTGATATTTAGTCACTTAGGCATTTTCTCGAATAGTTTGTGTGCATATCTTTTTAAACCAAAATTGAGACCATGTTGAACTCTAATTTCAACCAAAATTTTCTCAACTCAACAATAACATGCATTTAATAAGCTTAAAGGCAATTCAATGTAAAAGATTACTTATTGAAGCTTGAGAGAAGTTGAAAAGTCGACCCAAGTATGTAAGAATAAAACCCATTAATAAAACAATTTCATCAATTTATACTTGAAAAAAAAATAAAGAGAAGAATGTTACTTACTTGTGTTAGAAATCATAAGGAAAATAAAAAAGAATTGAAGTTTTAATCTTAATTACTTGAGAGAGTTGAAAAAATTATGTGTGAGTAAGAGAGTGTGTGAAGTGAGGAGAGTGAGTGTGGGTGAAGTGGAGTGTAGTGTGTGAGTTGATATGATATAAGGGAGGAGCTTGAGGCAGCATGACCACCACTCGGGCAAGCGAAAGAAGGCTACATGCAGCAGCGTGGCGCTTAGGCGAGCAAAAAGGAGGCATGGGCGAGCAGGAGCACAGGCGCAGGTGAGCAGGCAGGCACTATAACACCCTTAACATACAGACCAAACGGAACAGTACTATTGGTCGATTTTTTTTATCAAAATCCATTATTAACTTCTTAAGTTATATTGCCGAAAACCAAAAACTGTCCAAAATTACTATTCAATTTACGAAATTTTGGCAATATAACGGCTATAAAATAGACTAGCCCCCTGAAAAAGCAAGCAAACACACAGCCTCTCAGAGGCACCACAAACAATAAATAATTAATTCTTCAACCACAAACCATCATCAAACCACTCATCTGATCACAAAAGCCATAACCATAAATTCTTCACTCATTACATATTATCATTATAAACCTAAACATAACATTTTATAAATCCATAATTACTCCTTATATATACATGCCCAAAAAAGATAAAACAATAATTTAACTCTTTTTTTTTCTTCTTCCAGATGTGCATTATTGCTCCTGACCTTCTGTACCTGCACGCAGAAAAACCTACGTACCGAGCATAAATTATGCCCGGGGGTGACCAACAATCCTAAAATTTTCCTTAGCTAAAACATTATTTTATATACATATATTATTTCATAATAATTAAAAATTCTTAATTTTCTTAATTTCCTTTTAATTTTAATATACATATAATTATCTTTTAATAATATTTCTTAATACTTAATATATAACTTTTTTAACCTTTCAACTAAGTTCTCCAAATTACACCATAATTATAATTTTGCCCTTTTTAACACATTATTACAAAAATACCCTTACCTTTGCATTATTTTGCTTTTAAATCCTTAACTTACTTATAAACTTTAAATTTTACCTTGTTTTAACTTTTTTGGTGAAAAAAATACACTTTTGGTCCCTTTTGACTTAAAAAGGTCATTTTCATACCATTAGGTTGATGAATTACCATTTTACCCTTGTTTTTCATTTCTTTATCAAGTTTACCCTTTAAACCATAACTTTGATAAAATTACCATTTTACCCCTAAACTTTTAATTTCTTTCATTTAGGTCATTTTTCACTTTAAAACCTTTATTTTCATTTTATTTTCACTCTTTTAACTGTATTTTTCAATTAATGCCCCTAGTACAGTACCGACAAAAATACTTAAACTGGATATACGGGATGTGAACCCCACAGGACCACAACAGACTGAGAAATGACCCCAATGAACCATTTCTCCATAGAATAGATAACAGATACAAATAATTACTATGGAGATCAATGATCCTACCATAGCAAAGCAAGTCGTCATGAATTGTACCACGGTACAGATATCCCTATGGCCAGCTAATTATATCCTGAGCTAGTTTTTACTGTCAGACTATTTTATAAGGGCACCAAAACATTAAACTTAAGCCATTATTCTTTTCTTTTCTCACTTTTTATTTCTCTTTCAACTCAATTTCTTTGACATTCAACCTTTTCATACCCTTTCACACAAATTGTGAATTATCTCACCATAATTCACCTTTTCCATTCTTTTTTTTTAAAAATTTCACATTTCTTTAATATTTTCAATACTTCTCATTATGCTTTAATTTTTATTCAAACTTTTTACACACTTTGCAATTTACTACATCATATTTCACCATAATAAATCATTTTCTCACCAAATTATGCCATAATTTATACTAAATTCATATTTTCATTATTTACCTAATCAAAAATTTATCTCAAAAATATTCTAATAATTTCTATAAATTCTCCAAAAATTCATACATTTGTTATTTCATTTCTAATACCATTTTAAAGCTTAATTCCATCAAAATACCTAAAATATAAATTTTTTTCCTTAAGAATCCATTTTGGCCACCAAGAGACCCAAAGCATATAATCATTTAAAAATTCATTTAAGCCTTATAATACACATAATTAAAGTCTAATGGCCTTAATATAACATCAATTTAAATTTCTCACATATATATCAAAGTTTTCCCTAATTACATAAAGAGAAATTCATGGAAAACTTAGGCAAATAGTAGGATTTATTGGTCACTAACCTCTTCTCCTTGCTTAAGCTTGCCTACCCCTCATTTTTCTTGCCTTTAGCCTTGGAAGCTTGAAGTTCTCCTTTGTTCCCTACCATGGCCCAAATTTACACCATGAGAAACCTTATTTTTTTGACTTCATTTGCTCAAAATAATTACATAAATCAACTCTATACATCCTAATACACCTTTAGATACCAAGAAATCAAATTAAACTCAAGATTTTCATTTACCTCAAATGGATACCTTAAGCTTTTTCCTTAGAAATCCTTTGCTTTAATCCTTTAAATCAAAGGTTTGAAGCTTGATTAAGCATCTAGAGGGATAAAATTAGGGTTAAGGTGCTTGACTTTCAAGAAAAATGAGTGAGATTTAAAGAAATTTTGAGAAAGGGAAGGAGGAGAGGGTGTCGGCCAAAGGAGGAGCTGAAGAAGAAGGTAGAAGTTGCTGGAAATCTTCAGATATTTCTACCTTTTATACTTCTCCTAAAGGGCCAAAATTGGGCCTAACTCTTTTAATTTAAGGCCCAATTTCCATTTTTCAAAGGCCTAACAAGAAATCTCCCACTTTCTCACTCCAAATTACTTTAATTTTGATTCCATCATTCTTAAAACATCAAAAATAGGTTGTATATAAATTTTCAGCTTAATCGGATTCCATTTTCGATCCGATTCAATCAAATTGATCCGATTTAATAACTGTCGAAATCGCCGAAAAATTTATTTCTTTATACCAAAATATTCTACATGAAATTTCATGAAGAACTGTAAAATATGGTAATTTTTGAAATTCATTTGCTATTTTTAATTATTTATGCAAAATCAAATCACTTTCCCTACCAGGAAAATTAACTCGTTACCTTTTTCGTATTTTTAACATTTGAAGGCCCATTTGACCTCAATTTCACTTCAAATTTTAACTCCGAACTTACCATGACCAATATTTTCCAATGGTCAAATAAAATATTTTTCAATTTCGAGTACTATTCATAGCCCGATAACCCTATTTACCACCAAAATTTACTTTTCACGGCTAAGCCGGCGTTGAGGCCATTACAGGCACGCGAAGCAGGCTGGCGAGTGCGCAACACAGCATAGCATGTTGGTGAGGCATGTGAGGCAGACATGTAACTTCGATGAGGAAGGCGAGCAACTTAGGAATAGGCAGATGTATGCTCGGGTGAGCAGAATGTGCGCTCGGAAGAGCACAAGGCTACTGGATAAAATGGCCAAAAACTACCTGGGAGAGCAAAAACATGCTTTGGAAAGCATAAAATTACTCAATTTGAGTTGTTTTATCCTTGCAGGACTAAAAGTTAAATTCTCAATTTTTAAAACATTAAACCTTATATTCTCACATTAATTAAACCTCAATAAGAATTCTCAATTAATTAATTATTTTACCAAACTCAGAATACACTTTCACTTAAATTAATTATTTCTTAGTCCAAATCATGCCATAATTCTGTCAAACTTGATCTTTGAAACATGCAAACCTGTTACAACACACAATAGTTTTAACATGACTCATATTTACTCAAATAAATCTCCACCTTGAACAATCCATCTAAATTATCTTTAAAGCTCAATTAAAATCATGTTCAGTAATATGCAAGTCCACAAACTAGTTGAATTACATATTAAATCCATTGTTAACTCTGCAAATGAAGAATTATTCCTTAAGTTCATGAAGTATCAAGCAACTAAAGTCAAACTCACATCCTAAAAACTCATAAATCCATATCAAGTTCACTAAATTGTAATTTCCCTTACCTCAAAAACCATATAACCTCTTTAATGACCTTAGAAGAACTTACTAATCTCAAATATGACATTTAAGCATAAAATCATTAGAAATAGCTTATTTTCAACCCTAAATCTTAAATTCATGAATTAAAAGACCAAAGACATAATAAACAAAAGAAACATGAAGAATGTGAATTAAACTATAGAAACCTATGAAATAAAAATAACAAAACACAAATCATAAAAAAAATTGATGAAAATTTAAAGAGAAGGATTAAAGGAGTTCTGGTTTATTGAGTCCAAGCTCGACTCATGTTACTCTCAAAAGAACGAGCTTGTGATCCAAATATAGGTCTTTTCAGACTTTGCTCTTTATTTTCTCCCATCAGTAGAAGAAATTTGTCATAGTTCATCAAAGCTAGAAATTTCATGTTTTCAATAAAGTATGGCTCCTCCTTTGGCCCTTTAAAAATAATCTCTATCGACTCTTCTAGCCTAAATAAATTCTTCAAATGGAATGAATGCAGTGCTTCCACTTGAGAATTGAACACTTCTTGCTCCTTTAGTGATAAATTCTTCACAAGAGGTTCCAGTACACCTTCCAAATGAACACATGAATCAATTACTTCTTTATCCATCATTAATGAATGATTTGTTTCCTCCACCTTACCACCATCATCTTAAAATTGCATCAAAACACTCAAAAGTTCTAGTTTAGATTCCACTCTTTCAATTCCTTCCTCTTTATCCCTCAATAAATTCTCTTGATTCTTGATTGTCTCTTCTTAAATCTTTAACTTTTCTTCTTGAATTCTAAATTTTTTCTCTTGAATCCTATACTTTTCCTCTTGCACTCTAAATTTTTTTTCTCTCAACTTCTAAATGTAATCTCCCATTCTTATTTTTCAGCCCAAAATTTAGTATCCTTACTCAAAAGCAAGTCAAGAAAAACTTGATTTTTAGAGTTACAAACCTTTTTTGAATATTGCAATTCTTAATTCTCTCTCCTCAATTCTTTCATTTATATTTTCAAAACCAATGAAGAATCATACTTTTCAACAAAGGATGGTGATGAATAAAGATTTAGTGAATGTGCATGTGAGAACTCCTCTATTTTTTCTCATGAAATCATTTAATTGTAGTTGAAAAAGGAACAATTTATGATCTTGGACATCATCTTGAATCATCTTGAAGAATGTCTTAAATTTTTTTGTAAAGAATAATCACCAATCAAAAATAAAAAAAATCTCAAACTAACCCAATCAAAGATATTAAAAAAACAACACCGCTGTTATCCGTCAACGGCACCATAAACTTGATCAGTGTCTAGCAAATGTACTAGATCGGCTAGTAATATAGAAAAATATAGATTAAAACTCCAAATATCGTATCCAATGAAATATGGATTGTTAAGAATGACCGGTATCTAGCAAGTGTACTAGATCGACTAGTAATATAGAAAAATATAGATTAAGACCCCAAAATATCGTACCTAAGGGAACATGGATTGCTAAGAATAATATCTATGTATGAATTAAATTAATCTGAGATTGTTTCCCAAATGTTTTTGATTTAAAAGCAAAAATTAAATAAAATAAACAAAACAAAAACTAAAGTTAAACTAAAATGAATTAAAATCAAAACAATAATTGAAATTCTCTTGCTAAAGAAACTATGCACCTTAACTTTCATTGTGATAACTTAAATTCAAAAGGAACACCAGTGATTATGAAGAATTCAGATAAATAAAACCAGATAACTTTACTCAAGATTATCATTCCAAGCATTAAAATTCTCTTATTCAGAATAATTCAACACTTAGCATAAAAGTCTAAATTAATCCTCCTAGATGTCTATTAAAGCCTTTTTTAAGAGATTTAACTTTCACATATTCTTAGTTCTTCCTCTATTAAAATTAAACAATAAAATTAACACATAATTATCTCATATTTTGGATAATAATCATGCATAAATATTAAAGAGTTAACCCAAGAACATGCAAATCATTAACTATATCAAAACCAATTTTTAGTTATTTATTCAATAAACCAACAATCAATCTCAACACAATCAAAGATAAGAATATGATTAAAACCAAGAAATAATCAACCGATGTTGAAATTAAGCTCAAAATAAAGTCATAACAATGAAAATATAAGATTTCAAGAATCCATTAGCAAAAGAAGAAAAACTACTTTCTAAACATATTTAAAAACTAAAGACAAAGTTGAAAAGAAAAATAAAAACAACGTAAAATAAACTAAGCTTAATTCTAAGATTGATTCCTAATTCCCTCCTTGATCTTGTGTTTCAGACTGCTATTTATAAGCCAAAGATGTCGTGGATCTCTTCTCAAACTCCAAAATCAAATAGAAAGCAAACTCTGCCCAAAACAGGAAGCTCGAGAAAATCCTTCGTGAAGTGGGAGTCTTCAGCACGTGGCCACGTGTCTCCTAGTGTATTTCTACACGTGGTCACGTGTTGGCCAGTTGATCTTCACACGTTGTCACGTGTGTTTCCTCCTTTCCTTGCACGTGGTCGCGTGTTGCTTCATTGTTATTAATCACGTGGCCATGTGTTGCTTAGTTCATTTTCACACGTGGCCATGTGTTTTTTTCTTCTTCAATTCACGTGGCCACGGGTTTTTTAGCCTTAACCCTTAACATGGCCATGTCTTCCAAGATGCAACCCTTTACGTGGCCACGGGTATATTTCTTCATTGATTTCACGTGGTCACGTGTAGACCTTCTGAACGCTCACATTATCGCATAAATTTCTCATATTTGCAGTTTCGGCCCTAATCTTTGCCTTTTTTGCAATTTAAGTCATTTTTCTTGCAAATTAATCCTGAAAAATACCAAAATTTATAATTAACTCCAAAAATACAAAATTAACTAATTAAACTCAAATCTTACTTAATTAACACAAAATTAACCTAATTAAATACCTAAAAACATACTAAAAATACTATCTAAATCACCATTATCAAAGAACAATATCTATGTGTGAATTAAATTAATCTGATATTATTTCCCAAGTTTTTGATTTAAAGACAAGAACTAAAATAAACTAAACTAACTAACATTGAAGCAAAATAAAGCTAAAATTAAACTAACATAAATTAAAAATAAACAATAATTGAAATTTTCTTGCTAGAGGAACTATCCAACTTAATTTCTATTGCAATAACTTAATTAAAAAGAGAACACAAGTGATTATGAAAAAACTAGTAATGAAGCCGAATATCTTATGTAAGAATATCATTCTAAGTATTAAACTCCTAGACAAATCTAATGCTTAGCATAAAAATCCAGTTTTAAACTCCTAGATATTCATTAGATGCTTTTGCAAGCAAACTTAACTTAAACCTATTCTTGTTTCAACTTTTCTTAGTATTAGCTTACTATTATCAACACATAATTACATTTAAGTTAGAAAATAATCATGCATCAATACTAGTAAACCAATCCAAGAACATGCATATCACACATCATACATAAATGAATCATTAACCATTAATCAAATAAATTAATAATCAATCTCAATATAACCATAGATAAAAATTTGTTCAAAACTAAGAAATAATCAACCGATGTTGAAATTAAGCTCAAAATAAAGTCATAACAATGAAAATATAAGATTTCAAGAATCCATTAGCAAAAGAAGAAAAACTACTTTCTAAACATATTTAAAAACTAAAGACAAAGTTGAAAAGAAAAATAAAAACAACGTAAAATAAACTAAGCTTAATTCTAAGATTGATTCCTAATTCCCTCCTTGATCTTGTGTTTCAGACTGCTATTTATAAGCCAAAGATGTCGTGGATCTCTTCTCAAACTCCAAAATCAAATAGGAAGCAAACTCTGCCCAAAACAGGAAGCTCGAGAAAATCCTTCGTGAAGTGGGAGTCTTCAGCACGTGGCCACGTGTCTCCTAGTGTATTTCTACACGTGGTCACGTGTTGGCCAGTTGATCTTCACACGTTGTCACGTGTGTTTCCTCCTTTCCTTGCACGTGGTCGCGTGTTGCTTCATTGTTATTAATCACGTGGCCATGTGTTGCTTAGTTCATTTTCACACGTGGCCATGTGTTTTTTTCTTCTTCAATTCACGTGGCCACGGGTTTTTTAGCCTTAACCCTTAACATGGCCATGTCTTCCAAGATGCAACCCTTTACGTGGCCACGGGTATATTTCTTCATTGATTTCACGTGGTCACGTATAGACCTTCTGAACGCTCACATTATCGCATAAATTTCTCATATTTGCAGTTTCGGCCCTAATCTTTGCCTTTTTTGCAATTTAAGTCATTTTTCTTGCAAATTAATCCTGAAAAATACCAAAATTTATAATTAACTCCAAAAATACAAAATTAACTAATTAAACTCAAATCTTACTTAATTAACACAAAATTAACCTAATTAAATACCTAAAAACATACTAAAAACACTATCTAAATCACCATTATCAAAGAACAATATCTATGTGTGAATTAAATTAATCTGATATTATTTCCCAAGTTTTTGATTTAAAGACAAGAACTAAAATAAACTAAACTAACTAACATTGAAGCAAAATAAAGCTAAAATTAAACTAACATAAATTAAAAATAAACAATAATTGAAATTTTCTTGCTAGAGGAACTATCCAACTTAATTTCTATTGCAATAACTTAATTAAAAAGAGAACACAAGTGATTATGAAAAAACTAGTAATGAAGCCGAATATCTTATGTAAGAATATCATTCTAAGTATTAAACTCCTAGACAAATCTAATGCTTAGCATAAAAATCCAGTTTTAAACTCCTAGATATTCATTAGATGCTTTTGCAAGCAAACTTAACTTAAACCTATTCTTGTTTCAACTTTTCTTAGTATTAGCTTACTATTATCAACACATAATTACATTTAAGTTAGAAAATAATCATGCATCAATACTAGTAAACCAATCTAAGAACATGCATATCACACATCATACATAAATGAATCATTAACCATTAATCAAATAAATTAATAATCAATCTCAATATAACCAGAGATAAAAATTTGTTCAAAACTAAGAAATAATCAACCGATGTTGAAATTAAGCTCAAAATAAAGTCATAACAATGAAAATATAAGATTTCAAGAATCCATTAGCAAAAGAAGAAAAACTACTTTCTAAACATATTTAAAAACTAAAGACAAAGTTGAAAAGAAAAATAAAAACAACGTAAAATAAACTAAGCTTAATTCTAAGATTGATTCCTAATTCCCTCCTTGATCTTGTGTTTCAGACTGCTATTTATAAGCCAAAGATGTCGTGGATCTCTTCTCAAACTCCAAAATCAAATAGGAAGCAAACTCTGCCCAAAACAGGAAGCTCGAGAAAATCCTTCGTGAAGTGGGAGTCTTCAGCACGTGGCCACGTGTCTCCTAGTGTATTTCTACACGTGGTCACGTGTTGGCCAGTTGATCTTCACACGTTGTCACGTGTGTTTCCTCCTTTCCTTGCACGTGGTCGCGTGTTGCTTCATTGTTATTAATCACGTGGCCATGTGTTGCTTAGTTCATTTTCACACGTGGCCATGTGTTTTTTTCTTCTTCAATTCACGTGGCCCACGGGTTTTTTAGCCTTAACCCTTAACATGGCCATGTCTTCCAAGATGCAACCCTTTACGTGGCCACGGGTATATTTCTTCATTGATTTCACGTGGTCACGTGTAGACCTTCTGAACGCTCACATTATCGCATAAATTTCTCATATTTGCAGTTTCAGCCCTAATCTTTGCCTTTTTTGCAATTTAAGTCATTTTTCTTGCAAATTAATCCTGAAAAATACCAAAATTTATAATTAACTCCAAAAATACAAAATTAACTAATTAAACTCAAATCTTACTTAATTAACACAAAATTAACCTAATTAAATACCTAAAAACATACTAAAAACACTATCTAAATCACCATTATCAAAGAACAATATCTATGTGTGAATTAAATTAATCTGATATTATTTCCCAAGTTTTTGATTTAAAGACAAGAACTAAAATAAACTAAACTAACTAACATTGAAGCAAAATAAAGCTAAAATTAAACTAACATAAATTAAAAATAAACAATAATTGAAATTTTCTTGCTAGAGGAACTATCCAACTTAATTTCTATTGCAATAACTTAATTAAAAAGAGAACACAAGTGATTATGAAAAAACTAGTAATGAAGCCGAATATCTTATGTAAGAATATCATTCTAAGTATTAAACTCCTAGACAAATCTAATGCTTAGCATAAAAATCCAGTTTTAAACTCCTAGATATTCATTAGATGCTTTTGCAAGCAAACTTAACTTAAACCTATTCTTGTTTCAACTTTTCTTAGTATTAGCTTACTATTATCAACACATAATTACATTTAAGTTAGAAAATAATCATGCATCAATACTAGTAAACCAATCCAAGAACATGCATATCACACATCATACATAAATGAATCATTAACCATTAATCAAATAAATTAATAATCAATCTCAATATAACCATAGATAAAAATTTGTTCAAAACTAAGAAATAATCAAACTTGTATTGAATTAAAGCTCAAAACAAAGTCATTACAATGAAAATATAAGGATTCAAGTATCTATTAGCAAAAGAAGAAAAACTACTTCCTAAATGTGACAAAATTAAAATAAAAGAACAGTTAAAATAAAATAAACAATTAAAATAAAGAGAATTGTAAACTAAGAAAATGATAAAGTTAATCTAAAAACTACTATATAATTAATTAAAGAAAACTAAAACTAAAAACTAAGAAAATTCATAATTCTAGGTTGCTTCTAATTCTCACTAACTATCCTCAAAATCTGGTGCTTTGTGTTCCTTTTATAGATTAATTATATTGCCCAAAAAAGATGTTTTGCCGACTTGTTCTTCCTATTCCAAAGCTAAATTGGAGTTTTGGTTGATTAGAAAGTCTTTTATCAATAAAATGGTGTAGAGGCTCAAAAGAGCACTTTTTATGCTCGAGTGAATACTTATTATGCTTGGGAGAGCACTATTACTTTGAACTTCACGATTTCTTTTAAAGCCAACATTTTCCAAATTACAACTATACCCCAAATCTTCTCCTTTCTTCAATTAAATCCTTCTTTCTTTCAATTTAACCCTGAAAAATATGAAAACTTACAATTAAACCAACAAATACATAAATTAACTAATTTAAACATAAAATTAACCATATTAAAATCACATTAACTAGTTTAATTCATAATTATCAGCAATCCTAATTTTTGCTCTCTCAATTTTCAAATTGACCAACTCTTTCAAAAGTTTTCGAGCAAAATCTTATATAAGGGTGAGTGTACGGGTGTACATTAGGTATGTATGGGTGTACACTCAAATGGTGCTCCACTTACCCACTTGTTTTATGGAAAAATCCACCCACTTTTGAGTGTACGATCTTACCTTTATGAGTGTACGGATGTACACTCAAAAAGTTAGATAACTTGCCTAAAAAGGGAAGATTATTTGAAATGCACGGGTGTACACTCTTTGTGCAAGGCCGTACAGTGCAAAAAAATGGGTAAAATCTATCATTCAGTTAAATGATGAGATTCATTTTAGTGTACAAGGGCGTATAGGCCATAAATGCACAGGTGTGAGGAGCTCGTAAACCTTCATACCTCGATATTGAATCCCTGATTAAGGGTATTTCTCATTGTTTAACTTTCTGTACCGCCTAGCTACTCAAATCAAGTACAAAACACCTTAAAACATTTTTCAAAAATAGTTTCCAACATAAAAATGATCCATCATCCTCAATAAGTAATCTAAACAAAAGCCTCATCAGGACCTCGTGCTTACAGTTACCCCTAACTTTGGGAAGATTAATGCACATAAGAGTCTAAACGAGCCAATGTTCAAAGATACTTACCTGAGGAGGTGATCTCCCTGATTGATTCTTAAGAAAGCTTGGTTGGAATTAAATATATGTACCATCTAAGCTAGTAAATCTCTGAATGGGTCATTGATAGTTGTGAATTTTCAAGGGAAAGGAATTATGACTTTTAAAAGCGGATAAATTATAAAATTGAGAGGAGTTTCATTGATCTTTTCTCTCAAAAGTATTTAACATGTTTGGGATTGAATAGGCAAGTGTGGAAAAATGGGTATGTATTTAGTAGATTGAAATTTTGGAATTTGATTTATCTTATTATAGAGTGGCTATTCTTTTTTATTATCTTTTGTCCATTTTTTGATAACCGAAATCTTAACCCCATTACAACCAAATAAAGACCTAAGTGATTCTAATTTTTATTTTTGAGTTGTTTGGCACATATGACCTTTGGATTCTGATGCTAAAGGAGATGCCTATGGTATTTCTAGAGTTTTAAGTGCAAAACCGCACATGCACTTAGGTGTACATTAATTCTAAGTTTGTATATGAATTTGCATTGGTGTTTTAATTTTTAGAAAAGCTTAAAATATTTTGATTTTACACACACACAGAGAGGACACTAACTCATATTGTCTCGTCTGAATTTATTCTAGTTAGAATTTTATCAAGTTCTCTTGTTAATTCCTAAAATTGGTATTAAAATGCATAATTCTTAGTTAAAGTTTGATTATTTTGAGGAGTTAGTTTGTTCAAATTTGCTTGGGCGCAAGCAAACACTAAGTGTGGGGTATTTGATAGTTGTGAATTATATTATATTTTTAGTATATTTTTATCTGTTTAAATTAGTTAATTTAGTATTAATTTGGTTGATTTATGTTTAAATAGTTAATTTATATATTTTTTAGGTTTAATTATGAGTTTTGGTGTTTTTCAAGGCTTATTTGAAGGAAAAAAGGTTTAATTAAAGAAATAAGAAGTTTAGAGGCAAAATCATAATTTCAAAAAAATTGGCAAGTGGAACGTGAGGGACAGCAGCTCATCACCCGATTGAGTGATGGAGGCCACTTGACTAGGTGAAGGGAACACTCTTTTGAAGGTGTAAATCACTCACCCAAATAAGAACTATCACTCACCCACAAGCCAATTCACTCTTCCAGTAAAAGGTCACTTTCTTGAGTGATGAAATCACTCTCCTGAGTGTGAGAGTCACTCACCCACCACTCTTCTGAGTACTTGATGAAAAGTGACAATAAAAGACTTCCTTTTTAAGTGAAACTCTTGTTTAACTCGGTTTAGAAAGCTATAAAGGGTAGAAACTTCTTATTTGGAGCCTATAAAAGGGTGCTCAAGATACCAAAATAACAGGGAAGCAATCATGTAGGGAGTTATTTAGTTAGTTTGTAGGGTTTTATTATTTTCTCTTAATTTTTGTAGCATCGTTTAGGTTTAATTTTCTCTTTAGCTTTGTTTTCAATTATCTAAAAGACTCAAGCTTTCTATTATTGTTCATATAAGTCAGCAAGAGGAAGTTTGAAGTTTCATGAGTATTGCATCTCTTATTCTAGTTTTTCTTTCATTTTAATCATGTTCGGTAAGTAGCTTTCTTCTCTTTTGCTGAGGAAAACTTGAACCCTCATATTTTTACTATAAAAACTTGAATTTGCACTTAATTTCAATGCAAGTATATTATTTCTTAATTCTTGTGCTAAATCTTATCTTGAGTTATGATTGTATTGATGATTGATGTATTGAATAAATGGTTAATTATCAATTTCACTTATGACTTAGGATATGCATGTTCTTATCTTATTTTTCTCATGTCGATGCATTGTTGCATTCTGAAAATTGAGGCAGTGATTTATTATTCATGAGTTGATTTAAATTTAAGAATTTTGAATTGACAATGGGCTAGATTTAGATCTCTTGAGAGATGGTCTAATGAAGGTTTAGGAGTTAAAATCGGATCTTTATGCTAGGTGTTAGATTATTTTTAAATAGATGATTTAATACTTAGAATGATATTCTGAATAAGATATCTATATTTATTTTCACTAGTTTTCCATAATCACATATGCTACCTTTGATTTGAGTTATTGCAGTAGAAGTTAAGGTGGATAGTTCCTTTGGCAAAAGTATTTTAGTTATTACTCTATCGTTAATTTTTGTTAGTCTAGTTTTAGTTTTTGTTTTATTTTTTTTGTTAATTTAGTTTAGTTTTTACTTTCAATTTAAAAACTTAGAAAATAATCTTATATCAATTTAACTCAATTATAGATATTATTCTTAGCAATCCATGTTCCCTTAGGTTTGATATTTAGGATCTTAATCTTATTTTTTTATATTACTAGCCAATCAATACACTTGCTAGATGCCAGTCAATCATTACCATCGGTTTATCGATGTGTGCACCCTTGATAAAAGACACGTACCATCTAAGGTAGTTAATCTCTAAATGTGTAACACCCCAAACCTTGAGTCTGATGTGCTTGGTATGTTTTAGAGCATGAAAGGTAACCTTGGGGTAGTTTTCAAATAAAATGGAGTTTAAAAGAATAGAGAAATTAAAAAAAGAATAAAGATTATACGTGCTCAAGTCAGAAAAATCGAGGATGGATGACCTGGCGAGAAGTTTGGTTTGATACTAAAATATGAAAATAGATGTTAAATAGAGTTCGGTGGTATAATTTGAGATAAAATTAAGTTTAAATACATCCTCAAATTAGACTGCGAAGTTTTTAATCGGTACAGTAAAAAAGGTTGACCGAAAATTTGATCGGGTCTTAAAATATTCTATAAACCTCCAAAAACTATTATGATTACATGGATATATTAGAAATAGCAAAAATAAGTTATGGAAAACGAATACAATTTTTCTTACATATTTGGAATTTTGGATCGATTGATTTTATCTTTGAAATCAGAAGTATATTGAAACAATGTTGGAATGATATAAGATTTTAAACATAAGCTATTTCATATGTTAGTACTTACGAAAAAAAAAATTTTGGAGCATTCTGATAACCGAAACATTATTTTCAGAAAAATGGTGAAAAACTGAGGCTAGATTAATTAATAGGTTTAATTATCATTGAAATTAAGCCATGATCACCTACAAGCAAGATCATAATTAATTAAAGTGTAGAAATCAAGGAAATGGTGACAAGTGGCTTAAAAATAAGCAATTAGATCAAATAGTAAATGATCAAATCTTGGCCACCCATTTTGCACACAAGAAGACAAAATAGAAAAGTGCAGAAAACTCTCTAAATCTCCAAAAAAATCGGCACTCTCCTCCCTTTTCTCTTTAAAAATCAAAATTCGTTATTATTATGTATTTCCATCATTTTCTCTTCAATCCTCTCTCCTTCCATCAAATCCTAAGCTTATACTTCGTCCTCACATATTAAAAGACCTCCTCTTTAACCTAGAAAGAGAATTGTAGCAAGGAGAAGCTTTGAAATTAAAGAATTGAGGTGAGAGAAAGTTAGCTTAGTTTAGTGGTTTTATGAGTTTTAGTTGGAATTAATTGAAAAATTTTATATGAGGATGAAGAAAAGTATTAGGAGAGTATTTTAGTAGCTTTAATTTTCTTAAAATAAACACTTAAACATGTTAATTCTTCTCTTTCATATTCGGCCAAACGAAGAAAAGTAAGAGGAAGGAGAAGGCAAGGAAGGCAAAGGCAAGGAGAAGTATGAATAGGAGTATTTCAAGCTAATTAAAGGTAAGTGGATACAAACTACACCTTATTTCATTTAATTTATGAATTTTAATATGAAATTCATATTATGTAAGTAAGTAAAAATAAAGAATAACGTGAAATAATTCAAGAATATGTAATAAAATGATTAATTGACATGAAATGACCCTAGAATTAAGAAGAAATTATTTATAAGTAAGGAAAGGTGTGGAGGCCGAATGATATATTAGGTGAAATAATTGGGTATTTTAATGATAATTGGTAAATCCTTCATAAATTGAGTAATATTTCAAGGAATAAATATATTATAGTTGAATGGTGCTTTAAATGATATGTAACTATAAAGATTAGTATAAAAATTATAGTATGTAACTATACTAAATTGCATGTAATAGTGAAATAAATTGAGGCAACATGATATAATGTTAATTTAAATCACTAGAAACTCAAATTAGTGAAGAAATTAAAAAAAAGGAAGGAAATCAAAGTGGACGAAATGGGTACCTTAGGATACCTTAATGTAATTTGACTTTTAATTGAGTAATTAATGATAATTAAATAAATTAAAACATAAGGAATTTAATAATGTTAATTAGAATGAAACAATGAGAAGTGTATCTAATTATGTAATAGTTACATAGTTGTGGAAAGAAATGGAACTTAAGAATTTTCATGTGAATTTGGTATAGTTCATTACATTATGGCTTAAAATGGATATAAAACTATGTATAGTATGAAATTGGAGGAAGAAATATTGTGCAAGTGTGATTTTACTTAATGACCGAATGGTATGTGTATGATGGATGACATGAGTTAGCCATATTGTATTGACTGTGGACATATATGTTAGGAATCCATGATTAATAAGTTGGTATGAATGCAAGTAAGAAAAAAACATAATGCAGTTAATATAATATGATGGGAACAAACAATGGTATAAAAGTGTAAAGATATATGAAATTTGATAAAGCCCTTAATGTTCAGTGGGTGATCCAGAATTTTAGGATAGTATGGCTAGTCATAGGGTTATATATACCGCGGGTGGTCATGAGTATATGGAGATTTGTACTACGAGATATGATTATGATGCATTTATAACAATATAGCCGGCTCATTATATGACATTATTGGAGATGATCTTATACCCTAGTTGTATGCTCGCTTCGGTATATTATTCGGTTCATAATTTTTCATTAGTGATAACTAATGGAAAAATTTTAAATGTACATGGAAACAGGGATAAAAGGATAATTATGACAATAAAGATATCATAAATATCAATAAACACTAAATAAAGTGAAAAATGAGGTTAACAAATTAGTGGTAATAATGTAAGAAAATGGGAATTTGAATGTAAAATAAATAAAAAGAATATCATATAGTTAATTGGTTTAGAAATAGAATGGAAACTATAACAAATTAGTTAAAAAGGAAAAAATCGTAATTATGTAAGAAAATACGGATCAAAATGTAAATTATGCATAAAAAATTTTGCATGTAAGTAAAAGAGCATTAAAGTAAAAAAAAATATGGTTAATAGGCTTAAAAAGAAAAAAAAGGTGATTACATGATAGAGCAGGGGCAAAACTAAAATTTTGCCACTTATATAGTGGTTAAAGAAATTAAATTGAGTGAATAGGTGAAAAAAGATAAAATCGTAAATAAATATAATTTAAGGGATTAAATTGTAATTTGCCATCCTGAAAAAAAATTTTGAGGGATCAAAATATAATTTATACATTTAAATTAAATTAAAGGTTAAAAGAAGTTAAACTGGTCAAAATTGAGGTTAATTTGATCAAGATAAAATAAAAATCAAGTTATATGGATTGAAATGGAAATTTGCCAATTAAATGGAATAAGAGGAAAAAAGAAATCAATTTGGTCAAAATTGAAGTTAATTAGCATAAAATAAAGCAAACACAATTATAAGGACCAAATTGAACTTTTCCATAAAGTGAAGAAATACATGAGATTTAAGGAAAACAAGTACGGGGGAAATAAAGTCAAAAGTGAAAAATAAATAAAGTTAAACGCGACGAATAAAAGTTTGGGGGTGTAATTGTAATTTTTCAATAAGTAGGAATTATATACAAGTTTAGTAAGAAAATACTGAATATGAAATTCAATTAAGAAAATGGGTCAAAATTTAAATAATAGTGATTATAAAGAAACTACAAGTTGAGGGGCCATAGTAAAATTCAGAATAAAATTGAAACAAGAAGATCAATTCATAATTTATTCTGTGTAAAAGAATAATGGAAAAATTTTGATTGTAAAGAAAATAATAAAATAAAATAAAGAAATTAAAAGTAAATGGGTCAATAAGAATTAAAATTAAAAGTTGGAAAGAAAAGGGGCACAAAAGAAGAATTTGAGTAAATTTAGTACAAATAAGATAAATTTGTAATTGCATCAAAAGTAGGGGTAAGCATGGTTAACCGAAATTTCGGTTAACCAAAAAATTGATCTGAAATCGAATCGATTTTTAGATTAATCAAACCAATATTTTAGGTTTATGATTTTTATTTTAAAAACCGATGGTTAACCGATCCGAAATCAAAATCGAATATATATATATATATATATATATATATATATTATGAATTATATTTTAAATTTTAGACTTATATTTTTCAATTTTTGTGTAATTTTTAAATATTATGATATATAATTTTGTAAAATATATATTTTTAGTAAATAAACATTAAAATTATGTGTATAATTAGTGTTCCGTGATTAGTTTTATATTGAATGTTTTTAATCTTTATAATTAATTATGAAAATTTTATTTTTATTTTGATTATTTTAATGGATATTGTATTTAATTAGTATTTTTTCATTTTAAAGCATTTTTAACTATTAAAAATAATATTATAAATTGTATAATTTATTAATTTTATATATTAAAATTTTTTAGTGGTTAGCCGATAAACCGATATGAAAAATCGAGTTAAAAACCGAAATAGATATAACGGTTAACTGATAGTAATAGACTGGTTTAAGAAAATTATTAATGGACCGATTAAACGGTCGATGCTCATCCCTAATCAAAAGTTCAGAAAATTTAAAGATAAAATTCTTATTCTTGAGGACTAAAATGAAATGAGATGAAATATAATGATAAGAATTGTTAAAAAGAAAGAACAAGAAGTAAAATAGTAATTACAGAAAAAGAGAAGAAATAGCAAAAAGACCAATTAGATCGAAAGAAGAATTTAAATGATAATTTAGTAAGATATAAAAATCTAAGTGTTATATTAAGAAAAATGAATTGAATTTAAAGCCTATGTAAAAACAAAAAAGAAAAGAAAAGAAAAGAAAAGAAAGTAACACAGAAAACGAACGAGTTATGAGAAATTACGAATTAAATATAATAAAGTATTAAGCAGTCAATGAAGAATGAAATTCAATACTTATACTAAAGTCACATTATATAATTAGGAACATGCAATAAGGCGAATTTATAAATTGTGATGGGAAGAAAACAAATAAAATAATTATATTAATTAGTAGATAAGAATTTGTAAAAAAAGTTAAATAAAAAGATATGTGTATGAAGGTAATAAATGTGAAACTTTGATAGTAAGAAAGATCAGACATCAAAAGGGAAAAAATATGGATATACAAGTAATAAGGATAAAGTAATATCATAATGAATATATATATATATATATATAATGAGTTGAGTAAAGCAATAAATACAACAAAAATATAAATAAATTTATTTAGATGAAATTTTGTGTAGTTGTATCCAACATCTCTTCACTATACTGAGTGGTTTTCATCACTCTTCCGAGTGACACAAAAAAAACACGAAATTAAACTTTCTAATTGAATAAAACTCCAATTCAACAAGGATTAGGAAGTTTATTAAGGTCCAAACTTCTTATTTAAAGCCTATAAAAGGAGGTTCAAGGCACCAAAATGGAGGGAGAGACAATTAGATATGAATTTTAATTAGTTTTTAATTTAGTTTTCTTTAGTTAATTTTATATAGTAGTTTTTAGATTAATTTTATTGCTTTCTTAGTTTGCAAGTCTTTTTATTTTATTTATTTTTCTTACTTTAATTGTTTTTTTAATTTTCATCATGTTTGGAAAGTAGTTTTTCTTCTTTTGCTAAGGAAAACTTGAACCATTATATTTTCATTGTAATGACTTTAGTTTGAGCTTAATTTCAATGTAAGTTTGATTATTTATTAATTTTGGACAACTTCTTATCTTTGGTTGTTATTGAATTAATGATTGACTTATTTTAATTAATGGTTGATGATTGATTTAAGAATAATCTATGAAATGCATGTTCTTGAATTAGTTTATTAGTATTAATGCATGATTATATTTTAAGTTAGGTGTAATTGTGTTTTGGTAAGAGTAAATTAATACTAGAAAAAGTTGAAGTTAAGTTTACTTGTAAAAGAGTTTAATGGATATCTAGGAGTTTAAAGCATAGATCTTTATACTAAATGTTGAATTATTCCTAACAAGAAGGTTTAATACTTAGAATGATAGTCTTGTATGAGATATCTGGCTTTATTTGTCTAGTTTTTCCATAATCGCTTGTATTATTTTTGTTATTGAGTCATTGCAATGGAAGTTGAGGTGGATAGTTCCTTTAGCAAAAGAGTTTCAGTTATTGCTTTGTTTTTAATTCATGTTAGTTTAATTTTAATTTTAATTTTGTTTAATTATTTTATTTTATTTTAGTTATTGTCTTTTGATAAAAAAACTTAGGAAATAATCTCAGATTAATTTAATTTATATATAGATATTTTGCTTAACAATTCATGTTCCCTTGAGCATGATATTTGGGATCTTAATCTTATTTTCTTATATTACTAGTTGATCTAGTACACTTGTTAGACATCGATCACCCTCCAAAGGAGAATGGGATTGGGAATGATGTCTGTAAAATGGTGGGCTCGGTGCTTGAGAAGTGGATGGGTTTGGCTATATGGGCCTTGGTGGTTGGACGGTGATAGGATGGAGGAACTCATCAATATACCCTATAAGGTGGTCCAGACTCCTTCAAATACCGGCCATATTTGTCATTATGCCATCGGTGACCTGCAACTGTCCCATCTATATCTATCACATGTGCCTTGAAGTCAGCATCCAGCTTGTTTATCATCATTTCCATCTCATCCTTTGCTTTCTTAACGGTCTTATTGGTGATAAGGAGGGTGATCTATAAATTTATGATGCACTCCATGGCCTGCTACACACTCTTATCCATATTATCGATCGTTGTGCCTATCTCAGCCAGATTGGTTGTGAACTGTCGCTGAAGGGCATCAAAGTCACCAAATCTCTTCATGTATGCCTCATGTTGTTGAGTCTACTTCTGGTGTATTGCCTGTATATCCGTTGCTATGGCAGTCTGAGTCACTATCAAACCCTGAATACCCTGCAAGATAGCATCTCATGGAGCTGGCTAATGAGGCAGAGGCGGTGCTGATGATCATGATGCACCACGATGACCATAGAACCTATGGGGCAGCTTATGTTGGTAGGTAGGTAAATCCTATATAGTGGGCGGTGCGACTGACTCCTGATAGGCCTTATCTGCAAAGTAGTATGTAAAGGGGACCTCCTCCCCCTTTTTAAGTCCTAGACCAAGAACATCTTTCATCTGCTGGTCGTTACCTGGCTCCTACTTTGGATATAAAGGTTGTGGCTCGGGGTCAGGTATCTCTCTACCCGAATGAGAAGCCATATCCATCTCCTTTAAAGTCATCGGTTTGATCCCATCGAGAATGGCATTATCCTTTCTGGCCATGCGCATATCATACACAGCCTCTCTATTTAAATATATGCCATCTTCTGCAGATAGCACCATCCAAGCCTCTGGCATACCTTTAGCTAGGAGCAGTCTAGTGACCAAGCCCCCAATGACTATCGCATCTCATGGCGTATTATCTAAAGTTTTTATTAGATATTATAGCATTTTTGTGCCATAATTTTGGTAGCATAACGGCTTAGGAAAACTAGGCCTAATCCTGTACGAAACTCATTCACAAAGCTACAATAGCTAATCAACATCCATTTTTCCTAATCCGACACCGGGCATCTAGCAATCATGCAAAAGTAATGTATATACATTAACTAAATCAAGCTACTCAAGGACCATTATAACATCTTCCGCACATACATATCGTCATAGCTAATTTGTCACCATTATTCTTATTTACATATGAGCAACCGGTATCAATGCATACATTATTTTCAAGGAAAAATTCTAGTTTAATTTAAAGCACATAAACTTCATTATTCCCTTTTATTTATTTATTTTTATCTCATCAACATTTACAAGTTATGTATATTATAAGGCTTCTAACATGACCCTAATTGAAATTGCATATTTTGAGTAGGATTTTATTTGATTAAGATTAGATTAAAATTAGAATTTCATATAAAGTATGGGACAAGTGATAAATTATTTTGTTATTATATTAATTTCATGAAAATAAAATTTAATATTATAGTTTAATATTATTCGAGGGTATAATTGGAGTATAAAGAATTACTTTGGGATAAATTTTATAATTATGACATTTTAGGGGTCAATTGTGAATAAAAGAATAATTGAGAGGTAAATTTAAAAGAAGGAATAAATGAAAAGGTTGATTTAAGAGAAAGAATAAATGGAGAGGTTGATTTAAGAGAAGAGTTAAATGGAGGGGTCAATGTTAAGCATGCAAAAAGGTGTAAGGTTTTTGTGTGACATGCAAATTTTTAAGGGATCAAAAAGGGGGTTTTTATTAATAGTATAAAAGTCAATTTGGTGAAGAGAAACGGTGTATGGGACGTAATTTTAAAGTGAGTTATAAAAATTCTTCTTTTCCTCTCATGTGTTCATGGTTAATCTCTCTAAGAAACCAAAGAAGAAATCCTTGCATGTGGTGATTAATCAATACTATTAGTGTTAAATAAAAAGGTAATTATCTTAATCTAATGATTCATCATATTCTCCTTCATCTTATTCTTGATTTTGTTGAATGGTTGAATGATCAAATGCTCGAAGTTTAAGTTAATGGATGAAATTGTTGATTTAAGGAGAAGAGGAAAGTAGAAAGACCAAAGGCAAAGGAGTGGCAAGAGATTGAAAGTGAAGGAAAATTTCGGCCAAGGTATGGGATGAGGATCTTCCTAATTGTTTTTGGATGTTTTGGTAGAATCATGTGGTGAATGACTTGAATTTTGAGTAATCAAAGAGAGAATAATACTTAAGAAGTGTACATGTAAGGATGAGATGAAAAACTCTTGACCTAGTGTCTGAACTTTTAGCATAAGTTAAAATAGAAATCTATAATTGTAACCATTCAAATTTTTAAAGTTATACAAGACATATACCTACAATATTATAGAAGTAGCTTAGCCTTAATTCCGCCTCTAAATAATTTTTATGATTTATTGAATGTTTGGTGAACTGTTAATTTCGGTTTTGGAACAGTTTGTGGTAAAATTGAGATATCTGTGTGTACAATTATCAGAATGACATGAGGTTAATTCCAAAGAAAAATAGACTTCAAAATCTACAATTTATATGAAGAAATCAAAGTTTGATAATGCCTCTAAAATTTCCTAAACTTTACTTGAAAACCAGAATTTTGTGTTGCCTACCCTAATGAACAGTTTTTGGTAAATTCCATTTATCATGAGTTATAGAAATAATATTGCAAAGATTTTTGATGTTTTAGAAACTAAAAACATAGGGAAACAAAGTTGTAAAAGACCATTTTTGCTGAAAATGTTGTTTGAAAGGTCTAAAATGATGTACAATTTTCTTTAGAAAAACTGTCTGCAGAATTTTCGTATGGCATTTCAGGGAGGCGCAGCTGAGACCATTTTGTCTTAGCCGTGTGCACCTTCTAGTCTCAGTTACAGCCATTAGACTCGGCTGGGACCAATTGGTCTCAGTCGTAGGCCTTTCCTTTTATAGTTATACATGATTTTTAGCCTCATCAAATATCAACACTTACCCTAACATTTTGAAACCCATCTAAAGCATGTTAAAACATGCAATTAAACTTAAAATATGGCATTAATATGTGAGTTTAGAACATTTTAAAATATAAATATGAGAGTATTATGTAATAGCAACACATGAGATTAATTTAATGACTTATAGAAACAAAGTTGTAAAAATATGTTGTCATCGTATATTGGAACCCTCATTGAAGTATATGAATATGTGAAAGTATGAAGTTATGAAATTATCATTGATCCTATATGTATGATAACATGATTGTGATATGATGTGTTGCCTAAAGATAGCATGTTCAGGTATAAGTTCATGATGAAAGTTATGTTCAATTACCGGCACTCGAATTTCTATATGACTGCATGAATGCATGTTTATACAGTAGAGAATTATGTACTATAATATGAACATATGCATGTGCAAGGTGTATGATATAAGTACAAGCATGATATTTTAAATGAACATGAAAAACTGTATTGCCTGCTACTAGAGTTCAACTGTGGATAGATGGGCGCCTATAGGGATATTGCAGCTGCCACCGTCGACCTTTTAGGTCTAAAGTACAGTTGATCCGATTGGATCATTCACAACCTTGTTTGGGTTGCTTGTTGAACTTGTTTGGGTCTTTGAACGGTCCACCGTACAGTTAATCCTGTTTGGGTTCATAGCTTTGATATCTTCGGATATCCACCGTTTGATACCCTCGGGTATCCACCGATCCCGTTATCCACTCTTAGAAATTAAGCAGGCTAAAGTAAAGCAATATTGTTTCACAGTTAATCATAATATGATTTATGCATCTAATATATGAATTATCATGTTTAACGGTGGTTCCTAAAGCATGTATTGTTATCTATTTACATTATGTACAGATCTCTTTATGAATTGTTTAGATTCAAGTATGCTGAATTAATTAAAGGGTTACCTTGTTGTTTAAGATATTGTGCTTTATTTTATACTTATTCCTAATATGTAAATTTTATTATTTTCAATTGTTTTTATATATCCTATATTTCTGACGACCACTATTAGTGGTTGTCTTTCATGTTTAGTATTCCCACTAAGCTGTATAGCTTAGCACGGATTATTTTGATTCGTGTAGGTTTTGGTAGTCAAGACTTTTGCACAGGAACATTTTTTGCATCAGAACTGGCCAACACCAGTCTATAGAAGTTGATGTAGGAATTTTGATAAATTTTGTATAGTTCCTTACATGTTTAATATGTATAAAGTTTGTAATATATATGTATGTCATATGGAGGTTAAGGTTGTAATAAGCTCATAATGAGAATGCTAGTATATGCATGCATCTGGAAGCTATAATGACTTTATTCAAATGTGCTGGAATGCTGAATGCTATGCATGATAGTGAAATGACTAAGATAGTTGAATCTAGTATTATTAAAATAATGGGCTGTATAATGAGTCACTATACTTATTCCAAATGAAATGTACATGAAAGATATGAGAAGCCTAATTAGAATACAAGTTATATGATTAGACGAATCAGGTAACATGAATGCATGTAGATGTTAATCGAGTTAATTGCTTAACATAACATGATTTAAGTAGATTGTATTATATATAATAAAGATGTTAGTTTATGGTGTTTCATATATCCTCTTATCACCGCATTACCATGCATGATCATAAGATGCAATATCGACAACCTCATGCAGGAATCCTCTCCACCTTCTATCTCCCATACGCGTGGTTAAAGTCCTCTTTGTAGGTGGGTTTAATTTATGGGTCAATAGAGGATCCTGATGAATACGTATGGTGCTTGGTAAAAATTCGGCAGCATAATGCCTCTTGAGAAAAGCATATGAAAAGTTTTTGATCAATATGTATTCGGACGACCCAAACAAATCATCATGGACTTACTGGGGTATGGCAGTCTTTGATAAGCGAACATACAAATTTGTCTAGGTATGCTCAATACATAAGGATCCATATCACAAGCAATGTAAGATTATTACGAATATCCTAGTGGAGATTTTTATATCATTACATGGGCTTTTGGTCCAGGTACTCGATTACAAAGCTATCCAAGCATGGTCCCTTCCTATGGATCTAACTTATCACAAGCATAACAACTAATCGGATCACCATTTGATATACCATGAGGTACTAGACTTGGGCTGATGATTATCCCTAACACAATCCTCGATTGAGTGAACAACAAGGGAGTACTTCGAAAATGCATCGGGGTTAGAAAATCAAGATGCCTAACTTATTCTAAGGCTCTAGTATGATTTTAATGCAACTTCAAAAGAGATAAAATTTCTTTAATCGAAAGCCTTTTATGTCATATAAATCAAAAGTAGTTTTGGAGCGAAGTTTCAAGTCATCCCCAGTGGGGTTGCCATTGTCGACATGCGCTCTTCTTTCCACCAACATCTAATTTCACCCTCGAAACCAAAGGATCATCGAGCTCACAAAGTCCTCGCTATTTTTTGCATCAAAATTTTGGTGCCCAAGATTAGCTACAAAAAAAATCTATTTATCGCTAAATTATCGCAATATCTATTTTTCCACTAGCCCCTAACAATATTTGTGACAAAAATCATTTTTCATCGCAATGTTGTTGCTAAATGGTGCATTTAACAATAAATTTCATTTTTCTCGCTAATTTTCACCGCTATTCTATATTTTTGTAGTGCTTTTTAATGAAAACTATGGTCCTCGCATGTGAATTATTGAAAAATATTTCATTGCGAGAGTTTGAAGATAAAGACTTGCCAGTCCAAGTTTTATTTAAGAAACATCCCGTGTTATTTAATTATATACAAATTCATTTACTTTATTAAAGCTAATATTTACATGTGAATTTCCTGGAAAAATACGGATATTGGTCCAATTTTATTAATGAAACATTCTAATTCTTTACTATAAATATTTTTGTGACATTTTCCATTAAAGGTCGAAAAAGTCTTTTATAGTAAAGAGAAAGTATCATGGACTTACCTTGCTTACCCAATTATGCTTACTAAAAAAGGTTATTCACAAGAACAATAATAACAATAATGATGATAACAAAAATATTTATAATGGAAAAATGAAAAGGCAATATGCTTAAGAAGAACTAAATGAAAATAAATAAAAGGTAGAAACAAGAATCTAGCACTTATGTAAAAAATGCACAAGAGTGCATTTAACAACATATGGTCAACTCTTTTATCTTAAAAAGTAAGAAAATATATTTTGGATCGTACATCACTTAATGCATACATCACTTAATGTATGGGTGTGCATTAAGTAATGTATGGCCTTACTGGCCTGATAACTGTTAGTTTTCTTTTTAAATAAAGTTCTTATAGACAACAGATCCAAATGGAAGCAAAAAAAGGATTAATAAAAGAACAAAAATAACTTTAAAAATCAAAGTTTTTAAAAAATTGACTTTCAAATTGATAAAAGGTAATTTAAAAGCAACAACCTAATAATTTCTATCACACAGCAAAAATATCCTTAAAAAGGGTTTCATAACCTAAATATAAATGAGGATAGATCTTTGACAATGATAGTCAATAAATTAGCAAATAAAAATTATAACATTTACGATGATGGATATGTCGATTTTATATTGTTGGAAACTGAATCGAGAAGAAAAGACTTTTTATATTACCTTATGTGTACTTACTCGATTAGACTTTCAAACGTCAGATTTATGGACTCTTTATTATGTTGTAACAATCAAGAAATAGTCGAAAAATCCAGAACTAAATGCCAAAGATCACCTTTTTGCTTAAAAATCTTTGAAAGCTTTTGGAAGCTTTCGAAAAAACCTTTAATGAAAGCAATCCTAGCGTTTGCACTCTCAATTTCCAATTTGACAAATCTTTTCAAAAGTTTCCAAGCAAAAGCTTATATAAGGGTGAGTGTATGGGTTTACATTAGGTATGTACGGGTGTACACTAAAACGGTGCTCCACTTGCCCGTTTGCTTTATAGAAAAATCCATCCACTTTTGAGCGTACGAACGTACCTTTATGAGTGTACGGGTGTATACTCAAAAAGTTGGACAACTTGCCTGAAAAGGCAAGATTTCGCACAATGCCAAAAATGGATAAAATCTAACATTAGGTTAAATGATGAGATTCTTCTTAGTGTACAAGGGCTTACAGGCCATAAATGCACAGGTGTGTGGGGCTTGTAAACCTTCATAACTCGATTTTGAGTCCCCAATTAAGGGTATTTCTCGTTGTTTATCCTTTTGTACCGCTTGGCTACTCAAATTAAGTACAAAACACCTTAAAACATTTTTCAAAAATAGTTTTCAACACAAAAAGGATCTATCATCCTCGATGTGCTATCTTTAAATGAGTAATTTTTCTCATTAAGTAACCCTGACAAAAGTCTCCTCAAGATCCTGTTCTTACAGTGCAAAAACTAGAAACATTAATTAAACTTTTTTCCCAAATCTAAAAAATGTGACAACAAATATGTTACACTAATTCAGTAATTTTGGCTTCTGAAATTTCTGACAAAACATTATCAAAATTCCTAATATTTAGCCAAACAACCAATGTATTTAAGCAAGATCTTTTAAGAGTGTGAGTTCCCAGACTTGTTAACGAAAAAAATTGAAGTGTTTCTAATTATTTAAGAAAGAAATCCATTATAACAAAAATACTAGTTTACCTAAAGAATTGCCAGGGAGAGTCCAATGCTGGAGGGAGCTGAAGGAGACCATTTTTGGCATAAATGCACCTATAAACAATTCCTACTGATGGTTTTCCATCACTTGCAGCTCTTGATTCTTCAACCTTAACTAATATTCCATTTACTTAACCAAAAACACAACTGGGTTTTGCAAATCTTACAGTGAGATGGATTGTTGTTGAATCTAACAGTGCATGTGATTGTATGTTGTTTGAGAGAGAAGAAGAAAGTAGTAAAGATGGTTGAGGTGGAAGAGCAATAAATTGTTGAATTAATAGTAGTGAAGGAGAATACCCATCTCAACAATAAGGAAAGTAGTAAACATTTTCTTGCATTTTCTCTCAAATCAAACAACATTTTTCTTGCAAAAATCATCTTTTTTTTGTGATTTTCTTCATATAATTATTAAATTCCTAGTTATTTTGGCTCCAAATAAGATAAAAATTAATTTTTGTAAGAGATCTCTTTTTTTTTGGTCTCATCGTTGAAGAAGCGGAGGAGGAGAATGAGGGAGGAGATAAACATTTTCTTGCATTTTTCTAAAATCAAACAATATTTTTCTTGCAAAAATCATCTTTTTTCTTTGTGATTTTTCTTCATATGATTATTAAATCCCTAGTTATCTTGGTTCTAGATAAGATAAAAAATAATTTTTGTAAGAAATCTCTCATTTGGGTCTCACCATTGAAGAAGAGGGGGAGGAGGAGGAGAATAAGAAAGGAGCAAGTGTGTTTTTTTTTTTTTTCATTTTTTCATTTTTCCCACATGGTGGTCATATGGATGCTGACTAGGCGAGAGATTGCCATGCGAATGCTGACATGTCTCGTTTTCATTGGATGTCGTTCGGTCCGTCTGTCACGTGTATTTTTCATCCAAAATAAGGGTAAATTTTAACAAAAAAGTGACTCTAGGAGTATAATCCGACAAAAAAAAAATTAAGGGTATTTTCATCATATTTACGAAAGTTTAAGGGTAAAAATCACACTTATCCCTTAAAAAAAATCAATTTAAGGTATGCTTGATTTGTACAAAAATTTAAATTAAAAGGAATTTCATGTATTATGTTTTATATTCACGGTAAAAAATCTCAGTTATAGTTCAAATTAGAAGCGAACTGAAATTAAATCGATAAAAATTGAAATCAAAGTATGGTTAACTGTTTATAAAATAAAATAAAATAAAATAACAGTTTTGCCAAAATGTTACATTTTAAAAATCAAAGTCGAAATAGAAACCAAATAAGAGCCAATTGCCAGTGTATATATTATGTTTATTTATATTTTAAGGTAGCGTTTGTTAAATCGATCCAGATAAAAAGTTTTCAGATAAAACTGGGATACTTTCCGAACCAAGATATGAAATAGTCAAGATAACACTGGAAAACATTCAGAAAATTTTTTCCAATCGTTTGTTAAATTTTTTGGGATGAATTAAAAATAAAATTTCTTCAAATTTTTAGTTATTTTTTATCTTGAAAGATCAAGATATGCATATCTTGACCCAATATCAAGATATGCATATTTTGAAATATCAAGATATAGGTAGTTAAAAAAAATTTTTTTGTGGGATTCATTTTTTTTAACAAACGCTTGGAAAGGTCTGAAAAATTGGAATGATTTTATTTTCTTTTCATTCTAACTTTTCCAAGGTTAACAAACACTATCTAAGTATATACTTATGGTTTTCATAGTTTAATCCACAAATTATGAAATAATTATTTAAATTTTGTAAACCTAATAATATGAGGTTTAAAAATTTTTTCGTAAGATGTATCTGCTCATTAGTTAAAATAATTTTTAAATCAAATAAAAAATAAAAAAAATGTTGGTTTCAAATCCGAACTACAAAATCAAAACCATCTTCATTTGATTTTCGTTCTCTTTTCACCATTGAAGAGCCCGAAATTGAAACCGACAATTTTGTAAGTGTGGTGACTCTTAAATTAAAGTGAAATATTATAGATAGGACCAGTACAACTTTTTGTAACTGGTCCAGTAGCATGAAATCTCTGGTGCAAAGCCCCATTAACATGCCAGTAAGGTTGTAATAAAGTACCATAAAAACCATATATTAAATCAAAATAAAATAAAAAATAAAATGAAAACTTGAATTCAAAATCTTTCATTTACATTTAAACAAACATATCACCGAAATTATTTTTTTATTAGCAGTACTTCTAAATAGGCCTGTCAAAATTGATTCAAACATAAAATTTCATCTAAATCTATCAAAAAAAAAAAATTCAAATCCGATCTAACACATAAAAATATCAATTGAATTTTAGGTATCTTATTTCTTAACCCACTAGCTTTGTACCATATGCTCAACGAGCCTCCCCATTTCTTTGCCACCTATATATTAGTAGAAGTTTTTTTATAATCGAAGTAAATCTATAGGATTTATTAAATTTTGGAAGTTTTTAAATTTTTGAAATTTTAAATATTTACCATCTTTTTTGAGTACATACATATAATGAATCTACAAATATTAAAAAAAAAAGTAAATGCAACATTTAATTGATTAGAGATCATATGGCCAAATTGAATACAGCTCTGGAAATACAATTTTCTTTCATAAGTTTTTTACTTTAGCAGTTAGACCTTTATTGACTTCCGAACCTATTAATTACACCTCTCTGTTAGGAGATATTTCAGAAAATTTTTTTATTTTTTATATAATTTAAAAAATAATTAAAATATCTCAATTTGATAAAAAAATTATAATAATTAATAAAAATATCATTTTATATTTTTTAATAATTTCATTTCATTTTAGTTAAAATTAAAAAGTAATAAGAAAAATAAATATTTAATAAATTATATAATAAATAAGGATATATATAAATATATCTCTTAAATTTCGAAAATGATGTTTGGAGTGGGACAAACTCAAATAAAAAAAAGTATCTCTTAAAATTGAACGAATAGAGTATTATTGTATGAGAAAAGAAATGCTTAATTATATAATTATACAATTTTATTTTATTAATTATTTCTTCATATATATATATATATATATAATGATTATTGAAATTTAAAAATTGTCACGATAAATGAAAGGGAGAGAATTTGTTTTATAATCCTGCATTAGGCTTTTTTTTGAAGCCCCTTAAACTCAATTATTTTTCCTTTAAAGGTTAAACTTTGGTCCACTTAATTCTCTGTAGCAAATGTCAACATTAACTTCAAGTATATGAAAATAATTTAAAAGGAATATTAAAACAAAAAAGGTGTAATACAAATTAGATAGTAGGAGAAATGGATTATGTATTAAGGAAAAAAAAACAATAAAAGACTTAATATGTAATCAATTTCATCATCATCTCTATTTCGGATCTCCCAATGGGGAAAATTAAAACAAAAATGGTTAACTTTGTCTTTAAAATATTGTAAAAAGTATACTTCATTATTTAAATATATTTTTGATTAAATTTGTTCCTAAAATATTTAAAATGATATGTATTTACCTTTTAAATATATTTTTACACTAAAATTACTTTTATTATTATGTGATTAGTTTCAATTTATCATAAAAAATAACGAAATTTTAGGTAAGCAAATGATAATGTGTGGTATATTAATTGAAGTTATATAAGTTTGATACATATGCATTATAAATTGATACTCTATTTTAACTTTCGTATAAAGTTAATATTTGTTACTGTTAAATATTTTTTATTTGTTTATCTGAAATTTAATTATTTTAAAAGTTTACCATCATAAATATATGTAATTTTTTGTGAATTAAAAAATATATTAATTTACAGTAAATACGTGAAAACTTATAAAATTTCAAGTTAATTTATTATATATGTTTTTATTTAATTATTTAAAATATTATTATTTTTAGTAGTAAATTCGAGTAAATTAAGTAAGGGTAAGAATAATTTTGGTTGAAAAATCTATTTGAGTGTGAACCTGTACCCAATTAAAAACACATAATAGAAAATTGCCATGTCATTAGTGCGACGACTCATTGACTTTTGGCATTATTAGTTATTACAGCAACAGAAATATATATATATATATATATAAACAAAGAGGCGGCAGACTAACTTTATTATGTTAATAATAAAAAAACTTTATGATATGTTTTTTAGAAATAATAATCATAAACTTTATAATTATTACTTTAATTAGTTTAAACTTTTTTCTTAGTTTTATTAATATTTATATTTGATGGCGCCCTCTCTTTCTATCTTTCTTTGTTTCTCTTCGCCATCCAGTCGTCGCTCAGCATTGGAAAATTTTGCATTCCCTGTTTGACCCGACGTCGACGAACCCACCATAAAAATACGCAAGAAAAACAAAACCTTCTCAATTTTACTCATATTATTATTATTTTTTTGCCATTGCCAATTGTAATAGTTTCTTTTATTTTTTCGCTGTTTCTTTTTAATGGGTTGGTTTATGCTTTAATTAATACTCACTCATAGCTTTGAATATTCAAACCACACCATCGACCTTGTTTTCTTTTCACATCGGGGGAGACTCCTTTTTTTTCCATTTCTCTTCAAGAAAGGGCGATGCTTGTTCACTCCTTTGCCAGAGCCTTCTTCGATCTCTTCGGTTTTTTCTCTTAAAATTCTGGTGGGTCTTCTATGTATTCCCAATTTCTTTTTCTTTGATTTTATTTATGTTTCATAGATTTGCTTTTGATCAGTGTTCAACTTAGTCAACTGGGTCGATTTTGGTTTGTTGTTTTTTGTTTCTATTATTGTTGTCATATGTGAATTTTGCAGCTTTATTTCTTCAATTGTTGCTATATTTGGAGCTGTGTAGGTGCGCATGAAATAGAAGTATTTATGTGGGTTTGCTAAATCTTTGCTTAAGATTCTGAATTTGGTTTTTTGTGTTTGTTATTTTTGGAATTTATTTCAGGTTTTGGGTTAAGAAGCTGGTATTTTGTTGATGTTTTCTTTTGCGAGCTCTAATGTACAACAGATAGCAATTTGAGGGGGTTCATTTAGCAAAATTTGATGGTTTTGTGAGCATGATGTTGAGTAGAAAAGTTGTTAAGCTCTTGATTAGTAATTGTCTCTGGTTATTACTCAGCTGTAGTTTGAGCTATGGCACTGAGACAGATATTGCTTGTTTGAAAAGTATAAAGGCTTCACTCGAAGATCCTTTTAATTACTTAAAGTCTTCATGGGACTTCAACAACAATACTGAAGGATACATTTGTAGATTTACTGGGGTTGAATGTTGGCACCCTGATGAGAACAAGGTCTTGAATCTTCGGCTTTCAGATATGGGGCTTAAGGGCAGGTTCCCTATGGGTCTCCAGAATTGTACGAGCATAACTGGTGTAGATCTTTCAAACAATGAGCTCTCTGGATCCATTCCACTTAATATATCTAAAATTATTAAGTTTGTTACGAGTCTCGATCTCTCGTCCAACAATTTCTCAGGGAGTATTCCGGTGGACCTTGTGAATTGCACCTTTCTGAATATTCTTAAGCTTGACCACAACCGGTTGACAGGTCAAATTCCTTTAGAGCTTGGTCAACTTAATCGGATCAAACAATTTAGTGTTGCTAACAATCTCCTTAGTGGACCAGTGCCTCAGTTCAATGCCCCCAATGCCACCATTTCAGCTGATAACTATGCTAATAACCAAGGACTATGTGGGCTGCCTTTGGATGCTTGCACTGGAGTTTCGAAGAAAGCCAACACTGGGGTTATTGCTGGGGCAGCTGTTGCTGGGGTGACTGGTGCAGCAATACTTGTGGGTATTGGTATTATCTTCTATTACCGTAAGTTTGCTAAGATAAAGAGGAAGAAGGATGATGACCCAGATGGAAATAAGTGGGCAAAAAGTTTAAAGGGAATAAAGGCCACTAAGGCAAGTTATCCTAAGACCTCTCTTTTAAAATTTTGCGGGTATAATTGTTTGTTTTATTTGAATTTTGTTTAAGATATTTATCTTCTTTGATGATTAAGAAGATTTTTGTGTTTCCAGGTTTCTATGTTTGAGAAATCAGTTTCTAAAATGAAACTGAGTGATCTTATGAAGGCCACTAACAGCTTCAACAAAGAAAATATCATCGGATCTGGAAGAACAGGGACAGTGTATAAAGCTGTGCTTGAGGATGGAACTTCACTGATGGTTAAGAGATTGCAGGATTCACAACGTTCTGAAAAAGAATTTGTTTCTGAAATGTCTACTCTGGGAAGTGTGAAGCATCCTAACTTGGTTCCCCTTTTAGGTTTCTGCATGGCTAGCAAGGAAAGGCTTTTGGTCTATGATTATATGCCAAATGGTACCCTTTATGATAATCTACATTTTGGTGTTGAAGATAAGAAGCCTATGGAGTGGCCTTTAAGGCTCAAAATTGGGATAAGGGCAGCTAGGGGATTTGCCTGGCTCCATCATAATTGCAACCCCCGAATTCTCCACCGAAACATAAGCTCCAAATGCATACTTTTGGATGCGGATTTTGAGCCTAAAATATCTGATTTTGGTCTTGCCAGGCTAATGAATCCAGTAGATACACATTTGAGTACCTTTGTTAATGGAGAATTTGGAGATTTGGGCTATGTTGCTCCAGAATATGCAAGAACTCTGGTGGCCACCCAAAAGGGTGATGTTTACAGTTTTGGAACCGTGCTTTTGGAGCTGGTTACTGGGGAGAGACCTACCCATGTGGCCAAAGCTCCTGAAAGCTTTAAGGGCAATTTGGTTGAATGGATTATGCAGCTGAAGAGCAACTCTAAACTTCAAGATGCCATAGATACCTCTTTGTTGGGCAAGGGTGTTGATAATGAACTCTTCCAGTTCCTTAAAGTTGCATGTTCTTGTGTAGTGGCAAATCCCAAGGAGAGACCCACTATGTTTGAAGTATACCAGTTTCTGAGATCTATTGGACAGCATTACCAGTTTACAACTGAGGATGAGCTTACAATGCCTTCGGACAATGGTGGAGCTGATTTTATGGAGGAACTTATTGTTGCTCGAGAAGTAACCACAGATAATTAAAAAAAGTGTTGAGGTAGGTAATGTGATTTTCCATAATTTATACGTAATTATCTGTTATTCTGCCAGGTTAAATAAATGTTAATATTATGCATATTTTTATAATTCATGTGTTTATTGAGAAGTTGCTACAAATGAGATCACGTTACAGTCTTCAAGCATACATCTTGGTTATTTCTCAAGTATTATGTAAAATTAATATGATTAGTTTCTGTCGTTAGATCAGTTCTTTATCTTTGTGGATAATGTAATGCAAACTTCTAGGAGATTGAATGATATTCTGACTATTCTTGGATTTTCTTTATTTATTATTTTCTGCATCAGGTACGAAAATAGCTAGTATTGTTTAAATGAATGCATATATTTGTTTGGTACTGATGGCAACTCTTTTAAATGTAAGCAATCCAAGTAACTCGGTTGCTTATAAATCATTGCTAAATTTGGCTGCTGTGTTTTTTTATTTTTTCGTCCAAAACTTGTTGCTGAATCTGAAATCTGTTTCCAAAGCTTCATTTCTAGAATCTCAATACACTGTTTTAGCCACGATTGTTAGCATATTTGAGCTGGCAGTTAAGCAGAGTCATCCTTCACCAAATTTTGATTTGAAGACATTTTCAGGTGCATATCTGGAAGCTTGTGTATAATTGAGTTGCTTGTCGCTCTGGGAAAGGAGACTTGTCGTTGAGTTGTTCATTTTAGTATAGATACTAGGATTGCTAACGATTTCAAATCTTATGTCTGCAAATTTGTGAGTGATGATGCATCAGTAAACTTGAATATCTTACCTATGAATGTGGATGCTCTCTTGACTAAAACCATTTTGCAATTGAATTGAGAAAACAATCTCAATTTCTTTCAGATTTTATGCTAAAATCTGTGGAGAGTAGTTATTTATGAATTTGTGATGCCAATTATATATCAGAAATGTGCAGCTTGTTTAATATTTAGAGTATGCAATTTGGGATTCTCTTTCCTGCATGTAACCCATCATAGACAGCAACTGTCAAATTCTTCTATTAGTGGTGATGAGACGCACATTGTGGAGCCTCATCTATGCATTTTAAATGACATTCTTCAAATCTGCAAAATTAATCCGGGGTGAACCAAATATTAATGTAGGCAGCAAACATAAATTTGATTTTGAACTTTTTTTTGTGCTTATTCTACTAAGTCTCTCTCTCTCTCTCTCTATACACACACACACACACACACACACACATTATTTTTACCAATTGAGTCCCTAAGTAATCATTGTTATTCTACTAAACCCCTAAATAAGTTTTTCAATCTATTAATTTCCTAAAATAATAAACACGATTTTTCTTTTCATCCCTGAATTCTATCAATAGGAGTGCTAGAAGTGAGATTTTCCTGTAATCTCTCAATTCATGACTCTAATTTATCACTTCTAAGCTCAATAGATCAAAATAAGAAGGAAGAAAAAAAGATTCAATAGAATAAGGAAAGCAATGACTTCCAAGTTCTTAATTTATGTAAGATTCAAAAAAATACATAGAATTTGAACACATGAAACTATTTTGCGGCTCTAAAGGTTCATCCAATAGGTAGTCCAACATAATTTTTTTTTTCGCTGTACACAAAATCTACAATTTCTTGGTCAGTGTGTGCCTGCTTAACGGGTGTCTCAAAATACAAATACTAGGCCTAGCCAAGTTTTTAAATATGGGGTTTCTTCATATTTTTTGAATTTTTTCTTTTATAATTGCTATTTTTTAACCTTTAACTTTCAAAAATGCCTCACATTCCTATTTTTATCCATACTATATTTCTAAGATGCGCTCCTCACATATCGTCCTCTCTTTGGCTGCTAAATCTAGCCCCGATTTCTCTTTGTTACCGATACTATATAGATCTGCCAAACTCACCATTGAAGTTGCCTGCAGCTCCTGAGAAACGTTGCACGAGAGGTCTAGTGGAAGCATGGCTCCGCAGTTTCTGATCAGTATCGAGAATACCATGACCATTGATGAGGTTGGTGAAGAAAGATGTATCGAATTTGTTTTGACTGCCAGTGTCCAATGCCACCCGAACGATTGCATCCCCATTCGGAGGACACAGTGCTTGCAATTGAGGAAGAAAAGTTGCATTTATGGAAGGATCAGGCCCTGTTCCTGTGCTATTGTATAATTTGTCCCTGAACAGCAGGCATGATGTTGTTACTATGGTGTGTCCTCCTGATGTCAGAATTAGTAACATTATCAACATGTAATTACCAACAAGAAATTACCCCCAATCTAGGAGGAGACCGATGACAGATGATATGAGGAGACGAAGATTGTTGCGTCGGCCACCTATACAAACACAAATTATTAGCACTAACAAAGTGATTTAGATGTTTCTGAGCTAAGCTATAGCACCGATAAACATCTCTAGTGAAAACTCTTTTAACCCACTCTTCAAATTAACCATTGATCATAACTCTTTTAACCCACTCTTCAAATTAACCATTGATCCTTGTATGCAAGTATACATATATATGTATATATTAGCAGGTCTCATGAAGATACAACCAATTTAGCATTGTGCAATTAATTATGGACTGCTAATGAAATTAATAGAGAGATTAAATTAAAACTACTATAAAAATTAGAAATCGATTTATTGAGGTTTCATTTGAAATTTAGATGATGAATTACTTGTGAATATTTATAGTTATCCTTTTAATTTAGCATTCTATATAAAAATCTTGGATTATGTTGAATAACTTGAATTTTTATAATTAGGATTGTTGTACTAAATTCAACTCCAAAATTATATATAAACAATTAATCTTCCAACTTAGATTCGTAGACTTTGCCTTGTTGGCGAATATTAGTTCATCCCAATAAATGTTTCATGATGATAAATAATAGATAGTTTAATTAATATAAGTAGATAATCTAAGTATATAAAAAAATAGTATATTTTTTGTACATAAAAAAATATAGTATATTTTCCTTTTTATTTAAAAAATAAAATGTATTTTTATACATAAAAAATATATTATATTTTCTTTTATACATAAAAAATAAACTGTATTTTTTTTTGTATATAAATAAAATGTAATGTATTTTCTTTTGATGAAATTCAATACACTGTATTTTCTTTTGTACATAAAAAATATATTGTATTTTCTTTTGTACATAAAAAATATAATATATTTTTTGTACATAAAAAATATAATTTATTTTTTTGTACATAAAAATACTGTATTTTTTATACATAAAAAATATATTGTATTTTCTTTTGTACATAAAAAATACACTGTATTTTTTTTGTACATAAAAATATAATATTTTTTCTTTTGTATATAAAAAATACAATATATTTTTTTTATACATAAATAAAATACATCATATTTTCTTTTATACATAAAAAATATAGTGTATTTTATTTTGTACATAAAAAATACAACATATTTTCTTTTATATATAAATAAAATACAACATATTTTTTTGTACATAAAAATGCAACGTATTTTTTTATATATAAATAAAATATAACGTATTTTTTTGTACATAAAAAGTACAACATATTTTCTTTTATATATAAATAAAATACAGCATATTTTTTTTGTACAAAAAATTACAATGTATTTTTTATATATAAATAAAATACAACGTATTTTCTTTTGTACATAAAAAATACAGCATATTTTCTTTTATATATAAATAAAATACAGCATATTTTTTTGTACATAAAAAATACAGCATATTTTTTTGTATATAAAAAAAATAAAGCGATTTTCTTTTGTGCATAAAAAAAATCACAATAACCATTCTATGTAATTGGCAAATAATCACCAATTAATTGAACCGCGGATCTTAAATTTGCTGCTAGATGCTCTAAAGTGACATAAATTATATTACAATGTGCATGAGTTCTATTTTCTACCGAGAACACATGAAGTCCATGCTCCATGGTGAGGTAATTTTGTGCAGTGTTCATTATTGAAATAATAATGAAACTATGAAGTCTATGCCCCAGTGTTCATTATTGAAATAAACACGCTTGGTAAACAATTTTGTGCAGCTTTTAACAATTGTATGTTCCTTCTGGATAATATACAAGTAATACTGGTTTGAAGCAAATTTAATATTTTGGTTTGGCAAGCAGTGACTGTTGGGTTAATATCTTTTACTCCGAATCTCTAAAATTTGTTTCAGAAGCTCATGCCAAAGAAAGTTTACGTTCTGATCCTTGGTTGTAGCTGTGGACGAATGCTTTCAGTTTTGGTATGAAAATAGGCCTCTAAATAGTAGTAATAAGATCAAAATGTAAGTTCAAGAAAGAGACATTCAGACACAAGTTTAGATTCCTTGACATCCTCCAACTCAATTCAAAATCACAATCGCCCAGTTTAGTACTACGAGTCCAAGACCATTAGCATTCAGTTGTTTTTGCTTTCAATGTCTTTGATTTATCGCCAAATAACCATTGAGTTTTGTCATTCTTCGACTACGAGATCGCCAGTTTTGAATTTGAAGAGCTTCTTTGATTTGAAAATATTCATAAGAAAGTACCAGCCGATGGCACCCACAGTCATTAAGTAGCAATGGCCATGATCAGAATCACTAATTTGGTACCAAACCACCGACATAGAGCGCCTCCGGCTCGAATTATTTTCTGAATTCACCCGCCCACCGCCATAGCCATTTCCAACACTACCCTTCCCTTCACCAACTATCGAACAATGCCTCGACACGGACCTCCCTCTTCTCTGAGACACACTCACCTTCTCTCTAGGGCTGACGCCACCATTCCTTGAAGTAGAGCGACCTCAATCGGCAGAACTAAACAGCTGCACAGCAAGATCATCAAGAGAAACATCAGGAAACCCCTATCCTCTGACAGTGTTGACAAACCTCCCTCTAGGAGCCGGAGCATCGTCAGAGAACTCATCTTCCGGGTGATAAACAGGCCGGGAAAATCTGCTCAGGCTGCGAGACCGGCGATGAAGGGAGCTGCTCCGACTAGAAGAATGGCAATCATTTGCATTCGCGGAAGCAGATGATTTACAAACAATGTTATTAAAACCGGATCGAATAACGAACCGAAGAGCTTAAGGATTCATGGTTCGACTGATTTTTTAAAATTCAACCGGATTTTTTTCATTTTTTAAAAAATATATTATTTTTTAAGTTTTATATAAATATTATGAAAATATCTATATATAAAAAAATTAAAAATAATTTATAAAAATATATTTATCATCAAACATTAATAATAGGACTATATTTTAAAGTAATTCAATATTTATAATAAAAATTTAAGATAAATATAGTAAAAAATTGTAAATTTTTAAAGAAATTCTTTAAATATAAATTATAAAATTTTATTTTATTTATAAAAAATTCATTAAATTGTTTGAATTTTAATTATTTTGTATTTATAATTTTATTTTATTTTTTTCCAGAAAAAATAATATTGTATAAATATTTTGGATAAAAAGTTGGTTTTTTAAAATCAAACCGGTTTTTATCATTTAATCCGGTTTTTGTCCGGTTTTATCCCGGTTCAACCGGTTTTTGGATGTTTGAAACAGTATTTTCCGGTTTTTATCCAATCCGATTTTCATCCATTGAACCAACCGGACCAGCCAACTGTTCGCAGTTAAACCGGTTCGACCTATCGGTCCGGTTTTAATAACCATGTTTAGAAATGTTTTAATTTTTGGCATTTTTAAAATAATAATATTATAAAATGTATTTATGAATTTAAAAAAAGTATTGGTCCAAAAACCAAAACGATTTGATCAATCTGATTCGAACAGCTACATTCTGATAGGTAGGTTAATCGAATTAATAGAATTGGTTCGGTTATGAGGATTAGAAAAATTTTGGATTCGGATAGGTTGAAAATCCTGCTAAAATCGATTTGACCGAATAATCCGAATAACTTAATATATAAATAAAAAATTTTAATTTATCTACACATGTTAATTAATATATATTCATGTAATTTTGAACTTGTTAGTTTGTTATATTTTTAAAATATTTTTATGGTATTTAATATTGTTTATTTGTATTAATTTAGAATTTTAATTTAAATATATAAATTAAAAAATTCGGATGAGTCGGTTAGGGATCCGAAAAATATCGGGTTAATCGGATAATGATCCGATATTTATATACAGTAGGTTCGAATGAGAAAAATATTTAAAATTTGAATGTCGGATTAATAGGATTCGGATCGGATTCACCCGAACTGAATTGATGCACACTCCTAAAAAAAGCATTGAAATTTTATAAAATCGCCATAGCACTCACTCCTGAAATCTAAAATTGAAAACGGGGCAATTAGTGTAATTTTCTCTTTAAACTTTGGGTTGTGCCCAATATAAAATGGCCCATCTTTCCAAAGAACTGTTGAGAGTTGAGACCAATTAAATTTTTGATAATTATTATTAACATTCATTAATTATAATAATAAAAATTTATTATTAATTTTAAATATTACTAATTACTAGATAAAAATAAAATAAATTATTAAATTTTTTTTCCATTAGCTTTAATGGAAAGATTAAAGGAGTCTCTCAATTAAATTAACACCAAAATGATATTGTTTAATTAGTAAGAATTTAACATTGAATGTTGAATTGAAATATAGGTAAAACATTACATATATATAATTAACTCTTAAAATTATTGTTAATTTAATAATATTTCTGAGTATTGGTCGAATTTCTAGATTGATATTATTTATTCGAGCTCAAACAGATTTGAACAGATAAAATAGGGATTTATGCTTGAAAAAATAGAGCTCTCTCCGAAAAACCTCCTCCTATTTTTTCCTTTAAAAATTGCATTTTTTTAAATTTTTATTTTTAAAAATATCCCTTTCTAGAAGTATTCATAAACTCCTATTAAAAACAAATTTCCCTTTCCTTCATGTTTCTTCTTGTTAACCTATCTTCTCATCACTCTTCCTTTTATATTTGAGTTTTGATATGGAAATAATCTCAACTTGATTCCTTGAATTCATCTAGAATAATGCTGTTGTAAATCAGAGTTAGACGAAACCTTTTCTTCTCCTTCTTCTGTAAATGTATTTTGTTTTAATTTGTAAATGCAACTTCTTCTTCTTCTTCTTCTGTCCAACAATTTTCCAAAAACTTTTGGTATTTTAATTTTTGCATTCTAACAGCTTAAGGTCACCATAATTCAACACATTCTACACTCAGGTGTATTTTCGGCTCCCTTCATAACATTTCGACACAATTTCATATGCTTTTATCATTGTTATTATGCAAATATGTGATATCTTAAAAAAGTTTTGATAACAGATGAAAATGATAACTAAAATCTGGTGTTTTATTTTTTGCATAAAAGGTGTTTGTGAAAAATGTCAACATAAACTTTTAGACATGGGAATTAATATTTGATATACCAAGTATACCAGTCGATATACTTAGTATACCAAAATTCAGATGAGAATTTTCAAATTTAGGACTTGTTATATCGAAATCTATATGAGAATTCTCAAAATTTGGAATTCAATATACCAGGTGGTATACTTGGCATACCTCGGTATACCAAAATACAATTGAGGAGTTTGTATCTCATATTATTTAAAAATTAAAATCATGTTTACACAATTGGGATATATTCTCTGAATACATATTAAAATCAAGTTTACAACTATTTTATAATTAAATGTATCTCATAGTATTTACAACTATTTGAAAATATTATCAAACTAAAACAACTTTTCTTTTATAATTTAGGTCTTCTTAAAGGTGTTTCAGAGTCATTCTCAACATTTTGCAGTTGCTTTGTCAATCCATGAAAGATTCCTAGTCTAGTTCAATTACGGTTGGAATCTCTTTTTCATCTATAAAGTACTCAACAAATGACAAAACAAAAGTACCACTTTCACTACAACCACAAAACCATAGAAACACAAGAAATTACGAAAAATTAAACAAATAGTTAAACCAATTAAAAAGCTTAACTAATGCACTTCCTACAATAATTGCCTACCTCACACATCAAGAATTAACAAATAAAAACTAGATTTCATTCTTCCAATCATTAAGCATATTATGCGTCAACTTAAGGGCTTCACTATGAAAAGCTATATAAAATATCAATGTGAAAAATACTTCCTCTAATCTACGAAAGACCTCAAAATAACATCGATCATAATTATTATTAAAATCCTAAAACTATAAGGATCCAACATTGGCCCTAGGAGGATTCATGAGAATTCTTATGAGGATAATGTCTAATTAAACATAGTTTAGATGGTATATTACAAGTCAAGATTTAAGAATTTATTCTTTTAATGTATTAAAGGGTAAAATAGTTATTTATTCATGTGTGCAATCGGAATAAAATTAAAAGTATTAGGTCAATTGCAATATAAGAAAAGTCAATTGGGGTGCACCTGTAAATAAGAAAAGAGGAAGGATTTGAAGTGAATTTGTGGTGGGCTAGGCATGATATCATTTCCCACTAAAAGTCTCATGTAAAACCCCATAAAATCTGGTATAAAAAGGGGCAATAGGGGCTTAAGGTTGGCAGATCCAAAAAGAAAAGAAAGAAACCCCATTTCACTTTCCTTCTCTTTCATCTCTCTAAGAAAATCTGCTACCCTTCTATTTCCTAAAACTATGTAAATCTCAACCCTCTTTTCCTCCATTAGAGAATTCGACCTCTTCATTCCTCATAAAGCATTCTCATATTTCTTCATCATGCATGTGAGAGAAACTTGGTGAAAGATGTCTTCAAAGAGATAAGCTAGCAAGGATCAAAGTAAGAAGAAAAAAGAAGAAAGTGGGAGGAAAAGGAGGATTTAAAGGGGATTGGAGTTACACGACACGTTTGGGAACTCCTTTCATGTTGCATGTGGTTGTATTGTTTTGGAATGTTAATATAACGTGTGATGAATGTATTTTGATATGGTGTATGGTTCTAGAAATGAGATATGAAAATTTCATATGTTGCATGTATAGCACGCTTATCCTTTAACATATATATATATCACTTTACCCTTCTCATAACGCAATATACATGTAAGCACATAGCACTATAACTTTATGTTATCTTATAATAACATAAGAGTATAAGCATACAATCATAACTATACTATTTTCAAAAAGTAACATTCATTATGATTGTACTAGTATAAATATATATATCTACAGTTTCCTTCAAATTCATAATTATTTTACGTTAAAGTATTTACATTTCTTTATATACTTGTAACATATTTTAAACCAATTCTTCAATGTTAAATTAGTCTACATATCTTTAGCTTCTCTTTTTAAAGCCTATTAAAATAATAAATATATCTAATTATATGCCTTTTTAGACAATATGATATTTGAGTTCTTAAAGAATTTATCAAAGTTATTTAAGTACTCTTCCAATTAATTATATGAGATGGCATTTCAAAATTTCATGGACAGATTCTAGTGATTAGTTTGCACACTAAATTAGATGTAGTAAACGAAAATTTTAGAAGAAATGATCTTCTATAAACTTATTCCTCTATATTTCTAGTTTTTGAAACATTAAAAATCATCTCATTATCATATCTATAACTCAAGATATTTTGAAATTCCAGAAGGCTGTTCCAGTAATAGTGCAGCAGTTAATTTTGGTTTTCAAACTAAATTTAGACATATTTAGAGACAGAATTAGGATTTATTTTCTGCATATAAAATGTAGATATGGAAGTTTGGATTCAATTAAAATTAGAATTACCATATTTTTAAGTTCAAAAACTCAAGTTATAAGCAAAATACTCCTATTAGCTCAAACTAACCTAAAGACAAATTTTTTTTAATGTCAATTTGAAACTTCGTAGAATAAAATGAGTATGGAATCAGATATACATTCCTTCACAATAATTGTGCTCCTATATGTCTAGTGTATCCAGAATTTTGTATCATATCATTTTGACTCCTCTACCATGACTTATGCCCGAAATACTATAATTAGTTCTTGAACTGAAATCAAAAGCTCTCTTAAATTTTCATGTAAATATTTAGATGAGTTATATGCATATTTAGCACCAGGTTTCTTCTAAAAAATTGTTTATCTTTCTATCAAGTTTACATATAATCAAACCTCACTCAATTATGACTTAAATTCAAGGAGTTATGGTTAAAACATTGGTAACTGTTCAAAACTGCCTATACACTCAAATGGTTAACTTGTATGAATTTTATGAGTTCCTTAACAACAGAATCAAGCCACGACTTCTTCTAATGAATTGTAGATAATTGAATCTAGTTTAACCAGATTTTTGAATCACCTCAATCTGAGGTCTACAACTCCAGATATGGACAAAACAAGCAGCCTGGTTCACAAGAACCACACCCAGTTTTTCCTCAACATTCAAAAGCACGATTTTTCCTATTAAAATCTCTCATTAAACCTAAAAAAAACTAATAAATTACCATTAAAATTAAGTAATCCAAGCATAAACATTGATATCCACACACATGCATGAAGAATAATTTCCCAAACCTGGACATGCAACTCAAATCTTCTCCAAAATTCTCCTTTTTCTTTCACTATTTTCTTCTTTCATTATCCTAACTTTCTCCTTCTTTTCCTTTCACAAAAAAATCATCTATTAACACAAACTTCCAGCATTAAACTCAATCTACTATCAACCAAAACAAGAAGATGAAGAAGAAGAGATGAATTACTAATTAATAAGCTTACCTTAATGATACATACTAACTTGTCTTGATTTAATTCAACATGCATGTATTTCTCTTCAAGGATTTCTTAGATATGCTTAACAATGAATGAAAGAGTGAGAAGAGAGAAAATTTCTGAAACTTCTATCAATAATGCCGTCCCTCACTCCCATTCACTCTCTTTCTAACATTAAAAATGACTATATATAGTGGTAAGGGAAAATTCCCTTGCTAGTCCCTTAAAAATTTTCATGTTCCACTTTTTCTTATTCAATTTTTGCATGTTACTAATTGTGCTTTCACCTTTTTACTTTTCTTAAATCAACCCCTCAAATTCTATCTCTTTTTAAAATTAATTCCACTTAATCTTTATTTAAACATTGGCCTCTAATTTTATATCCCCTTTTTATTTAGCCCTCAAACTATATATTATAACTTGACTATTGTATCCTCTATCACAGGCAGTTTTTTGAATTCGACTTGTATGTAATATTTGACCTTTCAAATGCCATTTTTATCAAATGTTATAGTATACAAACTTGTTGAGCTATGTTTCTAGTTTCTAAAACATCAAGAATCATCGCAAAAACATTTCTATATTTTCAGATATTCACTTAACATTGAGGTCTGCTCCTAGTGACTAAGCAGCATACTATTCCGAATTTTATGTTTAAATATATCCTAGTTAAAGACAGATTTGAAACTTGGTTTCTTCATATGAAATGTAGATATGGATGTCTATTTTCAAACCCAATTGAAATCATCTAATTTGGTGCTCTATAACTCGAGATACAAGCAAAAGATTACTGAAAGGTCAAGCAAAACATGATAATCCATCCAATAATGTTTAATTAGATTTTGCTAATCTGAAATTGCCCTTGAATTTTTCTAGGACCTATTTTGGGCCCTTACAGCATGTGTTATTTTGATGAGGATTAAAGATGATAGTTTTCAAACATAAGTGACTAGTTCTTTAAATCTTTGCATGTATTTATCTTAAAGTTTATTTGACTTAATTATATGGTTTAAGGTTAAAAGATAGTGGATTTAAGAAATTTATAGGTAAAAGAAGGAAATGGGAGATCAATTCCAAAAATTTACGGATTTACAGGATGAATATGTTGCTTTGTTTTACAGTAAATTCTAAAGTTGATTTCATTATTATGTTGGATGTGGAACTTAGAAGGTGTTTAAAAGAAAGAAAATTACATAAATATTAAAGGTACATTACTGGAAACTAAATATTATTAAGTTCAAATTTACATGCAAGTCTATAACATAATTCGGGACATAGGTTTACTTAACCTAATAGTACTATTTTGTTATAACTCAAGTTGTAGAGCAGTTAATTGAATAATCTAAGTTGGTTTAGAAACTAAACTTCTATATCTAGATTTAATGTGAAGAAATCAAATTCTAAATCTATCTCTAAATTTATCATATTTTGGCTTAAAAATCGGATATACCTACTGCCCTATTGATGGGAATAACTTTTAGTGTTACTTGAATATATAGCATTTTAGATGTGATAATGAGATAATTTTTAATGTTTTAAAAACTAGAAACACAGAGAAAAAAGTTTGTAGAAGACCATTTTTTTTATAAAAATGTTGTTAAATATGTCTTAATTATAGTACAATTTAGACACTGGAATCTGTCAATAGAATTTCGTAAGCAGAAGGTTAAGTTTCCTTGGCTGAGGTGTTTGAAACACCCTCTATAGTGGTTACGACTAGAACACATTTCCTTTTTGGCCCTAATTACCACCTATATGATACCTAAAACACTTATGCATGACCCTTTGATGTTGTAAGGTTTTTATAGTGTAATTTAATGATTTTAGAGCGATTTAATGAGGGGAATTGGTTATGCAATGCTATATAAATTTGGAAAATAATGATAAATCTATAGTGTAAAGATAACTATGAAATTAAAAATAATATGTTTATATGACCATGATTGCCTATGTGAAATAATAGATGAATGCTTGAATGCTTATGCCATTTTGTTATATTATGACGGAATGATATTATAGAATTACCATGTTCACATGTATTATAGAAATATGTGATGGAATGATCACATGTTTATAAACATACATATGTGTATAGATATACGATTGTAAAATGATAATGTACTTATGTAATGTTTCATAGAATTATAGTTGCGATGAAAATATCATATAAGAATAATAGTAAGGAATGTATGTGCATATTGATCATATAAGCAAGCTGTTAAGCGGTTCTGATTATATAGTAGGCTTCAAGGGTAATTATTTTACAAAATTGTACATATACTTGTACACACACACCATTTGATTAAAGAAATTTAATATAACATGATGTTAAGTATCATCATAAATCATATGTGAAAGAGTTACACACCCTGAACTGATTATAAGTATAAAATAGCAATACTCAATAGTTTACATGATCACATGTTTATAGAAAGGTTATACATGAAAAGATATATGATTACCCTTTACATAGTTACACATGGGTATACATGTACCTATATGTATAATTTTGAACAGAGTTAAAGATATAGTAAAGAGATTTAACTGCCTGCGTTGTGTCTAGGATATGGATAGATAGGCATGCCTATAAAGGTACCTTACAGCTGCGATAGTATATTTTTGACCTTATTTGGTTTAAAAACAACAATTTCGACTCCGTTTGGATCATAATATACAGACATAGTCCTATTTGGATCATAAATAATCTTGTTTGGATTGTAATAGATCTCGCTTGGATTCATTTGACCGCTCAGACAGTACAACTTCATTTTTGTAAGGGGGCTACTGTTTATTACCTTCAGGTATTTTATTTATATCTTCAAATGCTACCATATAGTCTATTATCCACTCTTTAGAAATGTGTAGGCTCAATATTGAATAAAGAAAATGTTATACAATAGTAAAAGATAAATTAATATGATAATGATTATTTGATCTTTATTTTTATATGAGATTTTATAACATGTGTGTTACATGATATTGAAGGAGATTATATAGGTATATTTATAGCATATAGCATCATATGTACATATTGAAATTATAAGCCATATACATGGATAAGTTGTGCATTGTTAATGCCTTGTCTTTAATTAGTGAACATGTGTTCCCTATAGTTGTATGTTGCTTGCTTACTATTGTTAGATGACCTGTGTGACTCCTCGCATATGTAAGCTATGAAATTGTTATAGCAAATTTAGGTTTTCTATACCTAGGAATGCAAGCTATATGTATATGAATTTATGCTTGGTGATGCTGTGATGCATGCTTCTGTCTCTCTACTTCGAAGACCCGATTTCACCTTTGGAACTAAAGGATCATCGAGATCAAGAGAGAGGAAACCTCTGACCTATAGTGCTTGAGTCCCGCTTTTAGGATTTGACCAGGTTAAGATTCCCTACCCAGGCTGACAATCGCTTTGCGATAGGAAAATGACTCAACTTGACTTGCCAAATCCTAAACCTCAAAAGGCATAAGGTGGCATGCCTAGGTGTCCCTATCTCATTACTAATGATCGATAGCCGGGAGGCATATAGTTGGGCACCATAAGGATGATTATAAGAAGTTACCACCCAATAGATTACTGGGAAAGAGGGGGTATTCCAATCTTATGAGGCCAAAAAACCTAGAGATGATTATGAACTCCGTTTTTATTTTTACTTTTGATAAATGTGACATAATGGCTTTCAAATTAATTGTGTTATCCCTTTTCTTTCATGCAAAGATTAGAGCAAATATTAAAATTAAAGGCATACACAATCACATGGGAAAGCGGTAAATCATGGCATAAAATTAAAGCAGTAAAGGTATCCATAAATCGGGCAATTTATTATGATCTTTTTGGGTGAGAACATTGGTCCTCTCATGTGGTTTATGAAAAAGCATTTCATTATGATGGTTTGAAGATAGGGACCTGTCAGCCTAAGTTTTATTTAAGAAATATCTTGTGTTATTTAATTATGTACAAAAATCTTTTACATTATTAGAGGTTGAGTCATTACATGTGAATTTCCTAAGAAAAAAGCAGACATTGGTTCGATTTTATTAATGAAATATCCCAATTAATTACTATAAATATTTTTGGTGATATTTTCCATTTGCAACCGAAAACACTGTTGTAAGAAGGATATGGACTCACCTGTGGTGCTTTCCCAATTATGCTCGCTAGAATGGAATTATTCCACGAGAATAATCATGATAACAATAATAATGATAATAATAATGATGATGATAATAAAGAGAACATTACATGGAACTAAATGAAATGGATAAAAGAGAGGATAAGAATCCATCATGCATATTGGGAATGCATAGCGGTGCGCTTGGTGATATACGATCAATTTTTTTATCTTAAAAAGCAAAATAATATATTTTAGACCATGCAATGCATAATGAACGGGTGTCCAATACGTGATGCACGGCCACATCATCCTATCAACGACTAGTTTTCTCTCTTTTTTTTTAAGATAAAGTTCCCGTCGATAACAAATTCAAAAGGGAGCAAAAAGAGAAGATTAAAAGAAAAATACAACTTTTTGTAAGCCAAAGTTTCAAAAAAGATGACTTAAAAAATAGACAATAGGCAATATAAAAGCGGCAACCTAATGATTTCTATCACACGGAAAAAATACCCTTACAAAGGGTTTCACAAACCAGCTCCATGAGAAATTAATATAAATCGAAAAAGTTATAAAAAGGATAATAGTTAAAATTTATTATAATATGAAAATAACGAGAAATAATTTATATATTATCTTCAGTGTACTTACTCAATTAGACCGTCGAATATCGAATTCATGGATCCTTATTGTGTTGAAACAGATGAAATGTCTCAAGAATTAAATGCCAAAAATCAATTTTTGGCTTAAAGCCTTTTGGGAACTTTCTATGAAAGCAACAATAACTTTTTTTTTTCAACCCAAACTCTCCAAATTGACCAACCAACCCCTTTAAAAGTTTTTGGGCAAGGCTTATATAATAGGGAGTGCACAGGTGTACACTCAAAAGTTACCTCACTTGGCCACTTGTCCTTCTCAAGAATTCATCCATTTTTTGAGTGTACAGCTGTACCATCAAAGGTGTACGAGCATATAGCCGAAAAGTAGGTCAACTTGCCTAAAAAGGTAAGATTCTTGAAATGCACTGGTGTAGACTCCTTGTGCAAGGCCGTGTATTGCCAAAAATGGAACAAACTCCTGACAAAAGGTAAAATAATGAGATTTTTTAGTGCAAGGGTGTATAAGCCACAAATGCAAGGGTGCACAAGGCTCGTAAACCTACACAACTCAATTTCAAACCCCTAATCAAAGGCATTTCTCATTGGATAGCCTTTTGGACCACTCAGCTACTCGAAATAAGCAAAAAGAACCTTAAAATATTTTCAAAAAATAATTTTCAACACAAAAAGGGTCCATTATCTTTGGTTTGTTGCCTTTAAAGGAGCGGTTTTCCTTATTAGGTAACCCTGATGAAAGGTTCATTAGGATCCAATGCTTACAGATGCCCTTCAATAGTTCCATTAGCTTATGTGCTTTCATTATAGCTTCTTGTTTCTGGCTTTCTATTGAGAATTGATGTGTAACCTCTTGCATGCCAATTTAAAAAAATTATGAAATGATATGAGAGATATGTGTGACTCCTTACTTGTGTATATAAATCAACTATGATCTTGCAACATGTGAATTCAATATATGTTTGAGTTAGAAGTATAATGAAAATAAAGCAATGCATCAGAGAATTAAAATGGTATCCAAAAAAAGTATGGGATAGCATATTAAGGATGACAATTAATTAAGGTTGTTATGCATCTTGATACATGGATTATAATGCAAATACATATACATCATGGAAATTTATAATAGTTATTAATGAATATGGGTTAAGTTTATTAACCTAATATTCAATTATTTGCAAAAGAGTATATCTCTAAATCTAAATTGATATCAACATATATTCAAGAGTGACTAGTAAGACAAATTGAATAGCCAAAGATATTATATAAGAGCCTAGAAAATATAGTTGAACCATATAAGTATTTGTAAGAGTGCATATATGTTATATAAGTGGAATAGCAAATAAATGATCGACATTGGTTATAACGAGAACATGAAATTGTATTATTATTAGAAAATACTAGGTTCATATTTATATTCTTATTTAAGTCTATTGGATTATATGCTTAATAATTATATGCTTCTATTTGTGTGCTTTTTGATGAATTTCAAAAAGGTTATCTGCATGTTTTATGTTTCCTACTAAATTATTTAGTTTAGCACGAATTTTTATCTTTGTAAGTTTTCAAGATAGAACTTCTTTACAGGGATATTATCTGCAGCAAGATGGCCAACACAAGTTAGAGAGAGACTATATGTATATAGTTTCTAGGTTGATGCTTAGTTTGTAGTAGAAATTTTATATTGTGATGATGTTCAATACATGAAGTATTGTAATGTATAAAAAGACGTTTATGTAAATTAAGTTCTAACACTACAAGAAAAATGCAATTTAACAACGAAAATTTTGGTTGCTAATTTGGCAGTTGCTATTTTTAGCAACGAAAATAAAATTTCGTTGCTAAATTTAGCAACGAAAATGAATTCCATTGCTAAATTCAACCAAGTCAAGTTTCGGTAAATTGATCAATTTTAGTAACAAAAAATAAATCCATTGCTAAATTTAGCAACGAAAATTACATTTTGGTTGCTATAATTAGCAATGAAAATATTATTTCGTTGCTAATTTTAGCAACAGAATCATTATTTCTATTGCTAAATTTAACAACGAAAATCAAAATTTCATTGCTAATTTTAGCAACGGAAACATCAAATTAGCAACGAAAACATCAAAATTAGCAGTGGTACATAAATTCCCATCAATAATTCTCGTTGCTATGGTAGCATAAGATTTTAATTTTAATCTAAGATTATTGGTCATAAAATAGTACCATAGAAACTAATAAAAACACAACATAAAATTAGTATCGATACATAAATAGTACCGTACATACCTGAGTCAGATAAGAAGTAAAAAGACTACCTTTGCAGATTTCAGTGCTTCAGCCTTCCAAAGTCGTAACTACGTGGAAAAGTATTTAAATATAATTTAAGGAGAAAGTAAGAAATCTATAAAAAAAAGCTACTTAGGTTCCAGCATAGCAAATGTTAGGTTTCCTAACTTTCATCTTGGTCCTATCACTTATACAAACATCAGCAAATGATGATCATACAAGAAATTTTAGAAAAACCATATTGCCAAAAGAGATATCCTAAGCTTATAGTTGATGACATCATAAACATAATTTAAAGCACTAAAATAACATCAAAAGATGACATAAATAGCAGCTCAAAATTGCTCACTTCTAAGTCATCAACTATCAATTTTGCTTCCAGGTTTCTCTATCTCTAAATGAATGGGTGAACTTCACACATAAGCAACGAGATGCTTATATTTAAAACTAAATTAATGCAAGAAGCAACACATAAGACCATATGGTCCTCATTTATAAATTTGTAACAAATATAGAATATAAGATTTCAAAAAAGTGGAGCAAAAAAAGAGAAAATAAAATAACAGAAGTCATGTATTAAGACACATAATTGAGATATGTGTGTGTGTGTGTGTGTATGGCATCTAGTAGTTGAATGTATAAATCCAAATATTCCAGCAAAATCAACAACTTTAAGCTTGCAAAAAATAACTAATAGCCAAAAAGAAACAACAAGCATCATCAGATTCAAGCTAACATAGTGTGAAATCTGGATAAACTATATTTTCTTCAAAATAAGTTGTTTTTATTTTAAGTTGTATACTTTAACAGCAAAGCTGAAAATTAAGGCCATCTTGGGGGAATAGAGAGGGGGCAATGGGCAAGTTAGAAAAGAGACAAACAAATTAAAGAACTATAAGCAATTGGCTAACATAATGTTTAGGCAATAGCACAACATCCACTGACCCGGTTCAATGCCTTTACCAATGATAAGAGTAATATTTGCCCATCACTTATAGGTGACACTATTTCCAGCAACAGTATCTTAATTTAATCTTCATGAATTCTTATTTATATTTAATTTATTTAAACAATCAGTAGTTCACAACCATATAAAAAAAACTTGCAACACATATTGTACTAAATAAATATTATCAAACCAAAAACTTTAATTCAAGATGCTATTATTATTATAAAACCCTTGATGCTTTAATTCAGTCACAAGTATAAGAATTAACAAAAAATAAAATAATTAAAAAAAAAATTGTAAGGTACCTTCTTTCAAAAATCATATGCAATCACATTAGCCAAGGAAGCACTAGCCGAAGAACAGAAGTGATGGAATATGACATGGTATGATAATCATGAAAGCACAGCGGAAAAACAAAAAATTTTATCATGCATACCATACATATCCAAAACTAGGAACGAAAACATGCAATTTTAGGGTTTTGAAACTTACAATAGATGATGCCTTTTATTCTTTGATTTTGTGATGTCCAGCAACCAAGATGCCTTTATCCACCTTAGTTCTCGATCACCAATGCCAAGGAACAGCCTTTTGCGCCACTCCCTCTATTCTCACACACACACTTGCACCGACGGCTTAAAATCGAGATTGCTAGCTCTCCTTTTCGGTATTGTGTAATGGTTATGGTTTGAAGCTACAAAATTTGATTTTGTACTTCTCTTAGGTTGCTATTACTACCCAAGAACACAAGAGAATGAGGAACTATCCTTTCTCCTTGTGAAAAATTGGGCCAAAAGAATTGAGAGAGAGAGAGATGAAGGTCACGCAATTTTCATAGAAAAACCCTAGGTTTTGCGCCAACCCTTCTAAAAATTTTCATCTCCTTCTTTTCCTTTTAAGTGATATATCCCAAATATACTACCTCAAGATAATTAATATTAGCTCAAGATAAATAATATTTGCATTTATCACTTAATTAAAATTAGTAATAATTATTGATAAAAACTCTTTTAATTTATCCAAGATAAAATCAAAAGTTATTTAATCAAATAATATCACTTATTTTTAGGATAAAAGATAAGACATTTAAATCTAATAAATCACTTAAATAATATACTATACATGTGCCGAAATTCCTTGTGATTTCTCTAGGAATTTCGGCCACATTAAATACAATTTAGATGATTTAATTAGATAAATATGTCTTTAGGCTTTAATACTCAATTAATTAAATTAATTCATGACATTTAATTAATTGAAATTAAACCTTGTGGGCTGAATTTCTCTCTCTCATGGACCAAGGCCCAATAGCAATTTTATAACCCATTACATACATTAATTTGACTTTAATTAAAAGCCCAAATTAATGCCCAATACTTAATTTAAGTATTTTAAGCCCAATGCTTTGTGTGCGATCCTATAGGTCCATTTAATGTTGGCAATGAATTAATAAATTAATTCAAAGGCTATATATATTCTCTAGCAAGATATTACAGCATTCCAAATTAAATGAAAATGCATATAGCATTTAGTGACCTAATGCAATTTTGCATAGTCCCTTACCCATAAATATCAGAATTAATATAAGGCATGGAACTAGTCATCCTTATATTTATTAATTCCTTTCTTGATATTCCAGTGACACTGAACTCTCAGATAAATAATGATTACTCATTATTTCATCTCGGTATGGCCATACACTTCTCAGTTCACTGATCAAGTGGCCGATGATATTTTCTCTCTTATTGAGAGGGGTAATCCCTTCACTTCTCTCATGCTCTCTAACATGAATTAATGCATACCCAATCATACCCGTACTTGTCACTCTGTTACGAGCACGTTAGGTGTATGTCAAAGTACACAGTAATTCATAAAGAGTTTCATAGAGATTTCAGGTCTAAGAACTCCGATACAAAACTTGCATATGAGAAACACTTATGACTTGTACCATGTAGTGTTTTCATGAGCGGATCGAATCCAGATACCATGTTTTTTAACATGTATCTATGATCTCTGATTGACACTCTTGTCCTAATGATCCGTAAGACAGAACTCATAATATCAGAGAGAGCATACTAGTCTTAATTCATTTGTTATTCCCATAACAATGACTGACCAGGGATATTTAGAATGAAGTCTCATTTGTTTCAAGGTCTTACAATCCATGTGCCTCACACATGATAACTTAAACCGAAACGACATTCTTGGATAGTTTTATCAATTGATATGCACAGGAATACAAAAGATAAAACTAATGCCTCATTTTATTAATTTCAAGTGTTTCGTTACAATGCATTGGGGCTAGGGCTTACACTAACAATCTCCCACTAGCACTAGTCCCAATTGGGCATAGCCCTAAGACCGAACGCTCTCAAATGAGCTTCATGCAGATTTGGACGTAACTGTTTCGTCAAAGGATCTGCTACATTGTCTTCACTTGATATCTTGCTAACCTTGACGTCCCCACGATCAATGATTTCTCTGATCAAGTGGTACCTCCTGAGTATGTGTTTGGATTTCTGGTGTGATCGGGGCTCCTTGGCCTGTGTAATGGCCCCATTATTGTCACAGAAAATTTCTAATGGATCTAGGATGCTTGGGACCACTCCTAATCCATTAATGAAATTTTTAATCCAAACAGCCTCTTTTGCAGCCTCACTTGCTGCAATATACTCAGATTCTGTAGTTGAGTCGGCAACGGTTTCTTGCTTCGAGCTTCTCCAGTTGACAGCACCACCGTTCAAAACAAAAACAAACCTAGATTGCGATCTAGAATCTTGAGTGCTGGTCTGAAAAGCAGCATCGGTATAACCTTGTATGACGAGCTCTTCTTGACCACCATACACCAAGAAGTGATCCTTAGTCCTTCGCAGGTACTTAAGGATCCCTTTTACAGCAGAGCAGTGCTTCTCACCAGGGTCTTGCTGAAACCTACTGGTTATACTCAGTGCATGAGCAACATCCAACCTAGTACATAACATAGCGTACATGATAGATCCAATAGCAGATGCATATGGGATTCTACTCATGTTGTCCCTTTCCTCTTTGGTTTTAGGGCACTGTTCTTTAGTCAAAGGAACTCCCAAAGCTAAAGGTATGTACCCTTTCTTTGAGTCTCCCATACTATAACGCTTTAGTACTTTGTCTATGTACTTTTCTTGACTTAGTCCCAAAAGCCGATTTGATCTATCTCTATAGATTCGAATACCAAGTATTGTCTCGGCTTCACCTAAGTCTTTCATTGAGAAACATTTTCCCAACCATTGCTTAACCTTTTGCAATGTTGGAATGTCATTCCCAATGAGAAGGATGTCGTCCACATATAGGACCAGAAATACTACTATGCTCCCACTAACCTTCTTGTACACACAAGGCTCATCTTCGTTCTTGATGAAGTCAAATTCTTTGACTGCCTCATCAAAACGAAGATTCCAACTTCGGGATGCTTGCTTTAATCCATAAATGGATTTTTGAAGCTTGCAAACCTTTTTAGGATGCTTGGGATTGACAAAACCTTCAGGCTGTGTCATATACACATCCTCAAGTAAATTTCCGTTGAGGAAAGCAGTTTTGACATCCATTTGCCATATCTCATAATCATGATATGCAGCTATGGCAAGCAAGATCCTAATGGACTTGAGTATGACTACAGGCGAAAAGGTCTCGTCATAGTCTACACCATGAGTTTGTCGAAAACCTTTTGCTACTAGTCTACCTTTGTAGGTCTTATCAGCTTTGAGTTTGAATAGCCACTTGCACTCAATTACCTTAGCACCTTCCGGTGGATCAACCAAGGTCCAAACCTGGTTATCGTACATTGATTGCATCTCGGATTTCATGGCTTCAAGCCAATTTTCCGAGTCTGGGCTCTCAATAGCTTCTCGGTAGGTAGTAGGATCCTCACGATCTACTAACTCAATAGTGTCACTGTCAGTGATTAGAAATCCATATCTCTCAATCTCCTGACGTACCCTACTGGACCTTCTAGGTTCTTGTGTAATGGGTTCTTGTTCCACAACTGGTTGTGAACTTGATCCCATTTCCAAACCATCCTCTATAGGAGTTTGTGGTGCTTGAATTTCTCCAAGTTCTACTTTACTCCCACTGTCTTTCTTGAGAAGGAACTCCTTTTCCAAGAAAACAGCCTTGCGAGCAACAAATACTTTGTTCTCGGCTTGTGAGTAAAAGTAGTATCCCTTTGTTTCTTTAGGATAACCCACAAACAAGCAGACAGTGGATTTGGACTCTAGTTTGTCAGATGTTAATTTCTTAACATGTGCTTCACAGCCCCAAATCCTGAGAAAAGACATATTGGGTTCTTTCCCAGTCCATACCTCGTATGGTGTCTTCTCAACTGCTTTAGTTGGAGTACGGTTCAATAGAAACGCAGCAGTTTCTAATGCATAACCCCAAAAAGAGATAGGAAGATTAGCTTGACTCATCATAGATCGAACCATGTCCAACAGAGTTCGATTTCTCCTTTCGGACACACCATTCCATTGAGGTGTTCCAGGAGGAGTGAGCTGTGAAATAATATCACACTCCTTTAGATGACTGTCAAACTCTTGGCTTAAGTATTCGCCACTTCGATCTGATCGAATGGCTTTTATACTTTTGCCAAGTTGGTTTTCTACTTCATTCTTAAACTCTTTGAATTTCTCAAAAGTTTCAGACTTGTACTTCATTAGATAGACATAGCCATATCTACTGAAGTCATCTGTGAATGTCACGAAGTAGCTAAAACCACCTCTAGCATGTGTACTTAAAGGTCCACATACATCGGAATGTATTAGTTCCAATAAGCCATTAGTCCTCTCGCCTTTTTTATTAAAAGGACTCTTTGTCATTTTTCCATGCAAACATGGCTCGCATGTATCATAAGACTCTAAGTCGAATGACCCAAGCACTCCAGTTTTGTGGAGTCTTGAAATGCATTTTTCGTTTGCATGTCCTAAGCGACAATGCCAGAAGTAAGTAGGGTTCAATTCGTTTGATTTAACCCTCTTTGTATTAATGTTGTATATGGACTCTTTGTTTTGTAAATCAAGGATATAAAGGCCATTTTGCAACATGACATTGCCATAAGAAATGCCTTGGTGACGAATATGAGCATTGCCATTTTTAATAACAAAATCAAATTCATCATTATCCAAACATGAAACTGAAATAATATTTCTGCTCATAGCAGGCACATAATAACAATTATTCAAAACAATACAAAGTCTGGAAGGTAAAGTGAGGTGATAGTCGCCTATCTCCATGGCAGCAACTCGTGCTCCATTCCCCACACGGAGGTCCACTTCATTCTTCCCAAGTAACCGCCTATTTCTTAACCCCTGCACATTTGAACAAATGTGAGAACCACAACCGGTATCCAATACCCAAGTGGTAGAAATAGAAAGGTTAACTTCAACAACAAAAATACCAGAACTGGACGCCTTGGCTCCATTCTTCTTTTGTTCTTCCTTAAAGAGAGCGCAATTATTCCTCCAATGCCCTATCTTGTTGCAATGGAAGCAAGTGCTCTCACTCTCTTTGAGTTTTGATGCCTTGGGCTTGGATTGGGCCTGAGGTGCACTCCCAACTGACTTGGGTTTTCCCTTTCCCTTTCCCTTTCCCTTAGCAGGTCCCTTCTTTATTCCTTTTTGAACCATTAGTACGGGATTGGTCTTTCGAATGTTTTCTTCAGCATTCTTAAGCATCCCATGAAGCTTAGTGACTGACTTGTTCATTGCATGCATGTTATAATTCATCACAAATGGATCATAAGCAGCAGGCAATGATCCTAAGATCAAGTCAGTGGCCAATTCCTTTGGCACTAGTACCTCAAGCTTCTCAAGAGTATCAAGATACCCTTTCATCTTGAGTACATGGGTACTAATAGAAGTACCCTCAGCCATCTTGCAAGAAATTAAAGCCTTTGTTGTCACGAACCTCTCGTGACGAGCTTGTTCTTGGAACATCTCCTTGAGGTGCACCATGATCGCATGGGCCTCTTGGTCCATAAATTGCTTTTGCAATTCAGGCACCATAGTGGCCAGCATCAGACAGGTCACATCATTGGAGTCGCTTTTCTTGGTCTCAAAAGTTTCCTTTTGAACCGCAGAGGCGTTCCTTCCTGGTTCATCAGGCAAGGGTGCATCCAAAACATACGACTTCTTCTCTTTCTTAAGAACTATTCTTAAGTTTCGAGACTAGTCTATGAAATTGGTGCCATTCAATTTGTCCTTTTCAAGGACCGATCGCAATGAGAAATTGTTGTTTGAAGATGCCATTTTTAATCTACAATAAAATTTAGCAAGATTAAATGAGGTCTTATTTATGATCCCACAAACCGAATTAATATCCCTTTAAATAATTCGCGTTAGTGATTTAATGTGGGCCAAGATCCACTTTTCACAACAACTTATTAGTCAAGCTGAGCTTGTACACCTAACAAGTTAAGTTACTTAGGTAGGAAAACTCCAATCATGTCTCGTACATGACTCTTGGATCAAATGGGCTAACATCTTAGGATGTTATAGCACAACCCATTTATTAGTTGCCTAGGTCCGGGCATCCCTTTTCATGATAAGTCCAACCTACATTCACAACCCATGCCTCACAAAGATAATCGGGCGCATCTAGGACTCCTAGTCTACGTGACCGATGATCGATGCCTTGACATGTTTCGAATTAGGAAGGCAACTTTGTGACTTACTATTTTTAGGGATTCATTTTATTACGGCTTACATGGCATACGCTTTGTCATCCATACATAGCATGCATATATATATATAATTGCATAAAGTAAAGCGTGACAAACATGGGCCCAAAAACCTACAACTAAGATTCTATACTATTACATAAGAATCTTCGAGTTGGGCTTCTCCACTCCGGTGGGCTTTGTCTTGATTTACAAAGTCTTCAAGTATATTCTATTCTAAGAAATAAATGAAACTTTTACAATAAAATATAATGGCTCGCAGGCCATATTTAATTACAAAAATCCAGGGCCCATGAATGCACCATGCATATCCATTCATCACACCAAACTAGCAAATAAACATACATAGCATTCATGGATAAAACAAAGTCCAATTTTAATTAGATTTAGCCAAACCCATTAATGAAAATTGTGTACTTGAACCTTTAAGAGATGACCCCGTGATGGGCCTGGGCCGAAGCCCAATGGACTAAATCCTCTTATTGAATAAGTTATCTTAAAAGCCCAAAACACAAACTAGTTAGATTTGTGCTATAAATCAACTCTAGCATAATTTCCAATTTTGCCATTTTTAATTTTATGTCATACAGCCCATAAACATTAAAAATGCATATAATATGTGCTAACATGAATTAAAAATAAAATCATGAAGAACACATATATAGTACACGGCATTCATGCAAAAACAAACAAACAACAAAAACTAGTTGTTTAATGCTTATGTAATGCCATAAAATGCACAAACATTTAAATCAATTTTATGAGTCATTTAATAATCTAAATAAGTCCATAAACATTGATTTAATATTCTGTACCATTTTAATCTAAATGTGATTTTACCATTTTAATCAAAACAAAACAAACAATGTTGATTAAACATGTAACAAACACAAACTAGACATAGTTTTAAGTGATTTTAAAATTAATCAATTAAATTGTCATGGACCAGAATTAAAAACAAATTTAAAATATGTCCAGACCTGATATTTAATCTTTAAAAATCACTTACAAACATGCCAAAATCAATTTTACATTTAATTTTGAAAACTAGTTGTTAAACTAGCAATGTACATGCCAACTAGCACCTAGTTTCATAATTAACATGTACCATCAGGTATAAATAATTAAATCCTACCATTACCAGCCCTAATAACATCTTAGGACAGTATATTAACATGTCATATTAATTATAATACCTATCTAATCAATTAAAATCGTTTTTACACCAAAACAATGCAAAAAACTCAAAACAGAAAATTTCAGATTTGCATGTTTTCAAAATAACGATTTTTAATTAATTTTTTCATGCATCTAAAGCACTAAAATAAGCATGTCTAGGCTCTGATACCACTGATGGAATATGACATGGTATGATAATCATGAAAGCACAGCGGAAAAACAAAAAATTTTATCATGCATACCATACATATCCAAAACTAGGAACGAAAACATGCAATTTTAGGGTTTTGAAACTTACAATAGATGATGCCTTTTATTCTTTGATTTTGTGATGTCCAGCAACCAAGATGCCTTTATCCACCTTAGTTCTCGATCACCAATGCCAAGGAACAGCCTTTTGCGCCACTCCCTCTATTCTCACACACACACTTGCACCGACGGCTTAAAATCGAGATTGCTAGCTCTCCTTTTCGGTATTGTGTAATGGTTATGGTTTGAAGCTACAAAATTTGATTTTGTACTTCTCTTAGGTTGCTATTACTACCCAAGAACACAAGAGAATGAGGAACTATCCTTTCTCCTTGTGAAAAATTGGGCCAAAAGAATTAAGAGAGAGAGAGATGAAGGTCACGCAATTTTCATAGAAAAACCCTAGGTTTTGCGCCAACCCTTCTAAAAATTTTCATCTCCTTCTTTTCCTTTTAAGTGATATATCCCAAATATACTACCTCAAGATAATTAATATTAGCTCAAGATAAATAATATTTGCATTTATCACTTAATTAAAATTAGTAATAATTATTGATAAAAACTCTTTTAATTTATCCAAGATAAAATCAAAAGTTATTTAATCAAATAATATCACTTATTTTTAGGATAAAAGATAAGACATTTAAATCTAATAAATCACTTAAATAATATACTATACATGTTCCGAAATTCCTTGTGATTTCTCTAGGAATTTCTGCCACATTAAATACAATTTAGATGATTTAATTAGATAAATATGTCTTTAGGCTTTAATACTCAATTAATTAAATTAATTCATGACATTTAATTAATTGAAATTAAACCTTGTGGGCTGAATTTCTCTCTCTCATGGACCAAGGCCCAATAGCAATTTTATAACCCATTACATACATTAATTTGACTTTAATTAAAAGCCCAAATTAATGCCCAATACTTAATTTAAGTATTTTAAGCCCAATGCTTTATGTGCGATCCTATAGGTCCATTTAATGTTGGCAATGAATTAATAAATTAATTCAAAGGCTATATATATTCTCTAGCAAGATATTACAGCATTCCAAATTAAATGAAAATGCATATGGCATTTAGTGACCTAATGCAATTTTGCATAGTCCCTTACCCATAAATATCAGAATTAATATAAGGCATGGAACTAGTCATCCTTATATTTATTAATTCCTTTCTTGATATTCCAGTGACACTGAACTCTCAGATAAATAATGATTACTCATTATTTCATCTCGGTATGGCCATACACTTCTCAGTTCACTGATCAAGTGGCCGATGATATTTTCTCTCTTATTGAGAGGGGTAATCCCTTCACTTCTCTCATGCTCTCTAACATGAATTAATGCATACCCAATCATACCCGTACTTGTCACTCTGTTACGAGCACGTTAGGTGTATGTCAAAGTACACAGTAATTCATAAAGAGTTTCATAGAGATTTCAGGTCTAAGAACTCCGATACAAAACTTGCATATGAGAAACACTTATGACTTGTACCATGTAGTGTTTTCATGAGCGGATCGAATCCAGATACCATGTTTTTTAACATGTATCTATGATCTCTGATTGACACTCTTGTCCTAATGATCCGTAAGACAGAACTCATAATATCAGAGAGAGCATACTAGTCTTAATTCATTTGTTATTCCCATAACAATGACTGACCAGAGATATTTAGAATGAAGTCTCATTTGTTTCAAGGTCTTACAATCCATGTGCCTCACACATGATAACTTAAACTGAAACGACATTCTTGGATAGTTTTATCAATTGATATGCACAGGAATACAAAAGATAAAACTAATGCCTCATTTTATTAATTTCAAGTGTTTCGTTACAATGCATTGGGGCTAGGGCTTACACTAACAAGAAGAGTGGGAGAAAAATATATTGTTAAAAGGAGTAAAATAAGATTCAGAAATATGCTGCCACATAAAATTTATTTTGAACTGTCAAAAAAGGCAAGTCATCTCAATCTTCATAATGACAAATTTTCAAAGAGATTCACATTTATGATTGATAGTAAAAATTCTTCATAGATTCTAATTTTTAACTGCTATTTTTTTGTAGGGCATTGAAGTACTGCAGCTTCCTGAACAAAAACTAGAAGAAAAGGAGTTTGTTGACAAATATGAGATAAAATCCATGTACTTTACGGATTAAATCCATAGTCACACATTAGGGAACGATATTTATTATAATAGCTATAACAAAAGAACTTATCTATGGTTTTTCATGTTAGGGAAGACATAAAAACCATTTTAATTCACTTACTAGAGCACAATGCTTGCAAACAATTTGTTGATAGCATATGTAAATGGATTCTGAAATTCATATAAAATAAAAAAAAATGCAACCAGATGCACTCATTCTTTCTCAATATTGTTGATATACAAACACACCCCTATATCCATGTGCCTAGATAGAGATGCAAGCATCCTATTTGTCCACCATCCCACACCAGATTAAGACATCAAATGTCCTTTAATTGCTATGGACTAAATCAACTTGTTATGTCATTTTTAGCTTTCAAATTGGTTTAGTCATTTCCCCATAAAAATTCTTACAACAAATGCCATCAAAGTTCCCTTCAATTCCAATCACTTTTGTTTCAGTCAGATCATGTACTTCAAAGAATGTGAATCATGTCATATTCCAACAAAACAAAGAAAATAGAAAAATTAAATTCAAATAATAAAAGCAATAACTAGAACTTCTAATATTTACTTAATTCCAATTATTGAATTCAAAAATTGATCACTAAATTATACTAAAGAACAAAAACCAGTTGCTTGTAATTAGATATAAAATTATTTCAGCATCTGAGGGTTAATTTAATTAAAGAGTTTTCCTTTATACCCTTAACAAATTAAAGGAATGAGCCATCTGTTGAGCATATCTCAAATAAATTATAAATTTTTAAACAAAGTAAAAAAAAAGAAGAAGAAGAAGAACAGAGCGATAGAGCTCACTCTGCTAACAGTTGCTCTAGGTCAGCAGTCCTATGGGACTTTATATCCTCTTTCCTTTGATTGCTTATGTGCATTACAGAGGCTTCCTTATTTCTAGGATCAATTGATTTTTCGTGATTTCAAAGAGACAGAACCATTATCTCACCACTCAATAAGATCATACTACACTTACAAAATATATAATCTACTACTACTCTATAATGTCCAAAGTTCAAAGAAATATAAATGGCAAACGAAAAATTCACAAAGCTAACTAAGTTTGAAATGATCCAGATCTTTGATCCATATAAAAAAATAAGAGTCGAGATAGGAAAAAAAAGAATCAAAGCAATAAAATAGAGAAGAAATAGAAAAATAATTAAGCTGAAATTGAAGTATAAGTATCAATTTTGGAGGTTTATATAGAACAAGAAGTACTATTACCTGTAAATCTATCTCAATTTTTCTTTGAGTTCTCTTTGTTTCTCTCTCTGTTGTGTGTTTTTATTCAAATGATTTTATACTTCAGTATGCAATCAGCATGGCAAACCAAAACCCTCCAACAAAATTTTACTAATAAAACTTGGAAACTAGTGCATATAAACTTATGTATTCTTCTTTCTTTAATTTTTTTCTCTGAATATGTCATCAATTGTGGTTGATCAGCATAATTCTATTAGGAAAAAAGGTTGATCTAGGTTCTAATATAAAGTTTCTAATATTTGCTTATGTCTTGGCCGAATAATTCATTATATACTGCCCCAAATACAAAATAGTATGATGCACTCCACAAAACCAATCAAACATTTACACTTTCTAATATTTAAATTGATATCGAATAGCTTAGATCCATGAATGCATTTTTGAAAGCCACATAAATAAAATCAAAAGATAGTAAAAACATATATATAAATAATACATCGGAGGAGTGGGAGAAAGAACTCACCAGACGCAACACCGATCAATCCAAAATAGAGAAACGAAGAAGAAAATGAGGAGCGATTGTGTATGAGAGAAAGAAGCACTCATAAAAAGATTTGAAGAGTTAATAAGAGAGAAAGAGAGGAGCAACTGTGTGACGAGGGAGAAGAGAAGAAAACATCGCAATAAGAGACAGGTGGAAGAAAAAAAATAATTTATATCTAGGGAAAATTATAAAGTAGCAACCGAATTAAATTCCATTCAAAAATTTGCGAAAAATTTTTGGAACTAAATTTAGCGAGGGAAATTAAATTATGTTGGTAATTTAGCAATAGAGTATAGTTCTATTGCTAAATTTTGTTCCAAAATTTTTCCACCATCTGCTGGCGCCATATTTAGTAACGGTATTTGAATTCCATTGCTAATTTTCGTTGCTATTTTTTGACGCTGAAATTTTTCGTACTATTTAGCAGTGGAATTTCATCATTTTTTTCGTTGCTAAATCAAAAAATTTCAACCGATTTTAGCAACGTAATTTACTTTTCATTGTTAAATAGCAACGGAATTCATTTTCTACTGCTAAATTAGCAAATGGAAATTATTTCGTTACTATTTTTTCGTTGTTATTTTCATATTTTCTTGTAGTGTAATAGTAAAGTTATGTGAGATGTTTGTAAAATTTTTATAAGACCCTTGTGCAGTAAAGTGAAATGTAAAGTAGTACAGTAATTACAGTTATATTTGCTAAAGGTTGGTTGATAGAATTATGCTATAGAATTGAAGGTGTTACAAAAAACCATTGTCTTGACCAAAATAGGAACAATACTGTGTCTTCTTAAAAACAAAAGCAAATGATACATTTAATTCTAATTAGCTTAAAAAAGAAATCCTTCAAAGAGCACAACAACTATAAGCTTAAAAACTAAAGAATTAAGAAGTTTCTATTTCATCTTTAAACTAAGTAGCAAAAATTAAAATTTAAAACTTCCCTAACTATTCCTTTAACCATTAATCCTATGCAAACAAAAATCAAATGAAACATTTATAGTATTAATAGGTACCAGCATCTGTATTAAGTTTTATAACCCCTTGATCAAGAGTAGCCTATTTATAGTTGTCTTTGGCATTTAAACGAACACATGGTGGAAAATGTTTTGCGAACAACCATAGAAGTCATCCAAGGTATTGAATTCTAAATTGAAATGAGTGAAAATATTTTAATCCTTTTTTGGTAGTCTTAGAAACCAAACATAAACCTAAAACTTGAATTCTTCAAACACAAGAAAAAATAGATCCCAAAATCCCAAAAGAATCAAACCTACAAATCAAATTATAAAAACCTATCAAAAAAATCCAAAAAAGGATAAATCTTTTCAAAGAGGCTAAGAGCTAAGAGTATAAAAAAAATGGATAAATACAAATCAGATGAAGAGATGAGAAAAGAAAAGCACACCTTAGGTAGTAACAAGAATAGTAAAGTATTATTTGTTGAAAGAGTGTGTGAATTTGAGAAACAAAAGGACAAGAAGAAAACAATTAAGGAGAAAAACGCAATATTAAACGAAAGATAAAAAAATTGATAATTGAAATAAAAGCTACGATGATGAACTCGTCAGCGATGGCAAATTCAGAGAATTGATGGATTTAGAGTCGACTATGACTTGTTGGAGATGGGGCACCGTTGTTGGAATAATATCAACAAAGAGATTGAAAGAAAAAGTAATTTGAGAAAATTAATTAGGGTTTAAAATAAAAAGAGCATTTTTAAAAATATAAAATTAAAAAAAATGTATTTTTAAATCTCTAAAATTAATGAATGCATTTTTAGGGAGTAAAGTTAAAGAGGGATGTTTTGTGTAAAGTTTTCAACAAAATATTTATACCAATTTTTTTGATTCGGCCCGTGAGCAGATTTAAAGATGACAAAGGATGATGGGCGTAGTTGACATGTTTATTAGCATTCCAATATTAGCATAAATTGTGAATCAACTAAGCGGTCTAGGTTGGAAAAGAAAAATAGAAGAAACTATGGGTGCATTTACTTACAGAAAATAGTTATCTATTTTCTGTTTTCTATTTTTTAAAAAAATTAAAATATTTATTTTCTATAAAAAATTTAGAAAATGCGTTCATTTATCAACAAATGAAAAATTAAAGTATTTATTTTCTATATATATGCATGTTATATACATATGTATATAAGCATACACATGTGTGTGTGTGTGTGTGTATGTATGTGTGTGCACATACATACATATATACGTGTATATATATGTATATGTATGTACATACATACATATGTATGCATGTATGTATGTATGTATATGCATATGTATGTGAATATATGCATATATATACACATACATACACATGTGGTTATATATATATATATATATATAGGTGTGTGCGCATGTATATACAGACATATATATACATATTCATATGTATATATATGTATGTGCATACATACGCATACACACACACACACACATATATATATGCATGCATGCACATACAAGCGCGCACACACACACATATATATGTATGTATGTATGTATGTATGTGTGTGTGTGTGTGTGTACATATGTATATATACATATTCATATGTACGTATGTATGCATGTACTACATACACATGCATATACTTATGTATGTATGCACATACATACATACATATGTATGTATGTATGTATGTATGTGTGTGTATGTGTGTGTGTGTATATATATATGTGTGTGTGTATTAAGATTATTTAGAAAATTTGGAAAACATCTTTTATTAGTTTTCTAATTTCTTCTTTATTTTGAAAAACTAAAAAATTCATTTTCTGTTTTCTATTTTAGAAAACTGACCAAAATAAACATGATTTCTATTTTCTGTGAAATTTTTTTTTGAAAAACTGGAGCAGTTTTCTGTAAGTGAACATGCCCTATATATTTTACGAACTATGACTGTTGCTCTCAAAATTAAAAGATGTATCAAACTTTTATGTAGGGGTGTGCAAATGATCGGTTCGGTTCGTTTTGAAACCGAACAGAACAAACCGAAAATTGAAGTTTATAAAATATAAGAACCGAACTGAAATCGAAGTATATAGAACCGAAAACCGAATGGATCAAAGTAATTTTGATCGGTTCGATTTGGTTCAATCGGTTCTGATCAAATATGGGGTTTTTTTAATTGGACTTTTAACCTGAATGGGACCATATATCTAATATAAATCTTTAATTTACTTTCTTTTTGTTTATTTGTTTTTGGTTTTCAAATCAATTCCATTCATCTTAATCTCATTTTTCATTGTGTCAAACAATTTCTTTATCTCTTTTATTTTATTTTTAATTTACTGTCTTTATTTATTATTTTTTAGTTTCCAATTGCGGCAATTTAGTTATTTATTCTTAAAACAAAATATTTCAAAAATAATTAAATAAATTATTTTTTATGTAAAAATTAAAATGAATAATGTATTTTCCATTATTAAAATGATTAATTACTCATATAAATGGTTCGTTATTGATAAAAAATTGTTATAATATTGGGACATTTATGTAATTTTGTTGTAAAACTGTTAGTAATTAAATAAACCTAAAACATGTTATAAAATCACATTAAATTATCCAGTCTAAATTATACCAAACTATACTACAATATACAATAAAATACTGCACATTAATGAAGATGGCAAATCAACCTCCAAACATGCTCTGATTATAATAAATTTAGTAATTTGCAATCTAATAAGATATATTTCTCCAACAATTTTTGATTTTATTTCTTCCAAATTTAATTTTGACTAAGGTATAAATTTCATTCTTACTTTTTCACCATCAAATAAATTGTATTATAACTGATTTAATGATTAAAAATTAAAAAAATCATGCACTAAAAAAATTATAAATTTGTACATATTTTTATGGCTAAATTAGATAGATCATGATAAAATTTACTAAATTTTATCTACTGTAAGGAAAAATAAAAAAAATTGTATTATAACTGATTTAATGATTAAAAATTGAAAAATATCATGCACTAAAAAGAATTATAAATTTGTACATATTTTTATGGCTAAATTAGATAGACCTAAAAGTATAACGACAATTATGGTTTAACACACATTAATTATTTTTTTATCCTAAAATTATGCCATTGGTTCCTTTTAATTTATGTTGAATTTGTAAATATAATATAGATAAATATTTTCTAAAAACCAAAAATTCAACCCTTGAAAGTAATATACATGCAAAGAATTTACCGAATGTAAGGAAAAACAAAAAATCTGTGTGTTGTGTCTATTAGGATTTAAACTCAAGACATATGGTCTCGATAGAATTTCACGCCACCACTATGCTAGGATGTTTAATATAATATTATAATACAATAAAATATATATATTTAAAAATTTCGATCGATTCGATTTCTTTGATTTTTTTAATTTTAAAAACCGAACTAATTAAACCGATTTTATATTTCCATTCAGAACCGAACGAACAAAAAACCGAACTAACCGAACTAAATAGACAAAAATTTATTCGGTTCGATTCTCGGTTCCGGTTCGATTCTACACACCCCTACTTTCATGTTATTTTAATTAGGAAATTGTGTTTTATCGACAATCTTTAGTGAAGTTCCAATTCTCTTCCCTATTAGTACAGACTGTCGGATTTTGTAATCCATAGCCAAAAAAAAACAAAAAAAGAAAAGATTAAAAATTAAAATACCTTAATAATAATAAATAAGGAAAAATGATTCATTTATCTAAAATTTCACTATTTTTTATTTTGTAATTTTTATTTTTGCTAATAGCAACGAAAATAGGTTTTCTCTTTGATTTAATGTTTTATTAGATAGATTTCTCTAATTAAAAATGATTTCTAAATTTTGTAATTGTATAATTTTGTAGTTTGAAAAGGCCAAGTATTAACATAGTTATAGTTTGAAGGATAATATGTATTTTTCTCCTAAAAAAACGTAATTATGATTAATTATATTAAATGTGATGATGCAATAGATAGAAATTTCTTAGTCTGTTTAAATGTAAGATAAGTAGATCAGGCAAATATAATTAGGAAAAGACAATAAGAAAGCAACAAAAATATGGTTCTGCACAAAAAAATAGTTAAAAAAAAAGGCTGAATTTAATCAAATTTACGAGAACAGGAAGATATGTTGAAGTGCAACTTTTGGACTGACTTCCTGTTCAATTTCTGCAAGTGTGAAAAATAAAAAGTGATGCTGAAGATTAATAAAAATTTTGGCAGATAGAGAGATGACGAAGAATTATGCTTGAGTTATGCCATCCATAAGTTGTTTGTTTTAAAATAATTAAAAATTATAAAGAATTTGTTTCAAGAAATTTAAAATAATTCATTTTTACCCAAAAAATAAGTATGGTAAAATAGGCTTAAATTCAACATTCCATCCGAATCCGTCTAAACATTCCGTCCGAATCCGTCTAAAAGAAATTATCTAAATCCAACTCAAATCCAAAAAATATCCATTCAATCAATCTAAAAATTATCCATCTTAGCCTCAACCTGTTTGGATCTGTATTAGGTATCCAACAGACTTCTTCCAAATTCATTCCAACCTGCCCACTCCAATCTCATCTTCCCATCCAGTTTTCCTGCTTGCTGCTGCCTCTGCCCCTCTCTACAGTCAAGTCGTCGCCCGATTTATCAATAACAGTTCGATTCTCTTCCTGCATCTAGCTGTCTCTAAAAATTATTAAAGAAACATTATTTTTATATACTTTTAAATTGAGGAAATAAATTTGAATATATAAACAAAAACAGAACTTTGATAAATTTCACACTTTCAGCAAAACGGAACAATAGGAAATGGTTGGAAAATAAATCCGGAAAATTTTTCATTTGCAATTTGTTAATTTTAAGTAAACTATTTGGTTTTTACATAATTAAAACTAAATTTATCAACGTAATAAATGTACTAGTGCATATTAAATAGGGATAAATATATAAAATTTTTCCTTAAATTTATATAAAGACATTTAAAATGGAAAATAAAATAATAAATGATTATTTAAAATAAAACGGATTAGAGGGAGTAATATTTTGGCTGTTATTACTGTCATTGTTGTTATTCCATGTTCGATGATCACACATCGTCACTGATCACAATGCTTGTACATAACATTAATCATTTAATTTCAATGACATGCAACCAACATTTTGGGTTTAAATTATGCACAAAATGACGAAAAATTATGCAAATTTTCGGTTTAATTTGTGACGAATTGACAATTAGCATACCATAAAAAATTATAATAAAAAAGAGAGTATTGATTTGATACATACATTGAACATGCCAAATTGTTAGATAAAAGATAATATTTTTTTTATTTAACCATATACCGTTTATGTAATGATCCCTTGAAAATAAAGTATTTTGAAACACAACAAATTCTTGAATTGAAGAATTAGGATTGAATAATTTGAGCTACAAATTCATCAATATTTTTATCAGAAGATCCACCTTCATCCATGGCTTGTTTAGCTAAAATCTTCCATTTTCTTGCATTCTTCTTGATTTCTTGACCTCTCTCTCCTTCCATAATTTCATTTATACAAACCTCCAAAGTTTGTCTTCTCAAAATTCCATCTTCATCAGGCCAAGCTCTAATCCCAATTTTCCAAATATCTTCAACATACTTAGCATTAGTAGGTTGGTCTGACCACTGAGGCACTGCCACCATTGGAACCCCTAAGCACAAAGCTTCAACAACTGAATTGAATCCAGCATGTGTAACAAAGCAACCTATTGCCTCATTTGCTAGCACATCTAACTGGGGGCACCATGTTACCACTAAACCCTTTTCAGAATTAATTTCTTGTTTGAAATTCAAAGGCAACTTTGATTGCTCTGCTTCTCTCACTACCCACAAGAAATGGAAATTGCTTGATTTTAATGCATATGCTAGCTCTTCCATTTGTTCTGATTCCACCTCTGCCAGGCTCCCATATGACAAGTACACTACTGAGCCTTTAGGCTTATCATTTAGCCAATCTATGCAGTTTGGGAAATTAGTATTGAAGAGACTGATGCCATAGTTTTTGTCATCCTCAATTCTTTTATCCAAGTACATTGATGGAATTGTTGGGCCTATCGTCCTCAATTTCAACCGTTTACCCATCCATTCCAATACCTATGTCATCAAATATATATATATATATATATATAACCCCTCAGTTTCAAATATATATAAAAAATAGGGATCAAGTCAATATATATATATAAGTGGCCCAAAATTGTACAGTGCAATGCTGGTATTTATTTTTTCGGTCAAATTTGTTTTTCTTTTTTTAATAAAAGAATGCTTTGTTAAAGAGAATCACTGAATCAGCATCAAGCAAAAATAACATGAAAACGATTATCTAGCTAATCTATGAGCAACCTAATTCACTGACCTTTTGACAAAAATAAATCTAATGTTTGTAATGGAATCACATAAGCTAACAGAATTTATTTTTTTGATTTTAACAAAAATTTTGATGATTTTATGCTCATGATTTTTTTTTTTGTAAAAATATAACATCTATAACTACAGAAATAATTAATTCTATTTTTTGCCATCAAACTTTTCAAGTGTTTAGAAAATACCATAAATTTTTTTTTGGATTATTTTTATCCTTAAAGTTTCAAAACTAAGAGATTTTGCTCTTATGTTTTTTAAATATGTAATTTTTGTCACTAAAGTTATCGAAACTGATATATTACTCGTAAATTGAAAAATATGTAGTATTATATAATAAATTGACGTACAAGACAATGCCAATTTTTTTTTTTTAATTTGAAACTTTAAAGGTAAAAGCAAAAAAAAAAAAAAATTATGTTGCATTTTCTAAGTTCAAAAAGTTGGCATATATATATATATATATATATAGGCAAAATATACCACCAAACTTCCAAGTTTTTTAAATTTTTATAATTTTATTTGATAATACTAAACTCTTAAATTTTTACTTTTTTACTCATTAAACTCTTAATGGATGGAAAAAAAAAATAAAACAGTACAATCTTAGGCTTTTGTTATCCGCATCTCAACCTCAATTTGATGTACTATAGTTAATACTTTTGTCAATTTAAAATTGAAGTAAAAATTGAGAAAGCTGGTTAATTTAAAATTGACATACCTCTTCCTCCAGTGCATGAAAAGAAGTATGAAGAACCCAATCAGCTTGATGAATGTTAATGAATTGATTAACTAACATATTATAGAAAGCAGGGTATTTCCTTGGATCGGAAACAAAAGAAGAAGTTTCTGAAACTTGAAGCACAGGCAAACCAGGAACTGAATCTACTGCTCCTGGTAATGGTACAGGAACAGCACCCTTATGGACATGGTAGTAGAAGTTACTTACAGCACAAGATTGAGTAAAAAAAGCAACTCCAACCAATCCAAGCTCCTTGGCCACATCAAGTGCCCATGGTAAGAACCCATCATAAATAAGGACATTTACATCATTCAATTTCTTGATTAAATTTGCCAAAGATTGTGAGCCTACAACTTTGAAAGTTGACAAGTAAGATTGTGGGGTCTCTGCTTGCTTAGATCCTCCTTCATCAAACCCATCAGATATGGTTTCAATAAGAATAAATTTGGGGAGAGAAGTTGTTTTCATGGAGTTGTTGATGTGTTTTGGGTTGGCAATTGTGGCTTTTACTCCTTTTGAGACTAATCGTTTTGCGAATTGAAGCATAGGGTTTATGTGCCCTTGCGCAGGGTATGGTAGGATTAAGGCATGACCTTTAATTGCCCTTTCTTCCTTATCCATTTTCTTCCTCTGTCTAATTGTGTTTATGAGGTTCTATGATAATTTGTTTCGATCGGCCACACAAGCAATTTATAGATCACAACCAGGACATAATAATAATAATAATAATAATAATAATAATAATAATAATAATAATAATAATAATAATAATAATAATAATAATAATAATAATAATAATAATAATAATAATTATTTTAAACCTAAACTAAACTCGTTTACTATTACCAAATATTTTAAACCTAATTTATTTCTGACATTTTGATATTGAGTGCTTAATATTTCCATAATTTTCAATTTTATATTCTTATCTTAATTTAATGTTTTTCTTGATTGGTATTGAAGGTTTGGTATTGGAATTTTGTAAAAAAAAAAAAAGAAAAAAAGAAAAATTGAATTAAGGTATATACATAAAATTAAAAAAAATATATTTTTGTACCTAAGATCAAAACATCAAAGGTAAATCGATTTCAAAATTAGCATTAAATAACCCAACCTCCAAATTTACTGACTTTACATATTACATTTACTAATTGATATCAACGTGTCAGCTGTTTTTATTTAATGAATGTGCTACTTTTCTGTCCTTCCAATATAATCAAAAGACAAAAACCTCTTTCAGCCTTAAAATTATTCTATACACTCATGGATTATTTATTTATTTATTTTGTCAGTTGGTTCGTGACTTTCATGCAGAAAGAGTGAATAATGTCAATTTGCGAAGAAAATTAAACTATATAATTAATTTAATCTCAATAATATAATAAGAGAAAATGTGACCAATAAGAAAAAGTTATAAAATCAAATAAAAAGACAAAAATGTCTAGACCCATAAGGTTAATTTGATTACGCATGCAGTGACATCACTCTCAAATTAAAGTGACAAAAAACATCCATACAATATATAAAACAAAAGTATGTAGTGCGATGAATTTTTTTAAATTAAATTAATATTTTATTATTTTATTGTTAGACTGACTTAAAACGATAAATAATATATCTAATCCTTTGGATTTCACCGTTTGTTCCTTTTTTTTTTTTTAGCAGCTCGCATGATAGAAAATCAAATGACTCCTCACGGATGTAACATCTTCTTTCAAGTAATTCTTTACTATTGTTTGAATTATTGATCTTGTTTCTAATTAATATATATAGCCAAAATTGAATTAGTCCAACTATATAATCTAAATTTATATAGGATACCTGTCAATATTATTTGTTATTTATATATAGATTATTAATAAAGTCTTGCTGATTTATAATTTTCTTTAAATTAACAAATGAGTCATTACATATTTATATTTTTTTATTTATATCTATAGTATTTAAAAAAATAAATGTACTAAAAAAGTAAAACTGAACTTTATAATATAAAATGAAAAAAATAACAATGCATTAATATTAGTACTAAACTTGGAATTAAAATAAAATACTATTATTAGTTATAGTATTTGCAATTGATGTACAAAAATTATTAATAAAATTAAAAATATAATTAATTCTTTACAATGAAGTCTCAAATATATTTGTTTATATTTTGTTTTATATGTTTTATATTTTCAATTATACATTGATTTTTCAAAAGTTGTGAGAAAATTATAATTATAATATTTATTAAAAATAATTTATTATGTAAAAATACTTATACACCTAAGTACCGAGTATATTTAAAGCTGAAGTACAGACAATAAATGATAGTCGAAGGAAAGCATTGAAAAAAAATCAGAACCAAGCATTTATGTGCTATTTCTTATTTATTTGTTTATTTTTTTTTATTTATTAAATTGGAGTATATGATATTAAGAATTCCGCTCTGTATCCATCATATTGGAAATTTAGATTAAATTAGTAGAAGATTGGGACTTCATTTATGTCTTTTCTATCAAGGCATATATGTATTATATAGTTCTTATAGAATTTATTTAAAAAGATTACAGTTTAAATCTTCCAATCTCATTTATATGCTTATAACTAGATTTGGATTTTTACAGTTACTAGCTGTGGGTGTGGAATAACTTATCGGTTTATAACCTATTTTTAAATTCCAATTCATTAAAATCGGTATTTTAAAATTAATATTTAAATTCAGTCCATTAATAGCTGGTTAACCACTAAATAATATCGATGAACTATTAATTATTAATTAAGTGTTAAAAAATTAAATATAAACCTTATATAAAAATTTTTCAATCCATTCATCAAATTAAAAGATAAATTTTTCAAGTTTTAAAAATAAAATACAAGTTATTCAAATTTAATAATAATACACTAAAATAAAATTATATAAATATTACTTCAGTCATCTAGGTTCTAATATTAGAGAACAATATGGATAAATATGAAAACTATTCTCATATTCATATATATGTGTAAAATTATATACAAAATTATTACCCATTAATAACCAGTTAATTAGATACTCATATCTAAGTTCAAGTTTATTGACCATAATTTTAAAAATTAAAATTTACATTTACGAATTGGATCGTTTAACTGTTAAAGTCGACTTGAAATCAATTAAACTATTTTCATTTTTTTTTAATCCTAATAATTTGTAGTAATCTTATTAGTAATTATAATCAAGAGAAATCAAACATATAGCAAGCGATTTCTGAAGCATGAAAAAATTTAAATTTCAAATCAAAACGTTATGTATGGATAGATGGTATGGACCTTCTAAACAAGAACTCTTAAACAGCAAACAATCAGATCCATTACTCAATGCAGATATGAAAAACTGAAAATATAGGAGCTACTTAATTAATTTGGTTATAAATTCATCAATATTTTGATCTGAAGATCCACCTTCTTGCATTGCCTCAATACCTAACTTCTTCCATTTCTTGACATTCTCTCTTTCCATCACTTCCCTTATGCAAAACTCCAACACTTGTCTTCTCACAATGCCTTTCTCGTCAGCCTTGGCTCTAATTCCAGTTTTCCAAACATCTTCCACATACTTAGCATTAGTGGGTTGGTCTGTCCCCAGAGGCATACCCACCATTGGGACTCCTAAGCTCATAGCTTCAAGCACTGAATTGAACCCAAAATGTGTAACGAAGCACCCAATTGCCTTATCCGACAGCACTTCCAATTGAGGGCACCATTTCACCACCAAACCCTTTTCAGATATTTCCTCTATCAATTTTTTAGGCAATTTAGACTGCTCTGCTTCCCTGACAACCCACAAGAAGTAGCAATTTGTAGCCTTCAATCCCCAAGCAATCTCCTCCATTCGCTCTTCTCCAAGCCCTGCAACGGTCCCAAACGACACATACACAACTGAACTATTGGGCTTATTACGTATCCAATCCATACATATACTATTATCTGCCTCGAACAGATCGATCCCATATTCTTTATCATCTTCAATTCTCTTATCCAAGTATTTTGATGGACCCAAGTCCAAATTGCTTGGCTACATCAAGAACCCAAGTCAGGTGCCCATCATAAACCACTGCACTAATTGGGGGATTCGAATGTTTAAGGTTGTTGATTAATTTTGCTAAAGATTGTGAACCAACATCCTGAAATGTTGAGAAATAAACTTCTGCGCTCCCTGCCTGTGCAAGACCACCTTCATCAAATCCATCAGAAATAGTTTGAATCTGAATTGGGGTATTGGGATCAGAATCCATGGAGTTGTTGATGAAGACAGTATAGAGGTGATCGCGAGGAGGGGCGGGGCCGGAGAATTCTCCCCCACTCCCTCCTCTGCCAGTGGCGGGGATTCCCCGCCCCGCCCTCGCCACCAATCTCGGAGAGGAATTTCCCTCGTCCCCGCCCCGCGGGGATCCCCATCCCCCGCGAGGATTCCCGTCTCCCGTTTTTTTTTTAAATTTTAAAATATAATATTTTATAAATAACTAAAATTAAAATATAATATTTAACAAATAAAAAATTTAAAATTAATAATAATTTAAAATTAAGTATAATTTAAAATTTAATAATTATAAAATTAAATTATTTTATAAATAATTAAAATTAAAATATAATATTTAATACATAAAAAATTTAAAATCAATAATAATTTAAAATTTAATAATTATAAAATTAAATTATATTTTAATTTTAATTATTTATAAAATATTATATTTTAAAATAAATAAATAAATATATATATATATATTTTTTTTTGCGGGGCGGGGATCCCCGCGGGACGGATACTCCATTCCCCGTCTCCGCCCCCGATTCTAGGACGGAAAATTTTTTTCCTCCGCCCCCATTCTCGCGGGGGAAATTTTGGGAATTCCCAGCCCCGAACGGGACGGGTTCCCATTGGGGTCGGGAAATCCCCGCCCCATGATCATCCCTAAAACAGCATTTGCTAATGTGACTTTGACTCCTTTAGAGATCAAACGCTTAGCGAATTGTAACAGAGGATTTAGGTGGCCTTGTGCAGGGAAAGGGAGGATGAGAACATGACCTTTCCAAACCATTTCTTCCATTATCCCTCCAATTTTCAAAATAAATAATTGGAATAATTTCCTTTAATGAGTCTCTCTGTGGAGAAGCTTATTTATTGTTGTCAAGCGTGAGAAAAGACTTTGTGGGGGTTTAAGATTTTGGAGCCAAATAAGACTTTGACTTGTCTTTGTTTGGCAGCCAAGGATCTTGGAGGTCAAGTTGTTAGTGGGAATTATTGTCTGCTTTTAGGGCAAGGACTTGGGTAGAAATTAATGTTGCAGGGCGGCATTTTTATTTGGTGGATTCAATTTTATAGATTTGAGTGATATCGTTATTTAATCTTGCACCACTTTCAATTTATTAGTAATCTATCTTTTTTTTTTATAATTGATTAATTGGGAATAAGAAAGAATGAGATTCTAATTTTAATAAATTAGAAAATAATCAAACTACCAACAATTTAAATTATAAAAAAATGATCAAATTATCGGTAAATTTTTTTATTTTTTTGACTGTGAATGCATATCGATTACGTATTAAGTAATTTTTGTATTACAATTTACATAAAAAATGACAGTGCAAATGGATATTAAAACCTTTTATATTTGTTTAAAACTTCAAATTTTACCCCCAAGTATTAGATGTAATGATATAAATTGCACTACAAGAAAATCCTGAAATAGCAACGGATATATTCCGTTGCTAAATTAGCAACGGAAACATTATTCCGTTGCTAATTTAGCAACGGAAACATTATTCCGTTGCTAAAATTGGTTGAACTTTATAAAATTAGCAACGAAAAAATATTTGGTTAGCTTCCGTTGCTAAAAGTGGAGGGAATTTCTGGCGCCATTATTTAGCAACGAAAATTAGCAACGAAATTTTTATTCCGTTGCTAATTAAGGCGGCAACAAATGGCGGGACGAAAAATAGCAACGGAATTTAATTTCCGTTGCTAATTTAGCAACCGAAAAATAATTTCGTTGCTATTTAGCAACGGAAATAGTATTCCGTTGCTAAATAGCAACGGAATGATATTTCAGTTGCTAAATTAGCAACGGAAATTAAATTCCGTTGCTAAATTTCACTTTGAAAGAAAAATAGCAACCGAATGATATTCGGTTGCTATTTAGCAACGGAATTTTATTTCGGTTGCTAAAATAGCAACCAAATTAAGATTCCGTTGCTAAATAGCAACCGAATTTAATTCGGTTGCAAAAATAGCAACCGAATTCAGATTCCGTTGCTAAATAGCAACCGAATTTAATTCGGTTGCAAAATAGCAACGGAATAATGATTCCGTTGCTAAATTTCACTTTGAAAGAAAAATAGCAACTGAATTATATTCGGTTGCTATTTAGCAACGAAATTTTGTTTCGGTTTCTAAAATAGCAACCGAATTTAATTCGGTTGCAAAAATAGCAACCGAATTAAGATTTCGTTGCTAAATAAATTCGGTTGCAAAATAGCAACGGAATAATGATTCCGTTGCTAAATTTATTCTAAATATTTACATATTTGCCATCGAGTATAAATACCCTACTAAAAACCCTAAGCTCTCATTCTTTCATTTCTTTCCCTCTCCTGCCGCCGTCTCCTCTTCTCCCTCTCACGACCAAAACCAGCTTCGTTAATCACGTCAAGGGTTTCTTCACCGACCACCACCACCATCCACCTCCTCCACCGTCAGCGTCGCCAGCACTTCAACCCGTCTTTGCTTTCAGCTTTCTGCTGCTGCGTTTTCCACTGAACTCGCCCCTCCACGTGCATTTCTGTGGCTCCAAGTGGGCCGATGAGCAGAAGATCTTAGACGGACAATTCCACATCATGACGGCATTAACGAACAAGTGCAAAGCCAGATTCAGTTTCTTTGTTAAAATAGATTCAGTTTCTTTTTTATAAGTTTTAATGGCAGCTTAGCAATATTGGTTTTCTTGTACTCTTGAGTTATCTATAATATGTTATGGCTTATTAAAAAATATTCTATCGGGTATGCGAGAAACTAACTTGCTATACTCTATACTTTTTGCAGATGGTAACTTGGTTCTTATGGTTTAAAAGAGGATAAAGCTTGATAAATTGCAACAGGTGCTATCTTTTACCTTCTGCTGCTTTTCGGATGAGTGATGTTTTTGATAATTTAAGTTCTTTCATCATTTATTCTCTGGCTCTTGATCTTGAGATAACTTATGCTTAGTTCTTGCTTTGTTTCTTTTTCTTTTTTGGTTTCTTTCAGCGTGAAGGTACCATATACTGAATATTTGTGAATAATATTAATTCGCCAAGCAAACCATAATTTATGTTCTGGTTTGTTTTTTTGTAATTATTTTTTATTAACTAAGTTTAAGTTACTTAAAATTTTAGTTGTCTATATGTTTTTTCGCAATTAACTTAGGTACTGGTTTTTTATTTAGCTTGTGGAAAGGAGCAACATGTTTGTACAAAGTGTCGTTGCCGCGTGGGAAGTACAATTGGAAGGTGTATTAACTTTGTTCTACTTAAGAAATATGGGATTTTATGGTTCTGGGGTTATCTGTTAATATGTTTCTGTGACATTGTGTGCTAAATATCTTCTGCTTTCTATTTGTAGAGACGCAGCTGAAGTAGAAGTAGAGATGCATTGTTCTTCTACTGTAATCTCTGTTTTAATCTTTTTAGTGGGATACATTGTGCTATAGTATGCAGTCTCCTTTGTGAACTGCAGGTTTTAGAAATGTGGGTTAATAGAGGTCTGTGGTTTTTAATTTGGATCTACTAAGGGCTGTTCATCCCTATTTAGTGTTGGGAGTCTGATTCTGCACTCCCAGTCTGTTGTTATTCTAGGATGGACCTTATATTTTCTGTAATATCCTTTTAATGACATTTTGGCTTATGAAAAAAAATTTATTAACTGATCTATCTTTTGTGTATCTTGTGATTATAACTTTTTTTGTTTTAATTTTAAAAATTAAAGAAACCCAAAGTTGAGTAACAAGCTGTTTGAAAAATTTTAGTTCCATTTGTCATTAGCTCTGAATAAGACAATGCTTTGCCTTTTTTTGTTTGATTTATTAAGATTGATTGTTAATTTGCAGTGAATTTTCAGTATTTGATTCTTATGCTTATAAATAATAATAATTTTTTGGTCAATAGTTTGAAGAAGGTAAATTGCCACGTGTCTATATATATTAATCAACTGCATCAAAATTTCTTAGAGCATATAAGCATTTATTGTGTAAATATATCAGTGCTTCAAAAGATAATTCTGAAAGAAAAGACATCATCTTGTTGTTTTAGTGTAATTTGTTGGTTTTTCTTTTGTAGTGATGGAATAGCGACGAAAAAACCGTCACAAATTTTTTATACTAGTTGCTGACTTTAGCAACGGAATGCAACTCGGTTGCTAAAATTAGCAACGGAATTTTAATTCGGTTGCTAATTTTGACCAATTTACCAGATGTTAGTGGTTAGATTTAGCAACGGAATTTAATTTTCGTTGCAAAATTTAACAACGGATTGAACATCGGAATAAATATTCCGTTGCTAAAAATACCAACCGCCGAATTAGCAACCGAATTTTCTGTTGCTAATTTTTATTAGCAACGGAAATGCAACAAATTCGGTTGCTAATTTCCGTTGCTATTTGCTGATTTTCTTGTAGTGTTAGATTTTTAGTATGTACTAATTTTTAAATATTTGAGAATTATTTGGCATTAGTCGGTGGACTGTGATTATTTTTTAAATATATTAGATTGGAATTGGAATTAAAATTATGGAGTAAATATAAATTAAGATACATAGTGTCTAGATAAACATTAGCATTATGGATAACTATAAAATAATAAAAGTAACCACTATAAGTAATTTTCTATTACTAACATCCGAACCATGTGCACTGACTCCATTGAGCCCTTTATGCAAGCTTGTTTTATTGAATTTTTTTTAAATAAGACATATCTCAATATTTTTAAAATAGTTCGCATCAAATTCAATTTAAATTAAATGGATAAAATTAAAATATACAGTTTTTTAAATTTTACATTAAATTAATTAAAATAATTCTAAATCAATTAAAATTTGAAATAATTTTGTAATCAACCAAAAAAATTAAATAAAAATTTAATTTATATAAAAAAATTAATATCAAATTTTTAAAATATTAAAAAAGTAATATAAAAAACATTAACATTAAATATTTTTTTAATCGCACTGAGAATACAAACAGAAAAGAAAGAAAAACAATGGTGAACGACGTACGCATCTTATTTTATTTACGTAGCGCGTGCAGTGACATCACTCGACACTTGCACATCCAACCTCCTTTATGTAATTATTTGAAGATGTTGAAGATGCACATGCCTGCTGCGCTTTTCAAGTTGTGTTAATAAGCTTTATATTTTCACTCAGACTCCATGGCTTCTTTATTTTTCGAAATTTTCTTGTAAATCACTTGCTACAATACTCTGATACTATTTAACAACAACAAAAAAACAATAATGAAGAAACTAATCCATGCATGCAATAAAGGGAAGCCTAGGAGCTACTTAATTTGGCTACAAAGTGGTCAATATTTTGATCAGAACTTCCACCTTCATCAATTGCCTGTACAGCTAACTTGTTCCATTTCTTTGCATTTTCTCTAATCTCTTTACCCTTCTCTCTCTCCATCACTTCCCTTATGCAAAACTCCAACGCTTCTCTTTTCACAATGCCTTTCTCATCCGCCTTAACTCTAATTCCCACTTTCCAAATATCTTCCAGATACTTAGCATTAATGGGTTGGTCCGTCCATTGAGGCATACCCACCATTGGCACCCCTAAGCTCAAAGCTTCAACAACTGAATTGAACCCACAATGTGTAACAAAGCACCCTATTGCTTCATCTGATAACACTTCCAATTGTGGGCACCAATTCACCACCAAACCCTTTTCAGATATTTCCTCGTTCAATTTTTTAGGCAATTTAGCCTGCTCTGTTTCCCTAACAACCCACAAGAAGTAGCAATTTGTAGCCTTCAATCCCCAACCAATCTCCTCCATTTGCTCTTCTCCAAGCTCTGCCATGCTCCCAAATGACACATACACAACTGAACCATTAGGCTTATTATGTACCCAATTCATACATTTGCTACTATCTGCCTTGAACAGATTGATCCCATAATTTTTATCATCTTCAATTCTCTTATCCAAGTATTTTGATGGAAGGGTTGGCCCTACTGTCCTCAGCTGCCACCGTTTCGTCATCCAATCCACCGCCTAATTAATAAGATAGAAAATAAATTATATATAGAAATTAAAGTAACATCTCAATTAATGCCATGTATATATCAAAAGGGTGAAAGTCCGATACCTGTGGCTCCATATCATGAAAGGAATTTGAGAGAACCCAATCTGCTTGATCAATGTTCCTGAATTGGTTAACAACTAGATTGCTCCAAGCTGGATATGATCCATAATTAGATATAAAAGATGAAGTTTCTGAAACATGAAGTAAAGGCAATCCAGGGAAACAAACAGTTGGCCCTGACAATGGCAAAGAAAGAAGACCCATGTGGACATGGTAATACATGACATTAACAGCACAAGGCTGAGTGAAAAACACCACTCCAACTAATCCAAACTGCTTAGCTACATCAAGTGCCCAAGGCAAGAACCCATCATAGATAATTGCAGAAATAGGGCGACCTGAATCTTTAAGCTTGTTGATTAAATTTGCCAAGGTTTTTGAACCCACAACTTGTAAACTTGATAAGTAAACATCAGTGCTTTCTGCCTGGGAATAGCCTCCTTCATCGAAGCCATCAGATATGGTTTCAATTTCAATTGGGTTGGTTGGGTCTGCAACCATTGACTTGTTGATGGCTATGGTGTTTGCTAATGTGGCTTTGATTCCTTTAGACACTAATCGCTTTGCGAATTGTAAAATGGGGTTGATGTGCCCCTGCGCAGGATATGGAAGGATAAGAACATGAGGTTTCAGGGCCATTTTTCGTTCTCAAATTCTTCTTTTGATCGACCAAATAAATAGACAATGCAACCGATTTCCTGCATAATTTGTGGACCTCTCCAGTTCAAAATAATAGTAATTTCATACAATTTTAATAATATAGAAATTATTTATAAAACAATATAATAATAGACTGACATATGATAAAAAGTTAAAAAAAAAAATTAAATTATATAATAATTATTTGTGTGCTTTTATTTTATTTTTTTGGTTTACATATCAACGTGTTGGCTTGATTTCTTAGAGTTATCATCGACCCAGCCTAAAAATATCGTTGGATATCTTAGCAATTTTATGGTAGGCACTGTCGTATCCAATTAAAATAGATCAAGACCGTTCAATTAATTGTAGGAATTTAACAGGACCTTCTTTTCTTGATTGCTCCATTCGAGGTTGAAAAAATATATGCGAAAATCGTTGGATATAACTGCAACAATTTGACTGTTTGGTTGAGCATAAAAATATTTTGTATAGACAATAATAAGAATAGTGAAAAAATAAGAAAAAAAAATTAAAAGATACAAAATTTGTACTTAAAAAGAAAAAAAAAGAATTGTTAGCATTTTTAAAGTCACAAATGTTAACATAAACAAAATTAAAATCGTATCATAATTTTAAACAATAAATCAATTTTGATTCACGGTTTTACTTATAAGTTATAATATGAATAATTTTTTACAGTATTGAAAAAAATAATTTTTCATTCATCGTATCGAAATAGTAAACGATTCATGGCATTATGAATTCGAGGGCTTATATGTATTGGTTTTATGACTATGGTTATTTTAGCTATTTTGGTTTATTAATGGAAAAAATAATGGATTTAAAAAAAAAAACCTAATAGAAATAAATTACAATGAAAAAAATGAAGTTTATTAATTGGGTTCAATTATTGGATTATAATTTATAACATAAATCAAATTTTAGTGGATTATACATATATATACTAAACTAAAACATCTGAAAAAGGGTTTAGAAACATTTTCACATTGAGATATAGTATAGATTATACATATAAACTAAAACAATGTGATGATGATATATTGAGGTAGGCAAATGATTAATTAGTCTCTAAATAGGAATATTAGCAGAATAATACTAAAGATTTTCTGGAAGAAAGAAGAATGGATGGTGGCTCCTATTAGGTAAGTCTGCAAACTCAGCCAAAACACTATCATTCGTCTCCGTTCCAAGAACTCATCAATCCCTTCTTCTACCATTGATTTCTTCTTCTTTATCTTCTCTGCCAAGCAACTCGCTAACATCACTGCGTCTTCTAGAGAGGCGGAGCCACCTTGTGCTAAGAATGGACCCATTGCATGCATTGCATCTCGGCCACCGTCACAGACTGTTTTCTAAAATTCGAGATCAATAAATCCAAGGGTGGTCGGTATTTTACTCCTGCTAGATGGCAAGATTTTAAGTCTGTGTTCATTATTAGCTGTATTTCTCTTTCTTTGAAACCATTCAGCCCTTCCATTGTTGTTTCCTTTATCAGCTTTACATCTCTTGAAATTCTTGGATCTGTCCCACACCAAAATTTACTTACAACTTATAAATATTATAAATTTAACCCTCGATTAAGCCAAGAAAAATACCTGTGGAAGTCCATTTCCGAGTTACAAACCAGTAAACCCAGTGGTGATCAATCGGAAGAACTCCAAGCTGAACATGGTTATTGCTAAACATATTAAACAGATTGCTGTGATCATGTCCCTTCTCGTAATATGATAACCCTCTAACTACGGTTAATGGATAAAATTTTGGAGGATTTAGCCCAATAAACTTTGCTATTGTAGAATTTATTCCATCACATCCAATCACTATCTGCAAATATATCAAATAATTTATTTATAATTAAATTAAGAAAAAGGGGTCTCAATATATTAATTTAACTACCTTGGCCTTAATCACACTTCCATCTTGAAGATGGAGAACAGGAGATGAGGTAACTTCATCCGTTTCTACAGAAACGACTTGTCGTCCAAAGAAAATACTGTCGTTTGGTAAACTATCCGCCAATACTTTAATAAGTTTCATCCGCCTTACACAACGAATTTCTCCACTCCTATTTATACAAAAATCTACAGCTAAGTTTTAATAATTTTGGAGTGAACGGAAAGGAAATAAATACAAACAACATACATACCCTGTTATTTTGTTGCGTTTGGCGTCATCATGAACTGATATATAATCGCCACTGCATGTGAAATAATATAGAGAAATTCAATTGAAAATAGAGAAAAGCTAAAAATTGAAATGAGTGAATGCGAAGATCTTACAATTGAATTTCAATGGAGGATTGCCTAAGGGAAGAAGCAACACCAAGCTGATCCAGTGCAGTCCAACCATTCTGTCTCATTATAATCCCTACTCCGGAGGTTCTCAAGTCTTCTGATTTTTCTAGTACTATGCTTCTTATTCCTTTCCTGTTTCCCAATTATTTTTCTTTAGTACTTCATAATACTTTAAGCTTCTTCTCATTCTTCAAATTCACATTATGAATATGTTATTTCGTTATTTTTAATTAATGCGTCAAACTCTTTTTTATACATGGCAAATACACAAATTTATTTCTTTTACTTAATATTTATCTTAATTATTTTTTGTAATCACCAAATAAAAACAATTAACTTTTATACTAAATTTTATAAAAAAAAGAGTGAAAAAAAATTAATGATATACAAGGACATGAACTTGATTCAATAATCCATTTAAATACTTAAATTTTAAAAGTAACTTATTTGGCACACATAACTGTAAATTTTACAAATAACAAATATAAATTTATACTGAATATGAAAAATTAAAATATTTAACACTAAATTATGTTGATATGACATCACATGACATGAAAATCAATAAAAAATCCATTAAAATCAACAAAAATACCAAAACATTTAGTTTTCAGTTATCGCTAATTTCATTATGCATGTAAGATATATATTTTTATTACAAATGTTCAAATATTGCATCAATATAATTGAGTGTCAAGTTCGATTTTTAAAAATAATGTGAATTTATGTTTACCATTTACAAATAATTTTGATAAATATATACATTCAATCGTTAAATTTTAAATATTCAAATAAATTATGAATCAAGTTCGGCTCTCCATAAAAGGAAAAAAGAAAAAAGAAGTGGCTGAAATGAAACTTGTGAAATTGTAAAACGTAGCTTTCGGTTGATAATAATGAAACTGGAAACATCAATCTTTTGTTCTGAAAGCATGAGAATTTTGTTTCCTAGTTAAAGGATGACACATGATTTTCACTTCATTCAATATGAACAGAAAAGCAACATGGCAGGACAAACTAGAAGGATCAGATGAATGATTAATTAATCAAAAGACAACACAACTCATTTTTCTGTCACTAAATAATAATAATAATAATAATAATAATAAAAAACCTGTAAAGAGCGAGTGCGGTAGCAAGGGCCACAAATTCCACTGCCAACAATCACAATATCTTCTTCTCTTGAGCCCTCCATTGATTAATCTTCTCTTATCCTTCTGCTTTCATATATATACAATTCAGAAATAATATCATTAAAGAAAAGGACACACAACATACATATTTTACAGCAGAATTTCCTCTATTCACGAATGAAGATACTTCCATATAATTATTTTATTTTTGGAAATACAGAAATACTCTTTTTTTTTTGGTTGAAAATTGAGAACCTATTTTAAGAGAGCGTATGAAGGATGTGACCTCTTGTGAAGGCGCAACATCCTTGGGGATTCTACTGTTTTTATCGCATGACCATAGGGGGATTATTATTATTATTATTATTTATACAATTACTCATATTTAGTTTGAGCTGCATTGGCCAATTAATTATGTGAGCAAAACTGTTTTAATATTAAAATTATCATTCTTAAGATTCAAATTCGAGAATTCGAAATTTAAAAAAAAAAGTGTCAAACTACTTGAATAAATCAATATTTATATGACTTTTTGTTTTTTAAAATCTAAAGGACCACACACACACACACACATATATATATATATATATATATATATATATATATATATATATATATATATATATATATATATATATATATATATATATATATATATATATATATATATATATATATATATATATATATATCAGGGGAGATGGCGCTCGAACTGGGATGGGTACCGAAAGAGGTGGTCCCCGTGCCGAGAGGGTTTAACATTGAATTTGGGCCTTGACTGGACAGGATATCCTTTTCAGCTCAAATGGTATCAGAGCCAAACTTGGGTTCCCGAGGTTGCGAGTTCAAGTTGCGGCTGCTCCTAGACGCCTGCGTAAATTTCCAGTTGTGTTTGGCCAGGTACTGCGGGCCATGTGAGTAAAGGTGCCTTAACAGCGAAGGGTCCCCCCAATAACCCGATTTAGGGGGAGGGGAGATGGCGCTTCGGACTGGGACGGGTACCGAAAGAAGTGGTCCCCCTTATGCACACGTGGTCGAGAGGGTTTAAATTGGATTTGGGCCTTGACTGGACAAGATATCCTTTTCAGCTCAAATACCACCTCTTTCGGTACTCGTCCCAGTCCGAGCGCCATCTCCCATTCCCCCCCAAACCGGGTTACCAGGAGGACCTTTCGCTATTGAGGCACCTTTACGTACATGGCCCGCAGCAGTACCTGGCTAGACACAGCTGGAAATTTACGCAGGCGTCTAGGAGCAACTGCAACTCGAACTTGCGACCTCGAGGGCCCAAGTTTGGCTCCGATACCATTTGAGCTGAAAAGGATATCTTGTCCAGTCAAGGCCCAAATCCAATCTTAAACCCTCTCGGCCATGTGTGCACAAGGGGATCACCTCTTTCGATACCCGTCCCAGTCTGAGCGCCATCTCCCCCCGAACATCCACGGTATCAGAGCCTAAGGGGGTAGTAGATTTATAAAGTAAGTTTTTATAATTTGAAAAAATTATTTGAATTACTTTCTGAAAAATTTAAAATATTTTCTAGGTGATGATAGTTGTTGGGTAGTAAATTCCATGTTAGCCGACAGACAGGCGTTTAGGGTAGTAAATCCTTTTCAAGTTTATCCAAAAAAGAAATAACAATTTTTCAAAAATTAATTAAAATAATTTTTTGAAATTGTGGATAATTTATTTGTAGAACTACTTCTTTCTCAAGTTCTTCTACTTCAAACTCTTTTGAACTGGGTACTCAAAAATCAAACATCATCAACAGTGAAGAAATCACTATTGAAAATTTTCAAAAATCAATAAATAACTGAAAAATTCCTAAAATAAAAAGAGATCAAGTTTATGAGAATAGTTTTTTTTTCTTCAAAAAACTCATAAAAATTGATTTCATAATCAAAACAGAAGAACGAGGAGTTCAAACCTCAAAACCATTTGAAACTATTCATATTCTCTCTCCAAAAACTCTGCAAAAACATAGAGAACGAAAATATGAATATATCCATATAGGACTTATTCAAGTAGGCATAAAACCTCTAACAAGAGAGGGATTAAACACTTTAATTCTTTGTGTTTTGAGGGATGCAAGATTTTTAGATTTTCAAGATGAAATTTTAAGCTCAGTTGAGTTGAGCTTTTTTCAAGGACCGATTTTTTTTGAATGCTCACCAAACATTTCATTATCTTTAATAGATCCAAACATTTTGAAATCTTTGGTTTTCCAAATTAAAACTCATAATTACAAAATGTTGGAAGGGTCAATTCCAGTAGTTATCATTTACATAGTACATTATAAAGCAATATTTTCTGCTTTTACATCTGTAAAAAAATTACAAAAAAGGGTGAAACCTTATTTTTACAAACGAATTTATCCAGAGAAAATACTGTTATTCCAAAAACCATACTTTGAAGAAATATTGATCTTCCTGAAGAATGAATTTTAGAAGGAGCAACTAAACCAAAATCTCTTGAAAAATCTAAACCAAACACTCATTTGAGGAAAAATTACTCAGTACGATGATGGAAGGGTAAAATTAAGCTTTTCAAGAGCTTCCAGTTATCGATTTTCTGACTCTAGTTCCTTAACTAGTACTATAGACATCGAACGAGCCTCAAAGCTCCTTTTAGTGATTCATCTCCTTGATAGGTAAGAAAATTTTTCAAAACCAAGATTTTCTTGTTCAATTATTCCAAGTGCATCTTTTCAAAATGTTGATTATTCAACAACAGTTCCTCATCATATTTACACTAGACCACAGGTTTCAAATGAGGAATAACAAAATGTTTCTCCAACTTCACCATCTTTTTCGGCAATAACAGAAAATGTTATAAATGAATTAAATGTCATTGAAAAAGATTTTGAAGTGGACAAAACATATTTACATAAGGATTTCTATTCAAAAGAAAATATAGAAAAAAGAACATGGTTCTTCACAAATTTTCTAGAAAAAAGAAAAGAAATTCAAGAAAAATATTATGAATTTATTTTTGAAAATAAAATGCAAATTCTGTTCTTTGATTGGTTTGAAATTTATGCTTTGAAAGAAAAAATTTCATATCCATTTCAACAAAAAACCATTAGTCCTATAACTTCTAGAAGTAAGGATACAGAGTGGGAAATGTCTGATGGTAAAAAAATACAGTCAACACATTCGCCATTAAGACATATAAGAATAACACATTTAAACCAAACAGTAGAAGCTAGTCCTTACAAAACTCTGAATGAAAATACGGATAAAGATATTAATAACATTATTCAACAGAATAATTTTACAAATACTCATCTTAGTACAATTGTAAAACAATTAACTAGGATAGAGGAGTACCAAAAAACTTTTGTAGTTTCCCCTATTGAAACCACAAAATCTAAGTTAAAAAAACCTGGTTTTTAAACCTTTACAGGTATCCAAGACTAGTCAAAAATTATTTAAGGAGGATAAATCAGAATTTACTCAAGCCTTGAAAGACCAGTTAAGTAGGATAGAGTCATCATCTACTTCTGCCCCTATGGTTGCACAAGACACCTTAGATAAAAATAAAACAGTCAGCATTTTAGATCAAATTTCTAACTTTGAAGAAAGTAAAAAACATAAGTTGTCCAGACTCCATTGTCTACGAAGTACACCTTCACCTTTGGCCATGATAACTGCTCCAGACTTGGGCATAGAAAATAGACCAAACATATTATCACAATCTAAGTTCAATGCCTCTACTGTCTATGAATGGAACATATATGGTATGTTTGAGTATAATATCCTTAGTCTTATGCAACAGATGACTATGGCATCTAATGCATATAAAATCCAAATAAATACCCCTGATAGAGCCATAGTTGAACTCCTAATAGCAGGTTTTTCAGGTCAGTTAAAAGGCCTATGGAATTTTTATCTTACCGAGCAACAACAGTTATAAATTTTAGGTGCCATTCAAACAACAGAGGAAGAAACTCCCATCCTCGATGAGTTAGGAAACCCTATTCCAGATGCAGTCGCAACACTATTGTACTTCATAGGAGATCCATCTCATTTAAAAGATAAAAATACAGAACTGCTTTCAAACCTTAGGTGTAAAAAGCTTTCTGAATTTCAAAATTATAAAAATACATTTCTAACTAAGGTAATGCTTAGAGAAGATTCCAATCAACCATTTTGGAAAGAAAAATTCTTAACAGGATTACAAACACTCCTAGGAGAAAAAGTTAGAAATAAAATCAAAGAAATGTTTGGAATTAATCAAATCCTATATAATCATTTGACTTATGGAGAATTGGTTAGTTTCACTCAAAAGGAAGGATTAAAAATCTGTCAAGATTTAAAACTCCAAAAACATTTGAAAATGAAAATGAAGAAAACAAAATAGGAATTAGGATCGTTTTGTAAACAATTTGAAATTCCTATAGAAAATCAAACAAAAGATTATGGAGGTTCTTGTTCAAAATTCCACAATAAAACCTATAGAAAATCTCTCAAAAGATTTTTCCCAAAACCAAACAAAGACAATTTCTATAGAAAATCTAAACTTAGAAAAACCTATAAAAAACAAAAGCCAATCAAGAAATCTTCAAAAAATTTTGAGAAACAGGTTGTTTGTTACAAATGTAACCAATCGAGACACATTTCAAAATACTGTAAATTAAACAGAAAACTTCATGAATTACAACTAGAAGACGAAATAATTCAAAAATTTTCAGTAATTCTAGTTGAAACTTTAGAGGAAGAAACCCGAATAGGTTTTTCATAAAATGAAGAAGCTTTTCAAAATGATTTTGTAACCTCTAGTTCATCAGAAAATGGTTCTGAAAAAGATTCAGAATCAATTAAATCTTTAAATGTTCTCACAAAAGATCAAGTATTAATGCTTGATATAGTAAAACAAATAGAAGATAAGAAAACTTCAAAAGGAAATTATAGAAAAACTCTTAAAATCTTTTGAAAGTAAAATATCCAAATCACCTTCACCTTTAAATTTTGCTTTAATCAAGACAACCCCTATGATTTAACAAAAATCTTAGGAGTAAAATCACAGAAAAATCTCATGTTACTAACCAGTCACTTCAAGTAGAAATTGGAATAGTAAAACAAGAGTTAAAAATTCTCAAACAAAAACAAGAATCTGATTCTAAAATTCTTCATGACTTAGTTTCAAAAATTGACCAACAAAATAAAATAGAAGATACAGAAGAAAAAGAAGAACTTGAATTATCAAAAAATGAAATTGAAAACCTGGAAACAATTTCAGAAGATTTTTTATTTGTTTTAAGAACTGTGACCGGATTCTAGCAAGTGTACTAGATCGGCTATTAATATAGGGAAATAAGATTATGACCCAAAATATCAAACCCAAGAGAAACTTGTGCTTGTATGTGCTATTTCAATTTAAAAACCAATTTTTGTGTGTAAAAGAAAGAAAAGAAATCCCAAAGTTGTGATGATTGAAGTTTTTAAAACTAAAACAAACTAAAACAAAATAAAGAGTTAAAATAAATAAAGATCTAATAAAAGCAAGTGAATTGAATGAGGTAAAAATCAATATTAAAAACAACTTTCACTAAAGGACTATCCACCTTAACAAATATTGCTATGACTTAAACAAAAGAAAACATACAAGTGATTATGGAGGATTCAGTTTAATAAACCCAGATAACTTTATTCAAGATTATCATTCCAAGCATTAAGAGATTTAACACTTAGCATAAAGAACTGAATTAATTCTCCTAGATGTCTATTAAATCCTTTCTCAAGAGATTTAACTTCCACTTATTCTTAGTTACCCTTTTCTCAATCTTAACTTACTCAAATCAACACACAATTATAGCTTATGCAGATTATAATCATGTATTAATCCAAATAAATTAACCTAAGAGCATGCAAGTCAATAATCAACTCAAATCAATTAATTAACTAATGCTTAATCAACTTAAAATTGAGTAAAGACAAGACTATGTTTAAGAACTAAGAAATAACCAACTTGTATTGAATTGAAGAACAAACTCAAGTCATAACAATACAAGTTAAGGATTCAAGTATCCTTTAGCAAAAGTTAAAGAAAACTACTCATAAGACATTTTTAAAATAAAAACAAAGTTTGAAGAAAAACAGTAAAAACTAAGTACCGTAAAAACAAACTAAAAGAGAAGAATGCTTAATTCTATAGTTGATCTCTCTAATTGATCTCTAATTCTCTTTCTTTCTTTGATGTTTTTGACTGCTATTTATAGGGAAAAATCGTAGTATATTCCTTCTTGAACTCCAGACATAGAATTGGAAGTGAACTTTCCTAAAACAGGAAGCTCGAAAATCCTTCGCGAAGTAGGAGTAGGAATCACGTGGCCACGTCCTTTCCTTTATAGTTGAACATGTGGTCACGTGTTCCATAACGCTTCCTTCACATGTGGCCACGTGTGAATTATGCCTTCCCTCACACGTGGTCACGTGTCTTCAATTCCATTTCTCTTTTATGTGGCCACAGGTGAAAATAGCTTAACCCTTCATATGGCCATGCCTTCCAAGTTTTATGTCTTCACGTGGCCACATGTAGAATTCTTCACTGATTTCACGTGGTCACGTGAAAAGCTTCTGGACTGAACGTCTCGTTTTCTTGCATCAACTTCCAATATTTGCACTTTTGACCCTAAAATTTCCCCTTTTTGCAATTTAAGCCCTTTTATATCAATTTTATCCTGATATTTATATCCTAATTTGACCTAAATAAAACCAAAATAACTAAATAACAAAACTAAAAACATATCAAAAACTATAAATAATTCACACTTATCAAATACCCCACACTTAAACCTTGCTTGCCCTCAAGCAAATTAGAACAATTCCACCTGTAAAACCATCAAACTTGTACAAAGATATGCCATTTCAAAACCAAACTTAGCATTCTAACAAAAGCACTTAATATAATCTCCAAATAGATCAACTTCGAACAAGAGAATATAAGTTAGTTTTCTTGAGTATGTGCAAGACCAAATCATTTTAAGAAATTTTGAAAATCAAAACATCAACACAACTAGATAATGAAGTATAGAATAAATGAATGCATAAGCATACAAGCGGTTTCACGCTTGAAACTCTAGAAACACAATAGGCCTCTTCTTTAGCACCGAAACCTGTAGGTCATCTCCGCTAAACAACTCAAAACAAACTTAAAATCACTTAGGTCTTTCAAAGGTTGTAATGGGGCTAAGGTATTGGTTAACAAAGAATGAATAAAAGATAATTAAAATGAATAGCCACTTTAAGATAAAATAGATTACTAAACCCCAATAACTTCAACAACATATTTTGCTCATTCTTGCCTCACTTTAAAACTTTCTATTAAGATAATATGCCCTTTTATCAAGAAGTCATTATTTTTTTTTCATTCATTTTTCCTTGTACTACCCCACACTTATATTTTTTCATATTTGCTAGCTCTCTTTTTCTTTTTTTTTTCTTTTCTCAAACTTCAAACATTTTTTTTAAGAAACTAGCATTCACAAGTTACTTCTAATAATCTCAAGGTACACAAGGTAGTTTTCTCACTTGATAAGACTTTCTTGCTAAACCCAATAGAAATTTTAATCTCCTCACATATCCATTTAATCCTAAAGTGGCCAATTCCAAAAGGTGAGATAAAAGCTTTTTAGGTTATATGGTTAAAACATTAGGTATAACAAGAAAATATTAATGGTACGCCTTAAGCATACCTCATTAGGCTCAAAATGGCTTAACAAAGGACAATTTCATAATGGTAGGACAAAAAGTCTTTAAGAGAGTTTTAAAAAAATGGTTGCCTAGATCATTTTCTAAGTTGTTTGAGTTATTCATATGCTTCGAAGGGTGATGAGGAAGGTTCTAGTGCTCTAAATTTCCTTACTTCACTACTTTATTGTATTGATTTTTCTCTAAGTCAAAAATTGGTCTAAGTGCTTTCAAGAATTTGAAAACTAACAAATATTTATCAAGCTGAAGATTAAACTATCTAAAGATTTATTAAACAACATAAATGTTCTCTTGCTAAGCAAATGCTCAAAATATGCATATTCCATATCCAAGCTCAAATTGTTCAAAGTTTTGAAGTCAACTAGGGAAAACTAAGTTATCATGCAAACAAAGTGAAAAGGTGAGCTACATAAGTCTTCAATAAGTTTTACATACTTAAGAAAACAAACAAACTTACAAAAAAAAACAAAACGAAAGAAAACAAAACACAACACACAAAACAAAACCCGATTCATGAAAAAGAAAAAGAAATGTTAAAGACAAACTCCCTGAAAGGAGGCTACCCCCTCCTCAAAATTTTGCTGTCCACATCAAATGAAGATCTATTCCGATGGAGGCGGAGGTGGAGGAAACTGCTGCCAAAAGTGGTGGATAAAATGCTCAACAGTTCTATTGCCCGCCATCACCATATCCCGAAGCATGTCCAATCTTCCTTACATTTGATCTAGCCTAATTTGTTGATCATCCAAACGGCTACTTTATTGATTAAATGGACCTTCCCATTCAGGTGTTATAGGTTCATTGATGGGGGAAGGCACAGCTGTGGCAATATACTCCTCATTTGGCTCCTCCTACTGCTCGTACATCTGAATATTATTCTCTCTTAGGTATTCCTCCCGGGTTGCCCAATGAGCTTGAGGCCTTAGAATCAAAATTTTCATCCACTTGAGCATCTTATTATCAATGCAAGGTAATTCTCCTAGAAGTGAGTCTCCATAACCCGGATGTTCAACTGCAATTGCCATCACTGTAGCTATCCACCCAATGGAAATAGTATCCATATGTCCTGGCATTTTTTTCAATTCTTTAATTCGAGCTGCTATAATTCCCGCTCCATTGATCGCTATGCCATCCATCATGCATCGGAGAACCATTGCTTGAGACACACTAATAGTGCTTGCATTCTTCAAATTATTGTACATACTCTTTGCCAAAAACCGATGAATGATTCTTAATGTATGATTCCATAAATCATGGACCTTGCATTGCCCCCCTACCCATGGCTCATCTAATTCAAGATCCTTGATTCATTCCTAATTCTCCACAGGGGATGCATCTTCCAATTCAGTTGGGGCATTTGGCACAAATCCTAATATTTCATAAAACTGACTGAAAGTCAAGGAATATCCTTTCTTACCAAACTTAAAACTGACTGTGCCATCCTCCGTATCTCTCTTAAAGTAGCATTTAAAAGAATATAGAAAATCTCATGCCATATCTGGATATACTTTTGGTTTCTTTGCAATGAACTACTGCCAACCAATATTTTGGATCAATGGTTCTATATCATGATCCCACAGATTTCCAGCCGGAACATTGAGAAACAATTGACTTAGATAGGTGGGCTGGACATAGGTACACTTGCTGAAGTAGTCAAATTTATTGATCTTAGCCTTGTCCACATATGACAGAATGCGTACATCGGAAGAGCTTGCTACATCAAGATATTTGGTCATTCGAGGTGCCACTAAAAAGAAAGAAAAAAATAATGTAAGTGTCAATTCATAATCCAAAATATACTAGGGTGTAAACACATGAATCATGCATTGAATGAACCGAAGCATACTTGGATGAAATGAAAAATTGATAGCATAAATGCATCGTATATAGGTGAAGATCAAAATGATAGGCATAACATGTATTCAACGATTGAGCACAAAGAATATGTCAAAATAATGCCTATTATGCATGAATAAAGTCATGAACCAATCTTGCAGGAAGTGAACTAGGTTGTACGACATCAATGCAAATTATAAACATGCTATCCAAAGAGTGAAAGTTAAATGTTTTGAAAGAAAAACTCATTGGTGCATTTCATCGAGCATGTTATGGGCACAAGTTTGAGTATCAATTTAAAGATCGTAACAAAGATTGTTCCTTTCCCAATTGTATACCAAGCATCTATAACATGTATGTAAGACTCATAAACATCCAAAGAGACAAAAGGAATTAACATGAAAGCAAAATGTTAAGTGCAAAGTAACCTCAAAACTAAACATTTATAAGCAATAAGGGACAAAACAATGAAATGAATGATATGGAAATGACAAATAAGAAGCAAGGAGAGGAGATACTTACTTGAAGATGAGAACTGAACCAAAATACAACACCAAATTGAAGTAGTGTGTGTGAGTTGTGAAAAACCCTAGTTTAGTGGAGAACTTGTGGAAAAAGAAGATATGATAGGAAGGAGAGAGAGAAAAATGAGAAAGAGAGAAAGCAAATGGTGGTTGAAGATGGTGATGATCGGTGATGAGTGACAAATCTGTGGTCACGGGTGAAATTTGTGTTAGTGAGACGTGGACATGGTTTGAGAGCAAAAACTAGATGAAGAAGAAGTAAACAAAATCGCGTGAAGTGTTTATAAGGTAGAAGTGTGGGACGTGGCCACGTGAAGTTCATGGGAAGAACCACACGTGGTCACGTGTGCCTTTGTTCCTTGTGCATGCGTGGCCACATGATGGTTACCCTTGAATTTCACGTGGTTACCTGAATTAAAAATGGAAGGGGCAGTGTCTTAAGCCGTGGCCACGTGATTGTTTCTCTTGAAATATGCGTGGCCATGTGATGTTTAAAAGATAGGGCAGTAACTCCATGCGTGGCCACGTGATGTTTCTCTTGTGAAATACATGTGGTCACATGTCTTAAATAATCTTGGGAGAGTGCATCAACTCGTGGCCACGTGATAGCTAAGGGAAAGCCACACGTGGTCATGTGTACATGCATTTTTCTAACTCCATTGCACTTTTGAAACATATACGCTAATTTTGCCATTTCAAGCTTTGAAAACACCAATTTTTGTCCAGGAAAAACATGTCTTCATTTTAAAACCTCGTTTATGTACTCTTTTCATGAATCAAAACACATAAACACACAAAATATAAAAACACAAAGACAAAAAAATAAAAGAGGGATAGATTAAAAGTTCTGAGTTTTTAAAGTCTCCAGCTAGACTTTCCAAACAATTTTTTAAGTATCTTGAAGAATCATGGTTGCTTCAACAACCTCTTGTTGTCCGATTTGGTATGGTTTGAGTCGATGACCATTGACTGTAAATTCACGTCCATCCTTTAAGCTTTTGATTGTCACTACACCAAATTTACTGCTTGACATCACTTGATATGGTTCAAGCCACTTCGATTTCAGTTTTCCTGGAAACAAACGAAGATGACTATTATAAAGAAGCACTAACATTCCCGGAATAAAATCTTTCACCCTTAAATGCTTGTCATGCCATTGTTTGGTCTTTTCTTTATAAAGCGCAGCATTGTTATATGACCATTGTCGAATTTCATCGAGTTCATTTAGCTGCAATTTTTTTCTTTCTCCTGCATTTCTCAAATCAAAGTTAAGAAATTTTATAGCCCAATAAGCTTTATGTTCTAATTCGACTGGAAGGTGAAATGCTTTTCCAAAAACAATTCTAAAGGGATACATACCTATAGGGATTTTGAAAGCAGTTCGATAAGCCCATAAAGCCTCATCTAACCTAAGAGACCAATCTTTTCTAGAGTTATTCACTGTTTTTTCTAAGATTGATTTCAACTCCCTATTAGATACTTCTACTTGTCCATTGGCTTAAGGGTGGTATGGGGTTGTGATTTTGTGCTTAACACCAAATTTCTTAAGCAAGGTCTTGAATTGATGGTTGATAAAATGTTTGCCTCCATCACTTATAATAGCTCTAGGTGCTCCGAATCTAGTGAAAATATTCTTCCGAATGAATTCAAGCACAATTTTTGCATCACATGTCCTAGTAGCTATTGCCTCTACCTATTTACTCACATAATCCACTGCTACCAAGATATACTCAAATCCAAATAAATTTGGAAAAGGTCCCATAAAATCAATGCCCCATACATCAAAGATTTCTATTTCTAGCACATTGTTCATAGGCATCTCATCTCTTTTGGATATATTTCCTACTCGTTGGCATCTATCACAAGTTGTTATAAAAGATCTTACATCTTCAAACAAAGTAGGCCAGAAAAAACCTAATTGGAGTATCTTTTGAACTGTTCTATTTGGCCCGTGATGTCCCCCAACTTCATGTCCATGGCATTGTTGCATGATAGATTTCTGTTCCAATTTCGGTACACACCTTCTTAGTACTTGATCCGGGCATATTTTGACAAGATATGGATCTTCCCAAAGGTAATGCTTGGCATCCACTATGAGCTTTTTCTTTTGTTGCCAAGTAAACTCTTTAGGAAGATAACCACCTACAAGAAAATTGGCTATATTAGCATACCATGGAACTAATTTTTCATAAGTATAACAAGCACAAATATGTTCATCGGGAAATAAGTCAGAAATTTCTCCCTTTTTGATGCTAGCATGATCCAATCTAGATAGATGGTCAGCTACAAAATTTTCTGCTCCTTTCTTATCTTTGATTTCAACATCAAACGCTTGGAGTAGTAATACCCATCGGATAAGTCTTGGTTTGGAATCTTTCTTGGTGAAAAGATGTTTCAATGCAGCATGGTCCGACCATATTGTAATTTTGGATCCTAAAAGGTAAGACCTAAATTTTTCAAATGAAAAGACTATTGCCAAGAGTTCCTTCTCCGTAGTAGTGTAATTTACTTGGGCTCCGGTGAGTGTATGGCTTGCATAATAGATGGTGTAGAAAATCTTCTCCTTCCGCTGTCCTAAGACTGCTCCAACTGCATAATCACTTGCATCACACATAATTTCAAATGGTAAGCTCCAATCGGGTGATGCAATGATCAGTGAACTAACTAATTTTTGCTTCAATAGGTTAAAAGCCTGCAAACACTCAACATTAAAGTTAAATGCAACATCTTTAAGCAATAAATTAGAAAGTGATTTGGCAATTTTAGGAAAGTCCTTAATAAACCGACGATAAAACCCGGCATGACCAAGGAAACTTCTAGTGCCCTTTACACTAGTTGGTGGAGGTAATTTTGCTATCACATCAATTTTTGCTTTATCAACCTCAATGCCTTTTTCTAAAATTTTATGCCCTAAAACAATGCCTTCTCTAACCATGAAATGACATTTTTCCCAATTTAGCATAAGATTAGTTTCTTGACACCTTTTCAAAACCAATGCTAGATTATGCAAAAAAGATTCAAAATCATGACCATAAATAGTGAAATCATCCATGAAAACTTCCATAAATTTTTCAATAAAGTCATGAAATATGGCCATCATGCAATGTTGAAATGTGGCAGGTGCATTACAAAGACCAAAAGGCATTCTCTTATATGCAAATGTTCCATATGAACATGTGAATGTGATCTTTTCTTGGTCTTTCGGGGCTATAGGTATTTGCATGTACCCCGAATATCCATCTAAGAAATAATAAAATTTATTTCCTGCCAATCTTTCTAATATTTGGTCAATAAAGGGCAATGAAAAATGGTCTTTTCTAGTGGCATTATTCAACCTCCTATAGTCAATACATACCCTCCATCCCGTTACCGTGCGTGTAGGAATTAATTCATTATTTTCATTGATCACTACAGTCATTTCCCCCTTTTTAGGCACACATTGAACAGGAATTACCCAATTACTATCAGAGATAGGATAGATAATACCTGCATCAAGTAGTTTCAATACCTCCTTTTTCACTACCTCTTGCATAGTTGGTTTGAGCCTTCGTTGAGGTTTCACCACAGGTTTAAATTTGTCCTCCATGGGTATACGATGTGTACAATAGCTAGAACTAATCCCTTTTAAGTCGGATGTTGCCCAACCAATTGCTCTTTTGTGCTTTTTGAGGACTCTGATGAGCATTTCTTCTTCCAAATCTGTTAATGAAGATGAAATAATTACTGGATCAGCATTATCACTTAAAAATACATATTTCAAATGAGATGGAAGTGTTTTAAGTTCAGAATCTCCCTTAGGAGGGGATGGTTCATCCTCCATTTCCTTATCTTTACTATGCTCTTGTTCCAGATTTTGTATCAACTCTTTCTCCTTTGTATCCAACTCTTCCATTGTCTTGGGATGCATTAAGCAACTTTGAAGTTCATCATTGAGAATGATATCTTCTTGTTTTTTGTTGGCACATTCTTGAACTTCATCAACAAAGTAAATGGATTCTTTAAAATCATACGAGGGGTGTTTTAAAATTTTATTAACATTGAAAATCATTTCCTCCTTGTTGAATCTTAAAGTAACCGTTTGTCCATGAACATCGATTAGTGCTCTTGCTGTGTTCAAGAATGGCCTCCCCACAATTAATGGCACCTTCTTATCTTTTTTCATGTCCATGATCACAAAATCAACCGGAAAGATAAAATTTTTGACTTTTACTAATAAGTCCTTAATGATTCCTTTTGGCCTTTTCACCGATCTATTCGCCAATTGAAGTGTCATTCGGGTTTTCTTCAAATCACCTAGATTTAATTTTCTGCAAATTGAATAAGGCATCAAGTTAATACTAGCACCCAAATCACATAAAGCATGCCCAGCAAAATTTCCTCCTAGTTCACAAGGCAATGTAAAACTACCAGGATCTTTTAATTTTTCAGGAATTTTATTGGTTAATATGACACTACAATTACCGGATAATTGAACCATTCCTATGCCTTCTATCTTTTTCTTATTAGTGCATAATTCTTTCATAAATTTAGCATATTTAGGCATGTGTAACAAAGCTTCAGCAAATGGTAAATTTATATGTAGCTTCTTAAACATGTCTAAAAATCTACTCAATTATTCATTTTTTTCTCTTTTCTAGCTAGAACAGGAAATGATAATTGAGATTCATCAATAACAGTAGAAACAATTTTTTCCTTACCTTTACCCTTCTCAACCGTAGGAGATACTTTGTCAGTATTTTCTGAGTTAGAACTACTTACCTCCGTTGTCGGTTCCACCCTTGAGGAAGAATTCTTACCAATTTCAGTCTTCTTTAGCTCTTTTCCATTCCTTAAGGTGATTGCTTTGGCTTCCTCCTTTGGATTTCGGTCTACATTGGATGAAAATATCCCTTGAGTTCGGTTAGATAAAGAACTAGCAAGTTGCCCTATTTGGTTTTCTAGATTCCTAATGGATGCCTCTTGGTTCCTCATCCAAATATCTTGCAATTTCCATCTAGCATCTTGGCTAGCTAAAATTGAATTTTGGGAGGCCATAAAGTTTGCAATCATTTCTTCAATGTTTGATTTCTTTTCTTGAGAAGGGGGAGGTTGAGATTTTAGAAAACCGGGTGGTTGGTGGTATGATTGTGATGGGTATTGGTTTGTGTAATGTGGTGGAGCTTGGTTTTGATATGGAAGTTGATTATTGGGAGGTTGATTATGGTTAAATTGAGGTCTAGGATTAGGGTTAAAAGAAGAACCTTGATTACCTTCCCTCTATGAAAAATTTGGATGGCTTCTCCATCCCGGATTATAAGTGTTGCTATATGGATTCAAGGCATTTACTTCTTCTACCATTCCTTCATTATTCTTCATTCCCAAAGGTTCTGAAATTCCTGAATAAGAATCAACTTCATTAGATAGCATAGAAATATTTTTAGCTTTAAGCTCTTTTATTTCTTTTAAATGTCTTTTTTTCCATTAATTCTAATTGAGCTTTTAACATGACTACTTCAGTAATATTATGAACTCCCTATTTCTTTTGAGTTGCTCTAGAGGTTGACCATTGAGCATCATTGGTGGCCATCTCAACAAGAAGCAAAAATGCATCTTCGGGAATTTAGTTTATAAAACTACCATTTGAGGCTGCATCTAACAAAGATCTTGTTGATGAATGGGCACCTGCATAGAAAATATGCATTAGTTGAAAAATAGGAACTTCATGATGTGGACAACTTTTTAAAAGTCTCCTAAATCTTTTCCATGATTCATGGAATGGCTTCTCATAAAATTGCTGGAAGTCACTAATTTGTTTCCTAATGAGGGCAGTCTTAGTAGGTAGGAAGAACTTGCAAAGAAATTTTTCTTGCATTTGTTGCCAAGAATGGATATATTGATTTGGTAGCATTTGTAGCCAATCCCTAGCTTTTCCTATGAGGGTAAATGGAAAGAGTTTCAACCTAATTGCATCAGTTGATACATTAGGAATTTGCACAGTGTCACTCACTTCTAAGAATATATCCAAATGTTGTGCAGGATCCTCTATGTCCGAACCCAAAAATTGGTTTCTTTGTACCATAGTGATGGTAGCGGGTTTAATCTCAAAGGGTTGATGGTGAGAAATCCTAATAGTTCTATGTTCTTCATTCCACCTAGGGATAGCATAAACCCTAATGGTTCTAGGTCTATATCCATTCCTAGGAGCTTGGTGGGGTATGTGTTGCTCTTCGATCCTGGGTGGTGGATCATTCATAGGTTGTTCTATTTTTGGGTCATTTATGTTGCTCCTTAACCTTCTAATCCTATGAAATGTCCTTTCAATTTTAGGGTCTAATGGTAGGATGGGGTTGTCTCTCACCATAAACCACTAGTCACCCAAAAAGAAAATAAGAAAATAGATGAAGAAGAGAATAAAAATACATAAAAATAACTTTAAAATCAAAATAAATAAACAAATGCCAATGTATTCCTCGATAACGGTGCCAAAAACTTGATCGGATTCTAGCAAGTGTACTAGATCGGCTAGTAATATAGGAAAATAAGATTATAACCCAAAATATCGAACCCAAGAGAAACTCGTGCTTGTATGTGCTATTTCAATTTCAAAACCAATTTTTGTGTGTAAAAGAAAGAAAAGAAATCCCAAAGTTGTGATGATTGAAGTTTCTAAAACTAAAACAAACTAAAACAAAATAAAGAGTTAAAATAAATAAAGATCTAATAAAAGCAAGTGAATTGAATGAGATAAAAATCAATATTAAAAACAACTTTCATTAAAGGACTATCTACCTTAACAAATATTGCTATGACTTAAACAAAAGAAAACATACAAGTGATTATGGAGGATTCAGTTTAATAAACCCATATAACTTTATTCAAGATTATCATTCCAAGCATCAAAATTTTCTTATTCAGATAAACTTAACACTTAGCATAAAGAACTGAATTAATTCTCCTAGATGTCTATTAAAGCCTTTCTCAAGAGATTTAACTTCCACCTATTCTTAGTTACCCTTTTCTCAATCTTAACTTACTCAAATCAACACACAATTATAGCTTATTCAGATTATAATCATGTATTAATCCAAATAAATTAACCTAAGAGCATGCAAGTCAATAATCAACTCAAATCAATTAATTAACCAATGCTTAATCAAGTTAAAAATCAACTTAAAATTGAGTAAAGACAAGACTATGTTTAAGAACTAAGAAATAACCAACTTGTATTAAATTGAAGAACAAACTCAAGTCATAACAATACAAGTTAAGGATTTAAGTATCCTTTAGCAAAAGTTAAAGAAAACTACTCACAAGACATTCTTAAAATAAAAACAAAGTTTGAAGAAAAACAGTAAAAACTAAGTAACGTAAAAACAAACTAAAAGAGAATAATGCTTAATTCTATAGTTGATCTCTCTAATTGATCTCTAATTCTCTTTCTTTCTCTGATGTTTTTTACTGCTATTATAGGGCAAAATCGTAGTAGATTCCTTCTTAAACTCCAGACATAGAATAGGAAGTGAACTCTCCTAAAACAAGAAGCTCGAAAATCCTTCGCGAAGTGGGAGTAGGAATCACGTGGCCACATCCTTTCCTTTGTAGTTGAACACATGGTCACGTGTTCCATAAGGCTTCCTTCACACGTGGCCATGTGTGAATTATGCCTTCCCTCACACGTGGTTATGTGTGTTCAATGCTTCCTTCCATTTCTCTTTTACGTGGCCACGGGTGAAAATAGCTTAACCCTTCACGTGGCCATGTCTTCCAAGTTTTATGTCTTTACGTGGCCACAGGTAGAATTCTTCACTGATTTCACGTGGTCACATGAAAAGCTTATGGACTGAACGTCTCGTTTTCTTGCATCAACTTCCAATATTTGCACTTTTGACCCTAAACTTTGCCCTTTTTGCAATTTAAGCCCTTTTATATCAATTTTATACTGAAAATCAAATAAAACATGAAATTAACCTCAAAAACATAAATATTAACAAATTAACTCTAATTTGACCTAAATAAAACCAAAATAACTAAATAACAAAACTAAAAACATATCAAAAACTATATATAATTCACACTTATCAAACTGTCACAAGTAAAATAACACTTATTTTTTCAGATGATTTCAAAATTGAGACAATTGCTCTTTTTGATACTGGTGCAGATTTAAACTGTTTAAAAAATGGTATCATTCCAAAATGATTTGCTAAAGAAACAAATAAAAAACTTTATGCAGAAAATAATTCAAAAATGATCATTGAAAGCAAAACAGAAGCCACCATAAAAATAGTTCTATTTCAATCAAAACTCCTTTCATTTTATTGAAAAATATAAATCATAGTGTCATTTTAGGGACTCCATTTATCAATATGACAACTCCTTACTCTGTCAATTATGATAGTATTTCTTTTAAATCAAAAGGAAACAAAATTATTTTTCCTTTCATTGAAAAACCTAGAACAAGAAATCTTAATATTTTAAAAGATTGTTCTATTTACAAAAATGAATTAAACCTTTTAATTCAAGAAAAGAAAAAACATCTTCAATTCTTAAAATAGGATGTTTCATTTTCTAGAATTCAAAAGAATTTAAAGACTGATTTGAAAAAAAAAAGAAAATCCAAGATTTTCAAAAACAAATTGAAAAGTAAATTTGTTCGGATTTACCAAATGCTTTCTGGCAAAGAAACATCATATGGTTGTATGAAAATGATTTTACAGATAAACAAATCCCAACAAAAGCCAGACCAATCTAGATGAATCAAGAACTTAGAAATCACTTTAAAAAAGAAATTCAAGATTTGATTTCAAAAGGATTGATAACATAATCTAGGTCTCCTTGGAGTTGTGCCGCTTTCTATGTCAATAAAAACTCAAAAATAGAAAGAGGAATGCCTAGACTTGTAATTAATTATAAACCACTTAATAAAGCTTTGAAATGGATTCGTTATTTGATTCCAAACAAGAAAGATCTTTTGCAAAATTTACATTCTGCCTTAATCTTTTCAAAATTTGACTTGAAATCAGGATTTTGGAAAATCTAAATGGAACCAAAAGATCGATACAAAACGACATTTACTATTCCTTTCGGTCAATATGAATGGAAAGTAATGCCATTTGGATTAAAAAATGCTCCATCAAAATTTCAAAGAATAATGAACGATATTTTCGCGCCTTATTCAAAATTCTGCATAGTGTATATTGACGATATTCTTATTTTCTCAAAATCCTAGGAACAACATTTTAAGGATCTAAAAACATTCTTCATGGTTGCCAGAAGAAGTTGTTTAGTTGTTTCAAAAACAAACATGCTCTCTTTTAAACAAAAATTCATTTTTTGGGTCATTACATTACTCAAGGAACAATTACTCCAATTAAGAGGTCATTAGCTTTTGCAGATAAATTCCTTGACAAAATCTTAAATAAGATCCAGCTTCAACGGTTCCTAGGGAGTTTAAACTATGTCATAGATTTCTGCCCAAACATTAACCTTTTAGCAAAACCAATGCATGATAGGTTAAAGAAAAATCCAAAACCCTGGACTGATGAACACATCAAAGTAGTCCAAAAAATCAAAACCCAAGTCAAAGAAATTCCTTTTCTAAATCTAGCTGATCCTTTAGCCTTTAAGATCGTAGAAATATATGCATCAAACTTAGGATATGGGGGGATCCTAAAATAAAAATCCAACAGCAAATAATACATTGTCCAATACACATTTGCAGGTTGGAATGATTGTCAAAAGAATTATCCAACCATCGAAAAAGAAATTCTTTAAATTGTCATGTGCATCCAAAAATTTCAAAGCAATTTACTCAATCAAAATTTTTTACTTCACATTGATTGTAAATCAGTAAAAGAAGTTTTACAAAAAGATGTTAAAAATATTGCATAAAATAGATTTTTGCCTGATGGCAAGCAATCCTTAGTATTTTTGATTTTGAAATTGAATTTATTAAAGGAGAACAAAACTCAATCCCAGATTTTCTAACCAGAGAATTCCTTCAAAACAGAACTTGGATGAATCCTCATAATGCCAAGAAAATCTAAGAAAGGAAAAGAGAATGAGGTCCAACAGGACCAAGAAGAAAAAAAATCCAAAACCAGTAGTATCTTCTGTTGTTCCAATCAGGTCTTGGGCTAATGCAGTCGAAGACGAAGAAAAAATAGGACAATAATGGAAACAAGCCTGAGATTGGGTCCAAACTATTCAAAATGACCCAGGATTAAAATTCTTGTTCCAAAAGCCTTTGGGTGACAAAATAGAAAACCCATAGGCCAAAGTCAATCAAAAGGTTACCACTATAGGTAATTCACTTTCCATTATTCCAAAAACAAAGAAAGAAGAATCTTCCTCATCAAAACCCCTTTCTCAAAAGGTTCAAAATCCTCACAAGAGGAATCTTCAAATAAAATTATTTTGAAAAACTCACAGGAAATCCCTTATGATGAAGCATCTTTAAAATCTTCAAAAGAAGAATTTTTCCAAATTGTTTTATCTCAAAATAAATCAGATATAGTTTTGTCTCAATCAAAAATTTCTAAATATGATTATTTGGACTGTCGAGGAAGGATTTTATTTTAAAAATCCTTAACAGACTATTCAAAAATATTTTCAAAAGGCTAATTTTTCAAACCTTGGGATTTAACACAACCCCAACCTTACTACATGACAATATTGGAATTGATGGGATCCATCACAATTACTTATAACCCAAAAGGAGGATCTGAAATCCTCTATTCAACTGTAAAAATCCATAAAATTTTATATCCACTCGAATGGGGACAGGCTCTGATAATGGTGATTTATATGATATTTTTAGTATGTTTTTAGGTATTTAATTGAATTAATTTTGTGTTAATTAGGTTGAATTTGAGTTTAATTGGTTAATTTTATGTTTTTGGAGTTAATTATAAATTTTGGTGTTTTCAGGGTTATTTTACTTTTAATAGGAATTAATTGTAAAAAGGCAAGAAGATTTAGGCTAAAACTATAAATTTGAGAAATTCATGCAAGAAAATAGATGTGAGGTGTAGGAGCTCAATGCTTGGCCATGTGTTTTATGCCTTGAAGATTTGAGTGGCCGTGTACCTCTTTCTTCCCTTTTTGAGTGGTTGTGTATCTCAAAAAAGAAAAGTTTAAATGTCCTTGGGTCACTTTTGGCTGGAAGAATTCAAGTGGTCATGTATGGAAATGTAAAAAGGAATGCTTGGCCGTGTGTCCATTTGTTGCTGAAGATGAGTGGCCACGTGAAAAATGTCAAGTGAAGATGAATGGCCACGTGAATTTTAACAAAGGAACTTGAGTGGCCATGTATCCCTACAAAGAAGGATACATGACAGTGCATCCACCAAAGAGGAATTTTAAGTGGCCACGCATAATTTAATCCCATAGAGCGAAGGATTTTCCAGACTTCCTGATCAATAAGAGTTGTCTTTCTATTTTAGTTCTGGAGATTTCGAAGGATTCTACCATTAATTTTGCCTATAAAAAGGAGTCTGAAGCACCAAAGAAGAGCATCAATTAGAAGAATCAAGTAGAATAAACTAGTAGAATTCAATAGTTTTAGTTTTACATTGTTTTTTCAGTTTTTTAGTTTTTGTTTAATAGTTTCCTTTTCAACTTTGTTTTAGTTTTTAATCATTTTTAGGAAGTAGTTTTTTCATATTTTGCTAATGGATTCTTGAAAACTTATATTTTTATTGTTATGGCTTTTTTTTAGCTTAATTTTAATATCAGTTGATTATTTCTTGGTTTTAAGCATATTCTTATCTTTGATTGTGTTGAGATTGATTGTTGGTTTATTGAATAAATAACTAAAAATTGATTTTGACATAGTTAATGATTTGCATGTTCTTAGGTTAAATCTTTAATGTTTATGCATGATTATTATTTGAAATATGAGATAATTATGTGTTAATTTTATTGATTAATACTAAGAGAGGAGGAGCTAAGAATAAATTAGAGTTGAATTACTTGAAAAAGAGTTCAATGAATATTTAGGAAGTTAAAACTAGATTTTCATGCTAAGTATTAGATTTTTCTATGAGTGTAATACTAAGAATGATATACTTGAATAAAGATATCTGGCTTTATTACTAGTTTTTCCATAATTACTAGTGTTTCTATTGAATTTAAGCCATTATAATGAAGGTTAAGGTGGATAGTTCCTTTAGCAAGAGAATTTCAGTTATTGTTTTCTTTTTAATTCATGTTAGTTTAATTTTAGTTTTTGTTTTATTTCATTGTTTATTTTATTTAATTTTTGCTTTTAAATCAAAAAATTTGGGAAACAATCTCAGGTTAATTTAATTGATACATAGATATTCTTCTTAGCAATCCATGTTCCCTTGGGTACGATATTTGGGGTCTTAATATATATTTCTCTGTATTACTAGCGGATCTAGTATACTTTCCAGACACCGATCACTCTTTACACCCCAAAACCTTTTCCCATAAACTTTAAAATAACCATAAATCATTGTATGACTTTTGACTACTGGGACTATCAATAGTCCTGGTATAATGCCTTTCTCCTACAAAATCAAAGGTTAGCCACACTTGGATATTCTTTTTTAATCTAAAAATCGACCCTTTAAAAATTTCATTTTGGTTCAACCATTGGTGAAAATTTTATGGTGCAATCCCTGAAATCCTAAAACCTTCAGTTTATGAGGGATATGAACTTTTCAAAACTTCTTATACCAATAGAAAGGGAAAGAAGATTCCATCCCTTACTTCTCTTTGCAATGAAATTCTATTTTCCATGGATTTCAGCATGTTTTTTAAAATATCAGCTAAAAGAGGCCCAAACGGTTCTCATTAGAAGATTCAAGGCCCGTTGGTGGATAAAATTTTCAGTACCCACCAGTATCAAATGGCATGGTGTCAAAGAATGGCTTGAAGCATAAGGATTGATTAAACAAGGCCCAAAAGTCACTCAGTTCTTGGCCCAAAAATCCTTTTCTCAAACCCAACTTGTAGCAGCCAAGACCAAGGAAGAATATTTTCAGATCATGGCCCAACTTCTAAAAAGTGAGGCCTCATCTTCCTCAAAACCTTTCTCGGCCCATTCTGTAACAAGCTCATCTTCAGAATATGATCCAATTTACTTAGGTGACGACAATGAAGATGATTACTATGGTATTTTCCCACCACCTTAAACATGGACTCATTTTAAAGTCCATTCATTGAAAATAGGCTTGGCCCAAAGCCAATAAAGCCCATGAAAAAAGTAAAAATAAAAGTAAAAGTAAAAAATCAAAAAAGTTATCTATAACAGTGAAATGATTAGATTCTTTTCGACAGATATCTGTGCTCCCTATGTGAAAACTCTAAAGTGGATGAACAGTTTCTCTTTCAACTCTAAACTCCCGTGACTTATGGGAATCTTTTCAACTAAATGTGGGTCCAATCTCCCACTTATTATGGCGTAACAAACGGAATACCTATCTTTAAAAAGGACTCCTCAGCTCCTCTATAAGACACAACACCTCTTTCAGGAATTTCAAGTGTTTCTCCTCTCAAGCTTAGAAATTAGGAAGCTCATGTGTTGAGCACACCTTGTAAAATCGAGTTTGAGTGTTTCTCCAAAATAAAACTTGTATTTTTTTTGCATTCAGAAAATGCAAGTATGCTCATGTGTTGAGCCTTACTCTTGTATTTTATTTTTCATTTATAAAATTTTAATCTTGTATTATTATCTGTGTTTGAGTGTTGTATTATTTTTAAATATGCCCTATACTTGCAGCTTATGCTGATCTGGTGCATCAGAAAATTCTATTTGCATTTTGTATGTGTTGCACAAACAGGTAGGCTGAAATATACAACCCCCTTTGAAAGCTATACTGACTAGTATAGTGGGCACAATATATATATATATATATATATATATATATATATATATATATATATATATATATATATATATATATATATATATATATAGTGCCAACCAAAATTAAATATTAGATTTTTATTCACAGGCTTCATTAGGCTCCATTACTAATCTTGAAAAAATAAAAAAATAAATAAAAAAGATACAAGAATCAAGGTGAAAAATTAACCCTTTTGCAATGAAATAATGATGGGAATACAAAGAAACATGTTCCCAAAGTTGAGGAATATAATAATTTCTGGGAATACTGAAATATACTCAACTCATCACTTTACATATATATTTGATTTCTCTCATTGCGAAAATTCGCAAATAACAACTGATCTCTTTGCCCAAGAAATTAGTTGCATTTGTATAGAGGATAAAGCATGATGATTTATAGCCAAAAAGTTGGCAATTCTCTCAAGGGCTTTGTCCAACTACTTGATGGTACTACTTCCATGAACTTAAGAGAGAATATTAGGGTGTGTTTAGTTACAAAAAATGATTTTCTATTTTCTTTAAAAATTGGAGTATTTATTTTTATAAAAAAATTAAAAAACGTGTGCATTTATCAATAAATGAAAAACTGAAATATTTATTTTCTGTATATATATATATATATATATATATATATATATATATATATATATATATATATATATATATATATATATATATATATATATATATATATGCATACACACATACACACACATGTGTATATATGTGTGTGTGTGTGTGTGTGTGTGTACATACATACATATATATATGTATGTATGTGCATGTATATATGTATATGTATATGCATACATACATATGTATATGTATATGCATATGTATACGAATATATGCACATATATACACATACAGGCACAAGTATATATACATACATATATATGTATATTTATTACATATGCAAATGTAGGTGTGTGTATGTATATGCATACAAATATATACATATTCGTATGTATATATATGTATGTACATACATACGCAAACACACACACACACACACACATATATATATATATATATGTATGTATGTATGTATGCACATATAAGCACATACAAATACATGTATATGCATATATATATATATATATATGTGTGTGTGTGTGTGTGTGCATACATATATATGTATATGCATATGTATGTGTATATATGCACATATATATACATATGTATATATGTATACATACATACATACATATGTGTGTGCATGTAAATACATACACACAAACACACACACACACACGTATGTATGCATGTACTACATATGGATACGCATGCATATACTTATGTATGTATGCACATACAAACACACACACGCGCGCGCATATATATATATCTATATATATATATATCTGTGTGTGTATTAAGATTATTCAGAAAATTTGAAAAATATTTTTTATTAGTTTTCTAATATCTTATTTATTTTGAAATATTGAAAAATTCATTTTCTATTTTCTATTTTAAAAAACTGATCAAAATAAACATGATTTTTATTTTTTTTTCTGTGAAAAATTTTTCTGAAAAAATTGAGCAATTTTCTATAAGTGAACGGGCCCTTAATTTCTAGCTTAGTATTATTGAGTGTGAGTCTTCAATTCGGATACAAAGTTAGTTAAACTTAACTCTCACAATAATAATAATAATAATAATAATAATAATAATAATAATAATAATAATAATAATAATAATAATAATAATAATAATAATTTTTCTCCATATGTAACTCCATTTTCATTTCAATCTTAATTTATGAAACAGACTAAATCGATTCCTGACCATTTATAACAATTTCAATTCAAACTTTCTATTAATTTTCTTGCCATAACTTGCAGGATATCTAGTTATCAGCATTGTGTGCACATGAAAGTTAATTGTTTGGTTGTATATATTGAAAATGTAATTGAAATTTAAATGGTACATTAGAAGATATTTGTAATTATTTATATGTTTAATCGGACATTATTTTAGTTATAAACAAGTTTCGTTTTGAATATATGTAAGATTTTAGAAACTGATTTGATATGTTATGAGATCTGGGATCAAAATAAAAAATTAGTACAATCTTTCAACAAATACAATTAGACGAACCCCTAAATATCATTCACATTCTGTGTATGTGCCAAATTATAATACATTTAATTCTCTTTACGATGTATTCACGAGCATTGCTACGATTATTTAAAAAAATAAAATAAAATTAAGAAACAAATCATGTGATAAGTAATTAATTATGGTATTATATGAATGAAATGGATTTAAACTCAGACTTTTAGAAAAAGGAATTTTTCTTTTTTTCTTCATATTAGATTACAGGACGAGAAAGTTGCCAATAAAATATTCAAAAATTAAACGGCTGAGATTCAAAGATTTTGTATGGAATGAATTTCTTTCGCTAGATTGTCTTCTGATATATTTCTCATCTTCAAATTGTAACCCAGAAATCTTCTACATGCAAATGTCTACACAAAAACTATGTTGCAACATAAACTAGGGTGTGCAAAAAAAAAAAAAAAACCCATGAATAATTTGCTTACTTCGGTTTGATTACTATGGTTTATTCAGTTATTTCAATTTTTTATGTTGAAAAATCGGGTGGAATAACCAATTGAAGTTTATATATACTTTTGTGTAATTTTTTTTTATCTATATAATATAATTAATTTACTATTTGTGTTTCTTTTAGCTAATACTGATTCTAATATATTGATAGATTTTAAATTTGAAATTTCACTTTTCAGCTTTCTTTTTTAAAAAATTCAAAAAATATAGGATAAAATGCATTTTTTATTTTGTCCTATATATGCACTATAAAACAGTTATTTAATAAAATAAAAATATATAATAGTAGGAAATCGATAAAAAAAGGCATTTTAGTAAATTCTAATGAAAAATTGATTTTAATTAATTATTTTTTTGAATTATGTAAAAAATTACTCTATCTGTTCTTTTTTATCTGTCACTTTTGAGTAAATTTTAAATTTTATTTATTTGTCATTTTTAGACTTTCAATGTAAGTTAATTCTTTTTTTCAATTCAATTTTTTTTCTAATAAAATTACAACTAATTAGATTTGATGATTTAGTTTTAATCACGTAATTTAATAGTAAATTTAAGTCTAATTATTATTTCTTAAATCTAGTAAAAATAATAAAAGTAACAGATAAAAAAATGAAGTGAGTAAAAATTAGGGGTGAATAAAAAAATCAAAAATATAGTTAATCGAAAAATTAATCCAAAATTGAATCGATTTTCAAAGTTAACCGATCCAATGGACTAGATTACGGTTTTTGATTTTTTAATTTTTGGTTAATGATTACGGTTTAGTCTTTAAGTACTGGTTAACAGTTAGTTCACGGTTAACCGGTTCATATATATATATATATATATATATATATATATATATCTTCAATTTTCTTTATTTCTCTCTAAAATTTACATAAAATAATACTTTAAAATATATTTAAATGATATTTTTATTTTTATACCTTAATTTTTTATATTTTCCTATAAATTTTATATAATACTTTAAGCTAGATTTATATTATATCATTTTGTTTAATTATATAGTAATTTTTACATATAGTATTCGATTAACTTTTATATAGGTTTTTCTTATCATATATTGGTGTTCATATTTTATTTAATAGCATTTAATTATATTTTCTTATATTTTAGAGTTTATATTATAACATTTAATATTATCCAAAATTTTATTTGACTTAAAATCAAACATACTCCCGCCGTTCTTTTTTATCAGTCACTTTTGTTGTTTTCACTAAGATTAAGAAATAATAAATGAACTTAAATTTAGTATTAAATTCCGTGATTAAGACTAAATTATCAAATCTATTTGGTTCTGACTTTATTGAAAAAGAAAAATAAATTAAAAAAGCAAATTAAATTACATTAAAAATTTAAAAGTGACAGATAAATAGAATTTGAATTTTACTCAAAAGTGACAGATAAAAAAGAATAGAGGGAGTAGTAATTTTTAATAAATGTCAAATTTATTTTATAATATTAGCTATTAATTTATAGAACGTGAATTTAGGCTAATAAATATTTTTTTATTAAATTACTTTACATATTGAAAATTGAATTGAACTTTGTTTAAACTTTTTATATAATTTATGTTATAAATTTTAATGATTAACCGAAAATATTGATTAACCGAATCGAAAAATCGAAATTGATGAACTGGTTAATCGAATATAACGGTCTGGTTAATGATTAATAATTTTGAAAAATCGATATTAATGGATTGATTAATTTTTTTTACTTATGAACTGATTAACATATCCATACTTGCCCCTAGTAAAAATTATCAAGTAAAGAGAAATGGAGGGAGTAATAAATATAAATTATCAATTTTTTTTACTTTTCTAATATGCCCTTAATTAATGTAGAAATATATTAAAAAAATAAATTAACTACTTTTTAATGTGTGAAAAAAAGTGGAGTTTCATTTTGGATTCCAGAGAAAGTATATACTATCTTTGTTTCAAAATATATATCGTTTAATGGAAAAAATTTTATTTTAATAATACATGATATTTTAATATAATTAAAATATATTAATTAATTTTTATTAAATATATCTTTATTTAAGTTATTTTTGTAAAAATAATTTTCAACCTATATTAATTATATTGTATAATTAATATAAAAATAATAAAATATTTTAGTTATATAATAATTGTTATTTTTAAATATTGTATATTATTCTTTAATGTCAAGTATTTTAAAACTGAAGGAGTAATTTTTAATTAATTAAATCAAGTGGGACTAAAAGTCTAAAACTAGCGGAGACACCAACCAATATCTAACAAATTCGTCCTATTCGATGGGCAGAAACATATTTGTTTGAAGGGACGAAGTAATTAAGAAACGTAATTAAATGATACTAACACTTTTTGTTTGCAATGCGTACATGCATGGAAACTTCTTCTCCACAAAATTTTATTTATTTTAATAGATATTACAATCTCCGGCCCGGATTAAATGTTAACCTTTTTCGCTCATACATTTTATAAGATAATCATTAATTTTTTTAATTTTATATAAAAAATCTTTTAGATTTTATATTTTGGATTAAGTGTCACTTTTTTTATACATATTAATAAATTTATTAAAAAATATAAAAATATATAATGCCTCTCTCGTATATTTGATTATATTTAATGAAATAAAATACTACTTGTCTTTATTTCATTTCTTCACCTGTTCTGCATGAATGAATAAGCCTAGATATTTCCAAAATCCTTTCGAAGCACCTTACAAGTCTAGATTTCGTCATGTACTTTTTTGATATCTTGCAAAGCAAGTTCACGTGGACTCGAAGTTGGAGCATTAATTTCATTATTAATTATTAAATTTACACTCATGACCATAAGCAATATTTTTTTTGGTTACTCAATATTTATAACAAATATATAAAATAAAAATAGTAAAAAATTATAAATATTCAAAAAAATCATCAATCATCAATTCTAATTTTTATTTTATTTATAAAAAATTTATTAAAATTAACTAAATTTTAATTATTTTATATTTATATTTTATTTTTTCCTATCAAAAAATAATATTGAATGGATATTTTGGATAAAATTAATTTTTTTATTCAAACCGATTTTTTCTGATTTCATTCAATTTTATTTGGTTTTAGCCTAATTTTTGCCAGTTCATACTGGTTTCTTGCGATTTTTTATTAGACCGATTTTATAAACATTGTGTAACACCCCATTAATCATCGATCACGTGAATGATATTTTTTGAGATGAATAGTATCATCCGAGATCTACCGAACGCACAAAAATTTTTATTTCACCATTGAAAATTATTGTTCATGACGAGTCCGATATTATAATTTGAAATAAAATTGAGATCAAATAGATCTCTAAAAATGAAAAATAAAATAAATAACAGGACTAATAAAATTGACCGAAAATTTTGACGGCTTGAAAATATTTCTCGAACTTGATAAAATTATTTCGATTGCACTGAATTACTAAAAATTATGCATATGAATTTTTTAAAGGATAAAATAAATTTTTCGAAAACTTTAAAAATTTAGCTTTTGGATCGGATAAATGTACATTTGGGCCAAATTTTATATCAAAATGATCTCGGATTGATCCAAAATTTTAAACATAGCCTAATTAATATTTTTAGGAATTTTTGATCTAATTTTTATCAAAAATTGACAATTAGAAGTGTTTGGCCAATTGAATGGTGACAAATGACATTTTAATCTCTTAAGACTTAATTAATTCTTTTGTCTTAAAGTGGGTGAGCTATAGTAAATGCAAAAATTGGACTTTTGTTTGGTGAATTGGCCAGTTCTTCTTCTCCTTACTGTCGTAGCCTTGTTCTCTTCTTCTTCTTCTTCCTCTATTTTTCTTTAATTTTCAAGCTTTAATCCTTAGATTTTATATCTAATTTCATCCCAATTTATCAAAAAAATTTGTTTCTCCTCCATCTTTGGTTGCCTGTAGTGATGAAAGAAGTAGAAAATAACACATTTTATCAAATGGATATTTTGGTTAGTTTAGGGGAAATTGCTTTTTTTTTATATATAATTTAGTTATTTAAGTGTTGATCTTAAGTTAATATAAATTATTTAAACTAAATTTGACTTAATTCATGATGAATTTTGGACATAAAAATTTAGTCAATTAGAGGGACGAGGAGAGGAAAGCCAAGCCATCAAAGATAAAGGCAAATGCAAAATTATAGAGTGATTTGGAGTGAAATCTAGTAAGTGAATAACTCTAAACCATTTAATTTCAATGTTGTATATAAAATTAGAGAAAATTTAGGTGTATTATGGGTTAAATGTAAAATTGAACTTAGAATTAAGAAATTGGAAGTCAAATTAATGAAATTATGGCATTTAATTAAAATTTATACATACCTAATCTGAGAGGGTAATTTGGCCACCATTGAAAAATTAGGGATCAAAATGTAATTTTGTGGACTAAATTGAAATAATTGAAAAATATGTGATTATATGATCATTGTGATCAAATTGAGTAAAAAATCCAATTTAAAAGGGAAATTTACATAATGTAACTTAATAAGGACTTTGGGAGAATTTGTATGTATGTAGGAAATAAATTGGAATAAGTGCATAATAGGATATAAATAAGTCATCCGACATGCAAGGAGCATGTAATGAAGAATAAAATAATAAAATAAAATCAATAAGCAAAATAATTATGTGTGGATCGAATGGTCTTAATTAAGAGAATATGTATTTTTGGAATGATGAGATTGTTTTTGATAATGTATGACCGGTGTTTAGCAAGCATATTAGATCGGTTAATAATATAGAAAAATATAAATTAAGATCCTAAATATCAAACTCTAGGGAACTACGCAAGTGTAACGGATTTCAGATTCTTAAAATGAACACTTGCGTGGAAAGAAAGAAATAATCCCAAAGTTTTGGTAATGAAGAGTAAACTAAACTTAAAAGAGAAATTTAAATAACTAAAGAAATAAAACTGATGCAATTAATCATAAACTACAACATCTAAAACTAAATTTAAACAAAGCAAGTAATAACAGTATAAAAAAATTTAATGATAATAAGATTTTCACTGAAGGACTTTCCATCTCAATTTCTCATGCTCATAACTTAGTTAAAGATAATATAGTTGATTATGAAAAGCTGGCAATAAATTCAGATAACTTCTCAGAATATCCTTCTAAGCATCAAATTTTCTTAAAATAATTTAATATTTAGCATAAAAATCAAGTTCATGAACTTCTAAATATCTGTCAGATACTTTTGCAAGAAATCTCACTTCAATTCATTCTTAATTCACCTAAAGTTAATGTACAGTTACCACATTTTTCAAAAAATAACCATGCATCAAATTAAATGAGCTAAACTATGAACATGCATACCTTAAGCCAATATTACAGCTGATTATTAACCATTTCTCAACAAATCAACAATCAACATAAATATTACTCAAGATAAGGATTTCTGCTTAGGAATTAAGAAATAACCAAATTGCATTCGATTAAAGAACAAACCAAGTCATTACATAAAAAAATATGAGGGTTCAAGTTCCCTTAGCAAAAGAAAAAGAATTACTCACTCATTGTCTTAAAAACTAAACGAAAACAAAATAAGAGAATGATACACATAAAAACCTTCATCTGTTCTTGAAGTCTCCTCAGAATTTCTCAATCCTAACCTCTAAATTTTAAGTGAATAATTAAAACAAAAGACTACGAATTATGTAATTAAGAAGCTCTCCTAACTTGGTGTTTTTATATCCTTTTTATAGCTTGAAAAGAAGAAGTTTAAAAGCCTTCAACTTCTTATTTTGCATAGACTTTAAATTTCAACAAACAACTTTTCTCTTCAACAGAGAAGAGTAATTCAATCGCAATCTGGATTATTTGACTTGGTAAAGTGTAAATTTACTCCATCGAGTGGCTTATGCTGGAATTCTCCTTGGGACTACTCGGTAGAGTAATTTTTCACTCTACCATGTATTTAATCTCTACCTTTAAGCTTCCTTTGTAACCCAATCGGTAGAATGAGAAGTCACTCCATCGAATGGCTTGCTCTTGTCAGTCACGAACAAAGCTCAGCTTCTTTAAAAATTTGCTAATGTTTGAAATTTCACTTTAGTCCTTCAATTTTATTCTTTTTCTTCATTTAAACCCCCTAAAACACCAAATTACATAATTAAATAATTAAAACATCAACGTACACAATTAAATAATAAATCAAATGAATTATCATTAAAAGTAACATAAAAACACATGAAACACATATTAAACACACATTAATAATATAGTCAAATTTAAACTTATCAAATACCCCCCACTTAGCATTTGCTCATCCTCGAGAAAATTAGAATAAACCAACTTCTTAGAATAATCAAAATTTAACTCAAAATTATACAATTCAAAACTTAATTTCCATAACTAACAAGAGCATTCAATAAAATCTTTATTAGAATAAACTCAAACAAGGAAATAAAAATAAGTTTTTATATGTGTGTGCAAGACCAAAATAATTTAAGTATTCTTTTAAAATCAAAACACCAATGCACTTCATAATCAAGCTTTAGAATTGATGTACACTAAGTATACATGTGGTTTCGTGCTTGAAACTCTAGAAACACCATAAGCCTCTTCTTTAGCATCAGAATCTGAACGTCATCTTCGCTAAACAACTCAAAGCAAAATATATAGTCACTTAGATCTTAATTAGGTTATAATGGAATTAAGGTACTGGCTAACAAAGAATGGATAATAGATACTCAAAGAGAATATCCACTATATACTCGAGCAAATCCTATTTTCGAAAATTTTAAACTCCTAAGCACAATTCCTTTTTCATGCTTGCTTACTCACACCCTTAAACATTAAACGTGTTCAAAAGAAAAGATAAGACTAAAATCTCTCATTTTGCTTAATTTTTTGCTTTTGAGAAGTCACAATTTGTTTCTCTTATAAATACCCTACACTTAAGATTTTGCCATATATGCTAGCTTTATCTCAATATTTCTTTCTTTCTTTTCTTTTTTTTTTCTACTAGCTTCTTTGTTGGCAATTTACAATATTGTGGGTAAAATAAGGATATTGCATAATTACTTGACTTCATCTCATAATTCTTGCCCTAAATGATACAACTTTTCTCATTACACCTAATTGCAATGCCCAATAAACGTAAATCCATCCAAATCTAGAGTGAGCAATTCTAGAGAGTAAATAAAAGCTTTTAGGCTGTATGGTTAATGGATGAGTCTAAAAAGAACAAAAATATGGTAGGCTTTAAGCAAATATCGTTAGGCTCAAATTTGGCTAGCAAAGGGTAATTATATCAAAAGGTAGGAAAACAGTCTTTTTATTAGCTTAATAAGAAAAATTTGCTTAGATCCCTTACTAAGTTGCTTGAGTTGCTTTTAGACTTCGAAGGGTAATGATAAAGATTCTAGTGTTCTAAAATTTCTTACTCAACTATTGCAATGTATTGATTTTTTTCTATTAAAAACTGATCTTTTAGTGCTCAAAATGTGAAAACTAATAATTATAAACCAAGTTGAGTAATAAACTAGCATAAAATTTCAAAGAACAACTTACCTGTCTTATTGCCAAACTAAAGTCTTGACTTATGCATATTTAGAGATTGAGTTCAATTTGTTTAATTTTTGAAAAACTGGGGCAACTTAAGCTTTATGTGAGTTAAGTGACAAATTTGAATATACTAATTACTAATGTAACCTAAGAACATAACAACAACCAACTAACAAAACTAGTAACATTTAATAGCATAATAAAATTTAAAGCACAAGGTTGCTCCTAACATTATACTTATAGACAAAATAGCATATCATAATAGTCAAAAGAAACAAAAAGCAAATAAACCAAAATACAAACATTAGAATAGAACATAAACCTAAACATAAGTGTTTTCAAAATAAAATGGAAGAATTAGATTCTACTTCTTGAATCTAAGCAAAATTTGAGCTTAGAGAAACTCTACCCCCTTTACAAAATGTTGTTATCCATAGCAACTAGAATACTACTCAGTCAAATGGTGGAAGTGGTGATGGTGGAACACGTTTCCAAAATTAGTTGTAAACTACTCAAAACTTCTCCTCAAGTCACCTATTTCATCCTTTAATGAGTTTATCGGCCCGTTCATCTTATTCATAAATGCCACCATTAAGGGTGAAATCTCCTGCTATGCAGGTGCTTGAGGTGTTTGTACAAAAGCTTGAGGTTCTGGTGCAACGGGCACTGGATGTAATGGCCTCAACACCGGGTTAGCTATAAACAGTACTTTCTGACGGTGAATAGTATTTTCCAGGTCAGAAAGGACAACCGAAAGTCAAAAATATTTTATTTGACCATTGGAAAGTATTGGTCATGGTAAGCCCGGGGTTGAAATTTGAAGTGAAATTGAGGTCTAATGGGCCTCCAAATGTCAAAAATACGAAAAATGTAGCGAGTCAATTTCCCTGTTAGGGAATGAGAATTGATTTTGCATAAATAATTAAAATAGTAAACGAAATTCGAAATTTGCCAGATTTTTCAAGCATACATAAAATTTTATGTAGAATATTTTGGTGATAAGAATTAAATTTTTCGGTGACATCGGCAGTTATCGAATCTAACCGATAAGTTTAAATCGGACCGATAACGGACTCCGATTGAGCTTAAAATTTACGTGCTAACTATTTTTGATATGATAAAAATGATGGAATTATTTTTGAAGTGATTTGAAGTAAGGAAGAGAGAGAAATTGGATTGGGACTTAAATGGCCTAAAGTGGGCCTTTCACTTAATTTGGGTTAGGCCTATTAATCAAGCCCAAAATTGGACCCATATAGGAGATATATAAGAGGTGGATTTCTGGAGATAACTCCAAAAAACTCCACAGCCTCTTTCATCTCCTTATATGGCCGAACCACTCTTCTCTCTCTCTCTCTTAATTTATCTTCAATTCTACTTCAAATCTCCCATAAACTCCAACATAGAAGATAAAGTTCTATCTCTCTAGGTCACCCTAGTGGCCTCAATCAAGTAATTTGAGCAAAGAAAGGCAAGAAATCAAGTGGAGAAAGAAAAAAAGGTAAGATGGAACTTAAGAAATTAATTGATTTTAATTTGTTCTTTAGTGTTTTCTTATAGTTTTTGAGTTATAGAAGCTAATTATGAGCTTAAATTTTGCATATGAGGACAAAAAATTGAGGTCAGGAGAGCTTGTTTGGCCGACCATGGTTGATTGTGAAGGAGGAAGGAAAGTTTGCAAGTGTAGAACAAAGAAAAAGAGATGTTTGACACCCTTAAATAAGGAAAAAATATAAGTGACTACAAAATCCTTTGATTTCCCTTTTATTGTGAATTAATTCCAATTATGTAATTAGGTTAAAAATTGTTAAAGTGTTAATTGATGAAATTTGGTTTAGGGAAATTGAAATTGGACATGTAAGAAGATGAAAGGAAAGCTTACATGGAAGAAATAAAAATTTTAGGAAGGATTCCTTTAAGTGGCCGATTTGTTCTCTAAAGGAAAATAAAAGAATTTTGCATGAAAATAATATATAATAGCCTAAATTAATAATAGAAGTAATGTGTAGTGTCCATGAATTTTTATTGAATTATTGGAATTTATTTTGAAATTTTAAAGTTTATGTAACATATGGGTTTTTAGTGAAAGTTGTGAAATAATTGATTATTTTAGTGAAAAATGATAGTAAATCATAAATAATGCATAAATAAATTTTATTGAAATTATTAGAATTTTATTGAAGAATAAATGTGAATATGTATAGAAGAAAGTATTGAAGGGGAAGTGAATAATTACATAAAAACGTAAAAGAAAGTGAATTAATATTAAATTAATTTACTATTAACGAAAAAAATAAAAAGTCAACCGATGAATTTTTTGGAACAATTATTAAGCTATGAAAATAATAAGAATAATGAATTATTGGTAAATAATGTATAAACTGAGTGAAAATGATAAAAATTATAAAATAATGTGTATACGAATTTTTGTAAAAATTATGTGTTTTACTAGACTATTTTTGAAATAAATTATTGATTATGTTTAACTAAAATATTGAATTATTAAGAAATAATTTAATAAATAAGTACGTGATGATAAAAGAACGTAAAGTAAATTATTTCAGTATAAAAAGAAATAAAAAAGTCAATTTATGCATTTCTAGAAAATCAAGTAATAAATTAAATCAATATAATTCCTAATTGTTCCAAAAGTTGTAAAATAAATGCGTGACTAATTTATCAAAATAAATTAGTCAATAAAAAGTATTAAAAGAGTGAATTATTATAAAATAATTCACCGACCAAATAAAAGTTGGCATACCGAATGATTAAAATTTTGGACAGAAAAAGAAAAAAAAATCGTAAAAAGTCAATTATTGAATTATTAGAAAATAATTCATCAAGAATTACATAAAAAATAATAAAAGAAAATTGTGAATTATAAAGCTATAATTCATAAAGTGTATAAAGGACTGAATAGCCTCAAGTGTCGAGTGAATTATTGAAGAATAATTTACAAAAGTGACTTAAAAAGATAAAGTGAAAGAAAAAAAAAAGAACGAAAAAAGTTATTGAATAGTCAAAAAGCACAAAAAAGTGCGTTTGATCATAAAATTATTGTATCAATAAATAAAACAAAGAAATTAAAAATTTTTAAATGTTTAAAAATTATTACAAATATAATTGATTGTTTTGCCCTTAGTGATAAATAGGTAATGATATTCTTGTTTAGGATATAATTGGTTAGCCATAAGGACACCCTATACCGCGGCGCAAGTTATGGCGACTTGCTTTGCTATGGGTAGAATCTTTGATCTCCATAGTTTCAGTATTTTCAGTGAAAACGAAAATGAAATATTTTTAGAGAAATTATTTCTTGGGGAGCACTTCTCTCTCAGTGGGACCTTTGGGTCCAGTTTCGAGTATCTTTTTTGAGAATCCTATTATATTGTACTAGGGGCATATTATAATGAATAAATCAGTATTGTTTAAATAAATTGAATATAAAAAGTTATAAACAAAAAATGATTTGTTTGGAAGGAAATAAAAAGTTGGGATAAAATTATAAGGTTTCCCAAAAGTGTGATTAATAAAAAGAAAAAGAAATATTTTATAAAAATAAAATAATAAATGAAAATTAAGTTAAGCTTTTATAAAGAAAAAGAATTTAAAATGTATTTTTAAATGAAAAAGATAAATTAAATTAGTTGGTATTTCATGTACCAATTGTTACTTTGAAAAGTAACAAGTTTGAAAAATAATATTAATTTTCTATATAAAGCTAAAAAGTGATGACAATGATATTAAGTGAAATCTTATGCTTAAGTAATGTATTTTTGAAAGAAAAGTCAAATGAAAAGTAAAACAAAAAATGACATATAATTGTTCAATTGGGAAAAAGTAAAAGATATAAGTCCTAAACAAGTATTTGAACATGGATAAATGTATAAAAGAAGAAAATAGAGATTGAATGCAAAGTGCCCTAAAATAGCTGTATCACTTTGCAATAAAGCTTAAAAGCCTTTAAATAGTAATGTGTTTATTAGTTAAAAGTTAAAGTAAAATAAAAGAATAAATAGCAAGAAGTGTAATTATAACACATATTGGATAATTGAATAATAAATCGAGAAATAAAATAGTCTATAGATTTGGTACCATTAAAGACATGATTACCAATATACACTGTTAAATGAAAGATAATTATATCACTGTGACTAAAAAGATAAGACGAAAGTTAAGTAAAAGTAAAAGTTATAGTAAAGAATAACGTAAAGGTAAAAGTAAATCTGATATCGATTCACCTAAGAAGATAGTGTAAAGTAACGTTGAAAGATTGAAAACCAAAGAACAATAATTACAAAAATATGAGTTAATAATGAAATTAATGTTGACTGAAGTAAAAGGAAATGTTTAATGAGATAAGAATAAGAGTAGCATAATCTATGTAATTATGCTTTATTTGGGAAATTCTAGGATTAGTAGTCACCACTAAGCATATCTAGTGCTCAGCATGTAGTGTTTACTGCGTGCAGGTTATGAAGTATTGCGAAAGCATTGTACACAGTAGAGCCAGATCGAAAACGAAGAATTAGTGCTAAATCGAGTTGTATTTTGGCATGTATATACTTAGACAGTTGAGGTAAAAGATTTAACTGTATTTTAATTGTTATTATGATTATTGATAGGTGAGTATTTGGTATAAGTTTTTGGCATGAATTTATTTAATGTATGTTTTAATTGTTTATAAGGTTATCGATTGATTAGGAATTTGATGTAAAGGTATTTAAGGTATATATATATTGATCGGTGATGGAAAAAAATTTTATTATTTTCGGCTAAGTTTCGTATTGAAAAGGACTATTTCGTGAAGGGTGTGACATTTAGTTGTATCAAAGCAAAGTGTTAAGTGGTTCTAAGATCGGAGTGGAATAAGTTAAGCGATAGGTTTGTCCGTATGTATATGCCAATTATAAGTGGATAAGTGTTAAGTAATCTGACAGGTACTTGCTCCCCTATCGGTTTTAAAGTGAAAAAGTTGATATCTGACTGAGATTGTCAAGTGTGAAAGGATTGATTCTGCACAGTAAAGATGGTAGTGAGTGAAAATGAAAGTGTTGCTGCTTGAGATCTCATGGGGGTTAAAGAAGGGAAAAGAAGAGTTGACTGACATTGAGTGTAAATGTGAGAGTTTAAGTGTCTATATGGATGAGAAACAGTCTAAAGAAGGACAAAATAAAGAGTGTGTCGGATATTTAAACAGGAATTTTATATTGAGTACAGATAAATTTCGCATGAGGAAGAGATACCTTAATTGGAATGTTATGATTTAAGAATGCCAGTGAGCAAATTGTTATAAGTTAAGGTTGTTTAACATGCTCGATATACTTGTTAGTGATTCCCTTATAGGAGTGGGGATTTGATTGTATTTTTTATAGTAGTGGGATGGGTTATGATATCTGTATCATATGAGAATATATGACAGTATTCTATCTGCATACATGAAATCATAAATTCATTGCATAGCATTTCATATTGTTTGACAGCATCTGATATGCATCATATCACATGTATAGGCCCCACTTGATAGGATGAAACTGACAAGGGATATGATGAGCATAGAGACAACCTAAGAATGAGATAAGAAATAGTGAGTTATTGGTCATATTAATTAGATTTGTTAGCACGCCGACTCTCTTGATGAATCGATGGAAAGGATCATCCACCTTTACTTAGATCCATATTAGAGGATTTAAGTAGTAACCATCTGATATGCTTTGAGACATTGACAAAGTATGGTAAGTACTTGGGTAATGTGAGTGTACTTAAATACGTGTGTCTGAAGAATAAGTATAAATGATTAATGATAATGTTCTTGGTCTTTTAAGCTGTGAGGGCCAGTTTAAGTTCGGCTCCAGATGAAACATTATTAGCTGGAATATAAGTGAAACCGATATTGTACAGCAAGTAAGAACAATAGTTCTGAAAGAGAATGTTTATGTGATAGTCATTGTGAATAAATCGAAAGATTCTTACTGAAGCCCACTGAGATGGTAATATCTTATATCCTGGAAGTCATCAGATGTACTGGATTGAAAGTGTGATATGACAGATATTGTAAGTAAATGTTTAATGTGTCAATGCATGGAAGTGGACCATTGGATTCCTACAGAAATTGCTTCGACTTATCATGATATTTATATGGAAAATGGGACAATGTGATTAGAGAATCTGTTATCGGATTGTTTGAGCGTCAAAGAGGAAAGATGCTATATAGGAGATAGGTAATAGTCTCAATATTAGCATAGTGATTCAACCTAGGACTAATGGTCAGTTAGAGTGGATAATTCAGATATTGAAAGAATGGGTATGGTAAAGTGTATTGGTGATAGGAGCTTGAAAAGCTCATAAATATTGTGTGTAAATGTGTGGTTTTGCCTAGTATTATGTTTATTATTTTGGTGTTTTATCTATATTTTGTTGCTTTTATGTATTTTGTGTGTGTGGCTTGTTTTACTTGTCTTATAGGAGAAAAGGAATGATTTAAAGATTGAAGGAGTCAAGTGAAAGAAAGAAAGCCAAAGGTGAGCTATAAAGGAAGTGTCGCGAGCGCGACAAGGAGGAGTGGTCGCGACAGAAGGCGGGGAAGAGAGCAAGGAAAGAGGCGTGCCATGTCGCGAGGGCGACAAAGCAAGGAGAGGTCGCGACAGATAGCGAAGCCAGCAAAGCAAAGGCGTGTTTTGTCGCGAGCACGACAGGTGTCGCGAGCGCGACACTGTGCGGCTAAGGAGTTAGAATTTATGAAGAGATGAAACTTTTCTCCAAAAAAATACAACTCTTGTGAAAGGTTAATTTGAAGGGACATATCTTTTAGAGAGGCATATATATGCCAAGTGAACAGAATTTTGGGATGGATAATTTTAGAATTTAATTTTGTGATCTTAAGAACAATAGCATTTTTAGTACTTAGTTTTTATTTTTCATGATTTGAAGAGGAGACAAAAGCAAGGGAGAAGACATCTTGTGTGAAGGGAAAAAGGGTTGAGAGATCCCCTTCTCCTTGTTCTTATGCTAATTTTTCTTCCTTGTAATTCTTTAAATGAATATTATGTTGGCATTTGATTATATATGAACAAATTTCTATTTCCATTTATAATATTGATCTTTGATTGTAGTATATCCTATTAAAAGTTTATTGGCATCATTATAAGTTAAGGAAGACGACCTTAGATGTGCAATTCCTTTTCTGAAAATCATCATATTGGTCATAAATAAGGGAGTTAGCGAGAGCAACGTCTTATTGAAAGTTAATAGGAAATTCATTATCAAAACATAGTTTGAGAGATCCATGTGGAGATAATTGCTATAGGTTGGTAGATAATCTTAAAATGTGTTATTAAAATTAATTGGTTCATTAACGAGAGTTGAGAATTAGTACTTTAATTGCATGTTTTAGGCAATCTAATTCATGTCGAGAGAGTGGATTAGGAATTTATTCCAACTTGGCTTACTAATAAGATTAAAAATTATAATTTAAATATTGGTTTCAAATGTATGATTATTTAGTTTCATAATATTTATTGTCTTCTTTGATTATACTATTCTAGGATTTAATTAATTTATGCAATAAAGTAGTTAGAATTAACTTCCACTTTTGAACATCGTAAACAAGATTAAAATTGAGTAGTAATAGTAGGTGATTAAAATCACATTTCCTCGTGAAATCGATATCTGAAGTACTATAACCGGTACACTGTATACTTGCGGTATTTAAGCTTTTAAAAAATGTATATAAAGTTTTTGGCGCCGTTGTCGGGGAATTGTTTGATTTAAATTATTATATTATGAATCTTGATTTAGGATTTTGGATTATGATATTTAATTTTTCTTTTTTTTTTAATTTTCAGAATTTAACAGTTCATGCCGTGTACAAGGAGTTCGTAAGAAGAACTTGAACTGTTAAATTTGGAGATAGAGAGATTTCTATTAAGTAACCGCAAGTCAAATAAAAAGAAGAATCGGAATAGAAGAATTACTATGGCTGAAGAAGAAAATCCACCGCGCTTAATGGACTTTGCCACGCCAGCATTGAGTGGTGCTCAACAAGGTGTGGTAAGACCTACGGTAAACGCAAACCAATTTGAAATAAAACCATTGCTTTTACAAATGATTCAAAATAGTATACAATTCTATGGTTTGGCAAATGAGGATCCAAATGCTCATTTGGCAAATTTCTTAGAAATTTGTGATACTTTTAAAATTAATGGAGTTTCGACGGATGCAATCAAGCTTAGGCTTTTACCTTTTACATTGAAAGACAAAGGAAAAGCTTGGTTGAATTCCCTTACTAGGGGTTCTATCACAACTTGGGACCAATTGACCCAAGCATTTTTATCAAAATATTTTCCCCTAGCAAAAACGGCCAAAATTATAAAAGATATCACCACTTTTGTTCAACATGACTCTGAATCTTTGTATGAGGCATGGGAAAGGTTCAAAGAATTGCAGCGGAGTTGCCCACACCACAATCTTCCAAGGGAGTTACTGATGCAAACATTTTATAATGGTGTGAATCCAACAACTCGAGGCACCATTGATACGGCAGCAGAGGGATCTCTTACGAGGAAGACAACAGAGGCTGCATTTGAATTATTGGAGGAAATGTCCATGAATAATTGTATGTGGCCAACCGAGAGAGTAAGAGACTCTTATTCTAATTCCAATGTAAATACTAGGGGGTCCATTCAATAGATTCTGTTGTGGCCTTGCAAGCCTAAGTAGTTGCATTAACCCAAAAGATCAATAGTTTAGGAGTGGGAGGAACTCCACAAACTGAGTACACTATTTGTGGCCACCTAGGTCATAGTAATGAGGCCTATAATTTGGGAATGGGTAATCCAAATGAACAAGTGAGTTTTATCGAAGGACAAGGAAGGGGAAACCCATATTCAAACACTTACAACCCTGGTTGGAGAAACCACCCGAATTTTTCTTGGGGGACTAGTAGCAACCAAAATAGGGCTGTAGGATTTCAACAACCTCATGATAGGTTTGGAGCTTTGGAAGTGAAAGTAGATAGATTTATTGAGGAGCTTAACTTAAAATTCACTTCACAAGAAGATAATCAAAGAGGTTAGAAACTAAATTTGATCAAATAACAAAGAATCAAGCCTCTTCAATTCATAACTTGGAAGTGCAATTAGGGCAAATTGCCAAGGCTTTTCCTTCCCGCTTACAAGGAAACTTACCAAGCAATATGGAGGAGAATCCTCGCGACCGGTTAAAGGAAGTCTAGAATAGATTCCTGATTGTTCTACTTATATTTAAAGTTAGCTTAGTGGTTATTTGGATATTTAATTGCTATTTCCATTTTTATTTTATTTTGCTATTTATTTAGAATACTTACGCATTTTTATTTTTTGTATTTTATAGGTATTTATGTTTGCTTTATTCTTGTTGTAATTTCCTACTTTAATTAAGTATTTAGTTTTAAATGTCCATTTGATGAAAAAAAGGGGGGGCATGTAAATTCATCTTTGTCGCAAGTGCGACAGACGTCGCGAGAGCGACATGGGTGAGTGGGACGGATCATAGGACTCTGTCGCGAGCGTGCCCTGTTCACTTTCGCGACTATTTCATCTTGATTTGGAAAATATGCCTCTGTCGCGAGCGCGATACTGTCGTGAGCGCGACTGATGATTTGAAGGATAAGGCATATAGTCTCTGTCACGAGCGCGACTTGCTTCGCGAGCTCGCTAGTTCTAATACCGTGCTTTGTCGCGAGTGCGACATTGTCGCAAGGTCGCGACAGGACACGGGATTTGAATTTCTTAGGGTTTTAGCTGCCTTTTCATCTTCCCCTATATATATTTAAAACCCTACCTCCACTATTCACCTTCCCACATTCAGCTGCTCTTTAGTTTTCAAAGTTTTTTCTCAAAGTTTTGAGCTTTCGTCTCCTCTGTTCTTTCTCCTTTGATTTTGTGGAGAGTTTTTGCTAGATTCTGTGTTGTTTCTTTTTTCTTCTTTACTTGTTACTGTGATTTCAGCTTGGATTTCTTTATTTTTCGTAATGGTACGCACAAAATCCATTGGACGCAAGGATAAGCAACCAGTTGCAGAGCTAAGTTCTCTGCCAACATCACCTTTTGAGTATCTTCAAGCCAGGTTTGAGTGTCCCTTCCCTATATACTCTGAAGATGAAGGCAAAAAGTTTCATTTTTTTAACACCAAAATATATGTGGGCATGTTGCATTTAGACAATGAGTTGATTAAGGATTTAGGTTTAACTGCTCAATTTGATAAGTATATCAAATACATAAAATGAGAGAAATTTTCTGTAATGAATTTTCCTATTAGGAGGGACTGGGCTATAGAATTTTTTGTGACCTTGGTATATGTTGACAATAAGAAAACTCAATTTAAATTTAGACACTAGGGTGCTGAATTTATATTTGGTTTTGAAGAAATGCATAATTGGTTTGGTTTTCCTTTGAAAGGACAACGTTTTAATGCAAATTTGTTTGATCACCGGCCGATTTGGATAACTCTCACTGGCTTAAATGAATTTAATAACAAAAATGCCTCTAATTGCCTAATTAAGGATAATGGGTTGTTTCTATTTCATAAATATTTATGCCATGCCTTATTTGGACAAGTGGAAAGCACAAAGGTGCAAACCAAAGATTTGTTTGTGCTTCATTTGTTGTTGTCCTGTAAAACACCATGTTCAATAGACTTTATTTTTGATGGGTTGTACCATGCATCAATTGCTAAAACTAAAACCGTAGGCATGTGTCACATGGTAACGGGAATCATTTTAGGGTGTTTAGGTGATTTAGGCAATTTTGTGGGATGAAAATGAACATATGACTTTAATGGATATTCGTTATCTGCATAACTCTTATGTTTTAGATAGAGGCGCTTGGCCTCCACAGTTTTTATCACATTTTGAGCAGGAAACGGGTCCTAGTCGAGCCAAAGGAAAAGGGAAAGCACCTGCCACATCTACTGCTGCTGAATCTGGTGATTTCGATGATGCTGATGATGAAGAAGAAGTTGGTATGCGCCGAGATGATAGGGATGAGACAAGTGTAGGCGCTGCACAAGATGAAGTTGTTGGGTTGCAGCGAGTTATGTTTCGTTTGGATGGGATTGAGGCTGTAAATCAAAGCATGGCGGCCCAGATGGATTCCCTTGAGGCCACTATCAAACAAATGCATAAAAGTTAGAAGAGCCTCAGCCGCAAGCTCCTTTCCTTCTTCCGTCATCAGAATATTCATTTGACTCCTTCTCCATCAGGGTCCCCCAGTGGGCCAACTGAGTAATGTTACCTTCTCTTATTTTTACTTTTTCTTATGTTTTCGTGCTGTTTATGTTTGTTTGTGTTGTATGTATTGTTTTGTGGAGTCTTCCTTACACAATAAGGACATTGTGTCCTTTAAGTGTGGGGAAGCTAGTTGGTAGTGTGCATATAGGATTAGTATTAAATTTTTATGCTTTATGTTAAGTTGTGTTATGGAGTTATTCTTTGTGATATTTTTGCCTATTGACATATGTAATTAATCTTTGCATAGTTAATTATGAGTCTATTGGATGCATTTACTAACTTCGAAATAAGGATCTTTAGTTTTAATATGATTATGCTTCCATTGATAAGCATGTTTAGGTAGAGTACTTTGATATATAGTTCTTTTAGACCAAGTTTCTTTATATATGTACTTTAGAATAGTAAGTTTTACATGATGTAGAGTTTCGTCATAGCCATGGTGAGCTTTTGAGCCTTAACACATTAAATTTATTGTTTTGTTGAGAGAATTCCTCTTGTATTCATTACTCTAGAACTTGTGTTAGATAATTTTTGAAATCACATTTAGTATATAATATGCATGGGAAATAATAAGGGCATTAGAAGTAACCTCTTTTAGCTTGCTTAAATACCTAACCTTTTTGACTTTAGGTAGCCACTTTGTGCCTTAACTATTTTATTCATAAGCTTATATAAAGTCTTGTGCCAATTTCTAACAAATTAAACCTTGAGCTTGAACCATTATGTGGAAAATGTAGTTATGCTTTGATGAGTAGGATATAGTATTGATATATTTTAAGCATGAATTTTTGAATATGTGTCTAATCCCTGAAATTTAAAGCCACTAGTATTTCCATTCTAAAGAAGAAGAAGAAGAAGAAGAAGAAGAAGAAGAAGAAGAAGAAGAAGAAGGAAAATATTACACTAGTTTGCTTTAAAAAGAAAGAAAACAAAAGCAAGAGAAGCAACTAGTTGAAGTTGAGCTTAGGTAAATACTAGTGGGAATTTAAGAATCATTGTAAGGGATTATGGAAATTTTTATTAGTAAGATAAATATCATGCTTTAGTACAACTTTTGCAATACAAAATCTTACTTGTTTGAGTATTTGCTATGTTTTCCATATGAATGAGCTACTTAACCAAAATTTTCCTACCCTAACCTTAGCCAAGCTATAACCCTTAAAAGACCCTTTTGATTTTGTGCATTATTTTATGCTAGTGATGGAGATTTTTATTTAATACAAGCTTATGGTATATGGTGGTACAAGAGGAAATATGAGTTAAACACTATCCATTAAACACTTGAGTGGTGTAAGGCACATTATGTGAGAATAGCTCTACATTTTGTATTACTTGCTAGGTTAGAGTACATGTTATAAGAGATAGGATTTTTAAGAGCTTTATATCATTGTACTTTGCATTCTCTTACTTATCTTATTGGAGGCATATGAATATTAAACCTTATAGATCCAAGATTTTGTTTTGGTATTTGTAGAAATTGATTCAATAATTAATTTGTTAAAGAAACCTTGCATATGTTAATAGGAAAGAATCCTAAGAAGGACAACTCCATATTCATTTTTCTATGTATAAATTAAATGTTTGAGCTTTGATGGTTTCTAGCATTTTGAGTTTTTGCTTGAGGACAAGCAAAAGTTCAAGTGTGGGGAATTGATAGGAGCTTGAAAAGCTCATAAATATTGTGTGTTAATTTGTGGTTTTGCCTAGTATTGTGTTTATTATTTTGGTGTTTTATCTATATTTTGTTGCTTTTATGTGTTTTGTGTGTGTGGCTTATTTTATTTGTCTTATAGGAGAAGGAAATGATTTAAAGATTGAAGGAGTCAAGTGAAAGAAAGAAAGCCAAAGGTGAGCTATAAAGGAAGTGTCGTGAGCGCGACAAGGAGGAGTGGTCGCGACAGAAGGCGGGGAAGAGAGCAAGGAAAGAGGCGTGCCATGTCGCGAGGCCAACAAAGCAAGGAGAGGTCGCGACAGATAGCAGAGCCAGCAAAGCAAAGGCGTGTCTTGTCGCGAGCGCAACAGGTGTCGCGAGCGTGACACTGTACCAATAAGGAGTTAGAATTTATGAAGAGATGCAACTTTTCTCCAAAAAAATACAACTCTTGTGAAAGGTTAATTTGAAGGGATATATCTTTTAGAGAGGCATATATATGCCAAGTGAACAGAATTTTGGGATGGATAATTTTAGAATTTAATTTTGTGATCTTAAGAACAATAGCATTTTTAGTACTTAGTTTTTATTTTTCATGATTTGAAGAGGAGACAAAAGCAAGGGAGAAGACATCTTGTGTGAAGGGAAAAAGGGTTGAGAGATCCCCTTCTCCTTGTTCTTATGCTAATTTTTCTTCCTTGTAATTCTTTAAATGAATATTATGTTGGCATTTGATTATATATGAACAAATTTCTATTTCCATTTATAATATTGATCTTTGATTGTAGTATATCCTATTAAAAGTTTATTGGCATCATTATAAGTTAAGGAAGACGACCTTAGATGTGCAATTCCTTTTCTGAAAATCATCATATTGGTCATAAATAAGGGAGTTAGCGAGAGCAACGTCTTATTGAAAGTTAATAGGAAATTCATTATCAAAATATAGTTTGAGAGATCACATGTGAAGATAATTGATATAGCTTGGTAGATAATCTTAAAATGTGTTATTAAAATTAACTGGTTCATTAACGAGAGTTGAGAATTAGTACTTTAATTGCATGTTTTAGGCAATCTAATTCATGTCAAGAGAGTGAATTAGGAATTTATTCCAACTTGGCTTACTAATAAGATTAAAAATTATAATTTAAATAATAGTTTCAAATGCATGATTATTTAGTTTCATAATATTTATTGTCTTCTTTGATTATACTATTCTAGGATTTAATTAATTTATGCAATAAAGTAGTTAGAATTAACTTCCACTTTTAAACATCGTAAACAAGATTAAAATTGAGTAGTAATAGTGGGTGATTAAAATCACATTTCCTTGTGGGATCGATATCTAAAGTACTATAACCGGTACACCGTATACTTGCGGTATTTAAGCTTTTAGAAAAAGCATATCAATTGGATTGTGATAATGGCTATGAAAAGTGTTTATCTATAGTAGAATCTGACTCTTGTCGAGGCATTATTAAAAAGAAAATGTCAAATCCTTTATGTTGGATTTAATGGAGTGCAAAGAAGTCAGCAAGTTTTGATTTGATTCAAGATATGAAAGGAATCTGCACTCAGGATGATATGATCTAGGAAAAAAGATACTGATAAAGATTTTTAATATCAAGATTGGTTAGCTTTACACGTAAGTGGGTCTCATTGGCGAAGATGTTTTGGAACCATCGAATGTAAATGAAGATTTGATAAAATAACAGTTAGTATCCTCTACTCTTTGATATAAGTAAATTTTGAGGATGAAATTTCTTTTAGTAGGGGAGAAATGTAATGGCCTCAACACCGGATCAGCTATGAACAGTACTTCCCGACGGTAAATAGTACGGTGAATAGTATTTTATTTGACCATTGAAAAGTATTGGTCATGGTGAGTCCGGGGTTGAAATTTGAAATGAAATTGAGGTCAAATGGGCCTTTAAAGGTAAAAAATACGAAAAATGTAGCGAGTCAATTTTCCTGTTAGGAAAGGAGATTTGATTTTGCATAAATAATTAAAAATAGTAAACGAACTCCAAAAATTGTCAGATTTTGTATGCCTACATGAATTTTTATATAGAATATTTTGGTGATAAGAATTGAATTTTTTGGTGACATCGACAGTTGTCGAATTAGACCGATAACGAACTCCGATTGAGCTAAAAATTTGCGTGCTAGCTATTTTTGATATGTTAAAAATTATGGAATCATTTTTGAAGTGCGGAAGAGATAGAAATTGGATTGGACCTTAAATGGCCTAAAGTGGGCCTTTCACTTAATTTGGGTTAGGCCCATTAATCAAGCCCAAAATTGGGCCCATATAGAAGATATATAAGAGGTGGATTTCTGGAGATAACTCCAAAAAAATCCACAACCTCCTTCATCTCCTTATATGACCGAACCACTCTTTTCTCTCTCTCTTGATTTCTCTTCAATTATACTTCAAATCTCCCATAAAACTCCAACATAAAAGATGAAATTCTATCTCTATAGGTCACCCTAGTGGCCTCAATTAAGTGATTTGAGCAAAGAAAGGTAAGAAATCAAGTGGAGAAAGAAAAAGAGGAAAGATGGAACTTAAGAAATTAATTGATTTTAATTGGTTCTTTAGTATTTTCTCATAGTTTTTGAGTTATAGAAGCTAATTATGAGCTTAAATTTTGCATATGAGGACAAAAAATTGAGGTTAGGAGAGCTTGTTTGGCCGACCATAGTTGATTGTGAGGGAGGAAGGAAAGTTTGCAAGTGTAGAACAAATAAAAAGAGATGTTTGACACCCTTAAATAAGGAAAAAATGTAAGTGACTATAAAATCCTTTGATTTTTCTTTTATTGTGAATTAATTCCAATTATGTAATTAGGTTAAAAATTGTTAAAGTGTTAATTGATGAAATTGGTTTAGGAAAATTAAAATTGGACATGTAAGAAGATGAAAGGAAAGCTTAAATGGAAGAAATAAAAATTTTAGGAAGGATTCCTTTAAGTGGCCGATTTGTTCTCTAAAGGACAATAAAAGAATTTTGCATGAAAATAATATATAATAGCCTAAATTAATAATAAAAGTAATGTGTAGTGTCCATGAATTTTTATTGAATTATTGGAATTTATTTTGAAATTTTAAAGCTTATGTAACATATGTGTTTTTAGTGAAAGTTGTGAAATAATTGATTATTTTAGTGAAAAATGATTGTAAATTATAAATAATGCATAAATAAATTTTATTGAATTTTATTGAAATTATTAAAATTTTATTGGAGAATAAATGTGAATATATATAGAAGAAAGTATTGAATGAAAAGTGAATAATTGCATAAAAACGTAAAAGAAAGTGAATTAATATGAAATTAATTCACGGTTAACGAAAAAGAAATAAAAAGTCAACCGATGAATTTTTCGGAACAATTATTAAGCTATGAAAATAATAAGAATAATAAATTGAGTGAAAATGATAAAAAATTATAAAATAATATGTATACGAATCTTTGTGAAAATTATATGTTTTACTAGAATATTTTTGAAATAAATTATTGATTATGTTTAACTAAAATATTGAATTATTAAGAAATAATTTAATAAATAAGTACGTGATGATAAATGAACATGAAGTAAATTATTTCAATATAAAAAGAAATGAAAAAGTCAATTTATGCGTTTTCGAAAAATCAAGTAATAAATTATATCAATATAATTCCTAATTGTTCCAAAAGTTGTAAAATAAATGTGTGACTAATTTAGTCAATAAAAAGTATTAAAAGAGTGAATTATTATAAAATAATTCACCGACCGAATAAAAGTTGACATACCGAATGATTAAAATTTTGGACAGAAAAAGAAAAGAAAAAAATCATAAAAAGTCAATTATTGAATTATTAGAAAATAATTCATCAAGAATTACACAAAAAAAAAGAATAAAAGAAAATTGTAAATTATAAAGCTATAATTCATAAAGTGTATAAAGGACTGAATAGCCTCAAGTGCCCAAGTGAATTATTGAAGAATAATTCATAAAAGTGACTTAAAAAGATAAAGTGAAAGAAAAGAAAAGAAAGAAAAAAGTTATTGAATAGTCAAAAAGCACTAAAAGAGTGTGTTTGATTAGAAATGTATTGTATCAAGAAATAAAAGAAATAAATTAAAGATTTTTAAATGTTTAAAAATTATTGCAAATATAATTGATTGTTTTGCCCTTAGCGATAAACAGGTAATGATATTCTTGTTTAGAATATAATTGGTTAGCTATAGGGACACCCTATACCGCGGTGCAAGTCATGGCGACTTGCTTTGCTATGGGTAGGATCTTTGATCTCCATAGCTTCAGTGTTTTTAGTGAAAATGAAAGTGAAATATTTTTCGAGAAATGGTTCCTTAGGGATCACTTCTCTCTCAGTGGGACCTTTGGATCCAGTCCCGAGTATCCTTTTTGAGAATCATGTTATATTGTACTAGGGGTGTATTGTAATGAATAAATCAGTATTGTTTAAATTAATTGAATATAAAAAGTTATAAACGAAAAATGATTTGTTTGGAAGGAAATAAAAAGTTGGAATAAAATTATAAGGTTTCCCAAAAGTTTGATTAATAAGAAGAAAAATAAATATTTTATAAGAATAAAATAATAAATGAAGATTAAATTAAGCTTTTATAAAGAAAAAGTATTTAAAATGTATTTTTGAATGAAAAAGATAAATTAAATTAATTGTTATTTCATGTACCAATTATTACTTTGAAAAGTAACAAGTTTGGATAATAATATTAATTTCCTATATAAAGTTAAAAAGTGATGACAATGACATTAAGTGAAATCTTATGCTTAAGTAATGTATTTTTGAAAGAAAAGTCAAATGAAAAGTAAAACGCTAAAAGGTATATAATTGTTCAATTGGAAAAAAGTAAAAGATATAAGTCCTAAACAAGTATTTGAACATGGGTAAATGTATAAAAGAAGGAAATTGAGATTGAATGCAAAGTGCCACAAAATAGTTGTATCACTTTACAATAAAGGTTAAAATCCTTTAAATAGTAATGTGTTTATTAGTTAAAAGTTAATGTAAAATAAAATAATAAATAGCAAGAAGTGTAATTATAGCACATATTGGATAACTGAACAATAAATCGAGAAATAAAATAGTCTATAGATTTGGTACCATTAAAGACATGAGTACCAATATACACTATTAAATGAAAGATAATTATATCGCTGTGACTAAAAAGATAAGACGAAAGTTAAGTAAAAGTAAAAGTTATAGTAAAAAATAATGTAAAGGTAAAAGTAAATCTGATATCGATTCACCTAAGAAGATAGTGTAAAGTAATGTTGAAAGATTGAAAACCAAAGAATAATAATTACCAAAATATGAGTTAATAATGAAATTAATGTTGACTGAAGTAAAAGGAAACGTTTAATGAGATAAGAATAAGAGTAGCATAATCTATGTAATTATGCTTTATTTGGGAAATTCTAGGATTAGTAGTCACCACTGAGCATATTTAGTGCTCAACACGTAGTGTTTACTGCGTGCAGGTTATGAAGTATTGCGGGAGCATTGTACACAGTGGAGCCAGATCGGAAAAGAAGAATTGGTGCTAAATCGAGTTGTATTTTGGCATGTTTATACTTAGACAATTAAGGTAAAAGATTTAACTGTATTTTGATTGTTATTATGATTATTGATGGGTGAGTGTTTGGTATAAGTTTTTGGCATGAATTTATTTAATGTATGTTTTAATTGTTTATAAGGTTATCGATTGATTAGGAATTTGATGTAAAGGTATTGAAGGTATATCGATATTGATCGGTGATGGAAAACAAATTTATCATTTTCGGCTAAGTTTCGTATCGAAAAGGACTGTTCCGTGAAGGGTGTGATATTGGCTCTTCATCCCTATTTTGCCCAATGGTCACCAACTGAAGATACTCTTTCCTGGTTGACCAATGCCGACGTGACTTTTTTACTAAAATCTTTATTCTGGTTAACATGTTAAAGTCAATGTAAGCAACTTCCCCAAGAGAGCTCCACATATCCAGATGCCCGACATGGTTGGCCATTATAGTTGCTACCCAACCCAGAGAAATCTCTTTGATTTTTCTAGGCATCTTTTGCAACTCTTCTATTTTTTGGCATAACAAAACGGCGCCATTGATCTGAATACCTTCAACCATACATCTTAGGAGCATGCATTTCTTAGCATTTATAGCTCTTGGAGTATCAAGGCAGCTAAAGAAAGTAAGTGATAAAAACCTGTGAAGAATATGAAGTGCATGACTACCAAAGCACAGGCCTTCAACTTGTTTGTCTTATAACGTATTGAATTGATAGGATCTCAGATAAATTCCCAGTTCTCTTGTGCAGTGGCATTGGATAATTCACCAATTTCATCAACAGGAAATCCTAACTTTTCAGTAAAATCTAGAAAAAGTATCTGATGACAACGTCTACCTAACTTAAAACTAACTGTACCTAGATCCTGCTCATCTTCAAATGAAAGGTGAAATGAAGTGAAGAATTGTCTGGCTACAAATGGGTAGATTTCTGGTTATTTTTTAACAAATCTCTGCCATCCAATATTCTGAATAAATGGATAGACCTCGTCCCATAAAGTGCCAGCCCCAATGTCTAAGAAAAATTCCTTTAAATAAATCGGCTTGACAAACTTTACTGTTAAAAAATACTCATACAATTCAACCTTTTCTTCATCAATGTAAACCAGAATATATTTCTCTGATGAGCTAGAGGCTTCATCCTTTCTTGTTCTTTGAGGTGCCACTGCACATTCAACAAAAATAACCAATTTAGTCCAATGATTTAAAAAGCTTAATAAATACTCCTAAGATAAACATGCAAAATGTAGTGCCAAATTCATCTTATGTCAATGAATTATCTTCAGTGTAAAACAAATGTCATTTAAGTGTGGAGGGCAAAGGTTAAAAGAGGAGAATGAAATGGGTATGAAGAAGAAAGACTAGGCACATGGTTAAACTTAGTCACTTAGGCATTTTACCGAACATGTTTTATGCACAAATTCGCTAAGCTATAATTAATTCAATTTCAATCATCTAAAACCCAAAGTGATACATGTATGCTCTATTACAAACACTTAAAGCATCCATAACCAAAGACACCCCAAAAAGAAGCACAACAAAAAAACTGCCAATTAGCGACGGCACAATTTCTGTCGCTAATTTTGCGACAGATTCGCAATTGTTTTATAAATCCGTCGTAAGAAGGATATTTTCTATTTTCTTGCGATGAAATAGCGACGAAATTAATAAATAGTTGCTAATTATTGGCGAAAAGTATACGCGCCCTGTTTTGCGAAGAAATTAGCGACAACTTTTTCCGTCGCTAAATTTTATAATTTTTTATTCAAGAAATTAGTTCCAGAAATATTAGCGACTAACATTTTAGTCGCTAATTTTGGAGGGAAATTTTAGCACCTTTTTTATAACGGTTTGGCGACGGAAATTTTTCTGTCGCTAATTAGTATTTTGTTACGGTAATACGATTAGTGACGAAAGTATTTAGTCGCTAATTCGTCGCAAATAAATTAAAAAATAAGTTTTTTAATTTCACTCCCATGGTTTATGTATAATTTCAAGTAATTTTAATATAGACCATATAAAATGAATATTTCCTTTTGTAACAGAAAATTATAAATTATTTTATAAGTTGATAATAATTTTTTATCAATTATACCAAAATCTAATGTTATTTATTTAGAAAATTTACATTTTTAATCATAATAATAAGCTAATAGTTATGATTATTATATATTTGCGTGTTCAAGATTAATAAAAATAAATATTTATAAAATTTATTATTTCATTTAAAATAATAATAAAAAAAATTTGTAATTTATTTTTAATTTAAAAAATTTAAATCAAATATTAAATTATTAGGAATTAAATTGATTTGTTTATCAATTATCCCAATTTTGAAAGTGTCCAAAGACTATTGAATACGAAATTCAGGTTTATCAATTATCCCAATTTTGAAAGTGTCCAAAGACTATTGAATATGAAATTCAGGTTTATCAATTATCCCAATTTTGAAAGTGTCCAAAAATTTAAAGAAAATATTAAATTATTAGGAATTAAATTGATTTGTTTATCAATTATCCCAATTTTGAAAGTGTCCAAAGACTATTAAGAATTAAATTGATCTATTGAGCTTTGTCGGCATTTGTGATTTGTTATTTTTTTCTTGGTTCCATTTTTGTTTTGGGATATGGTGCGTGAGGTTTGAGGGTTGTCCAGTAAGGATATTCTTCTTGCAGTTGGGCTATAACTAATCTTACAATTCTTGATTGTGAGCACATGGGATTAAGCCACGTTTTCTCTGTTGAGCTCTGTTGAGTTTGGCACATATAAACTAAGTGATGATGACAAAATATGCTCTAGTGAGGCACATATAAACTAAGTCACATTTTCCTTGATTCTATTATATTTCTTTTCTATGTTTGGCTGGATTCAATAGTGGGGCCTCAAATTGGATAATTTGGAGATTTTTTTTACTTCGATATTCTTATTTTTCTTATTTTTTCTTAAATTGTTGACCTTTCAGGTCTCTATTCTAGCAGACGACATATTAAAGAATGTAGAGTATGATCCTTTAAGGGTTGTCTTTAACAAGTTCGATTCTGTTGTCTCTTTTCTGCCAACCATTTCAACAGTTTTATCCCCTGAGGTACTTAAGAATGTTGGCCCTGATAGTTGCTGATGGTTTATAGTCCCTCCATTTCATATTAAGTATCCATTTAGAGTATTTCAATAGAATTAAAAAAATCATTAATTAGTTTTTCGCAATGCCGCATTGGGTTCATCAACATTTGATCCCACTGTATTTACTCTTTTATGAATAAAAGCAGATCTTATTATCATAAATATAATAGTTAAGGTCATCTTTAAAATAATAATTCACAATTTTGGATATTAACACAAGTTAAATAGAGTTACATTAGGAAATTTAGAAGTAGTTTAATAATGGAAAATGGGCTATAAATTGAGTAAATCTTCTCATTACAAGTGTAATTACTGCTGTTAGTAGTTTTTTTTACTGTTGTTAGTACAAATCATAGGAAATCATTTATAACCCAATTTAAGACCATTTTGCTAGTCATAACACCCATTTTACTTTCCTATTCCCAGTTACTTTAATTCTCCACCTTAAATGTTGAAATGGGATGGAGGAATTTTTATTGAGTCATTAAAAAAATACTTTAATTCTCTTTGATAAATAAATTCTCTAATTATTACAAAAATCTGAATTGACCCTAGTGATATAAGGATTTAGTTATTAAATTTCTTGGGAGAAGAAAAATGGGCTGAGGTAGCAGAAAATTTGTGAAAATAATGATAGAACTACCTTAATGCGGGTGTTCAAGAAATTAAAGAGGAAGATGAAGATGAACAAGAATTTAAATATTATGATAGCAATGAAGATAATGAAGAGGAATTTAGATATACATCAGATAGTGACTAATTATTTATCTTAGAAATGTATTGTGTAACACAAGAAATATATGTTGTTTCAGAAAATTGATACATTAGGTGAGTTTATACTCTCCTCCCATCCTGGCAATTGTAGTTAAATTAATTACTCGGGTTCTTTAGTTAAATTTACATTGGATGTTGCATGCTTGTGGGTTAATTATAAGCCTCTTCATACCTTGTTTTTTATCTTAATTTCTCACTGGTCTATGTAAGTTGCATTTTTTTTATATAGGTATGGAATGAGATAGAGGACGACATAATGCTGGGAGAGGACGTCGTGGTGGTCGATCTCAAGTGGATTCAACTAATCCACCTTATAGAGGTATGCTAGATATCCCTGGAGATCCTGCAGCATCTATTGCTCCACATCCTCCTGTTGGATCATGTGACCCACAAAGTTCCAACCTAAATCCTCCTGCAATTGATGCCTCATCTTCTGGACACAATGTAGCATCAACTCCATCTCCGCACACTACCAACAGCACTACATCAACGACATGTGAGGAAAGTAATGGAACTAATAGTAAGTTATACATAACTGTCAACGAAAATGGAATGTAAGTACATCCGTCCTATCAAACTGTGAAAGTGTTAAGAGGTTTAAAGTAATTGTATAACTTTAAAGCTTTATTATAATTCATTTTTTAGGTTGGAACCTCCCTCTCAGTGCTCAAGGTTTATATATAGCAGCTTTTACCAGCGGATAGATTTGAATGGAGTTAGTTGGAAGGAGGTTTCCAAAGAGACCAAAGAATTTTATTGGGGAGAATTTAAGGTAATATATATATATATATAATCAAACTTAATGGTTATTTTCATTCATAACATAGGCATTCAAGTTACATTGAGTTTATACTTGTATCTAATTGCACACTACTTGTAATATAATTGTAGAAGAAGTGCTATTGGGATCTTGAAATCAATGATCGAATTAAGATAAGTTGGGAGACAAAAGCTTCCATTCATTACAAGGATTTCGTTTACCGTCAAAAGGAGTCCAAAGAAAAGCCCATAGGCTTTTCAGAACCTGTTTGGACTAGATGGAAACAGATTTTCAATCTCCCTACACGCACTGAAGTGTCCAAGCAAAAAAAGCTCAACCATTGTGGAGGATCTAATCAAGATAAAGCTTCGGGATCATATACTGGTGGTTTAATTTCTATTACTGAGCACATGTCACGAATGGTTAGTATATTATTATCTCTCTATTTCTGTAACATCAAATATTCTGTTTATTAGATGCTGGTTATTATTGATGATATTATGCCTATATGGGAGCTTGTTATTACTAATATACTTAATAGCTGGTTATTGTTGATGATATGCCTATATGGGAGCTTGCTATTACTAATATACTGAATAACTAGTTTTTGTTGATGATATGTCAGTTATTGATGATGATATGCCTATATGGGAGCTTGCTATTACTAATATACTTAATAGCTAGTTATTGTTGATGATATGCTGGTTATTGTTAGTTATTGTTGATGATATATTGGTTATTTTTGATGATATGACTATATGGGAGCTTGCTATTATTAATATAATTAATAGCTGATTATTGTTGATGGTATGCTAGTTATTATTGGTTATTATTGATTATATGTTGGTTATTGTTGATGATATGCTGGTTATTGTTGTTGATGATATGCATATTGTTGCTTATATGCCTATATGAGAGCTTACTATTTTTTAGACCGGTGATATTAATTGGTCATATGGTTATGGGACTTTGCTGGCCTTTTTTGATATTTGTTTGTTTTAAATTCATTATATGCCTATGGATCGAAGCTTGTCAAATATAAGCTAAATCATTATTATTCAAATCTAGGAGAAGCATAATGGTCGGCCACCTACGCTTCCTGAGGCCTTCATTCACACACACTCTAAATCATGATGGGAAAACTTATGTGGCTGAACGAAGTAAGCAATTGTATGTAAGTAATCTAAAATTTATTACTTTTAGCCTTTACAATTATTTAAAGATTCGTGTTTGTAAATTATGTGTTGTAATTTTTTATATTCTATAGGAAAGGTATGAGCAGCTTCGAGATGAACAATCACAAGGATAATCATCTGTAGATGAGACCAAGTTATTTTATGAGGCTGCACAATGCAATAAAAGAAGAAAATTATATGGATTAGGCTCATATGTCCCTCATGTTGGATCTAGTTCAGCTGCATCACGCCGTAGCGAGTACAACACTTTAACCAAGGAAGATGTCAAGGAAATTATCACAGAAACCATTCGAGCCTTGTTTCCTTACTTGGGGATTCAACAACCAGCTGCTGATCAGCCTAATACTGTTACTGATGGACCTGGACATGATGATGTTGTGCCTTCAGCTGCACAATATGATCATCCACATAATAATTATCCATCAGCTCATGGTGGTGGTTCTGCTTCCCAGTGATTTTAGCTGCACTATATGTTTGATTGTTATTTTATTTAGATGACAATGTTGGTGCTAATTAGTATAATAATATTTGTTATTTTATTGTTTCATGACAGATTAAGGATAATATTATGTAATGTTTCAAATTATTATCTATATATGTGTATTTTGGAACATATTTTGATTTGGAATCTATATATATTTATATGTGTGAGATCATTGTTGTTTATAGGTTGAAAATAAATAAATAATGATCTTTGTATACAGGACTAAAATTTTAAAATACAGCAAAAGAAAAATTCAATTAATAATTTAGCGACGGATTTGCGACAGACAATCTGTCGCTAATATGTAAAATATATAATTTCGGAAATAATTAGCGACTAAATTAGCAACAAATATTTCGTTGCTAAATTTTACACTAAATTTTTATTTAATGACGGAATTAGTGATGGAAATTTTAGTCGCTAAATATTATTATTATACTTCGACGACTAATTACGAAAATAAATTAGCGACGAATTTGCAACAAATATTTCATCGCTAAATTAGCAAATGAATTTGAAATCTGTCGCTAATATATTCGCGATTGGCCAATTAGCGACAGTTCGTCGCGGCGTTGCTAATTTTAATTAGCGACGAAAAAATGGTATTTAGCGACGAAATTTTTCGTCACTAATCTGCATTTTTTTGTAGTGAAGCATAAATAAATAAAAAAATCTAAGCCAAAGCACCCCAAATTAAGAACACTTTTCAAAAAAAAATAATTACTAAGTAAATGAAATAGAGATTAAAGATAAAATTAGACTTACTTGATCAAATTGAGGATGCATGACTAATTATTCAATAATTAATTTAAGTACTCGGTAGAGTGATGGCACAAGTGGAAGAGTGAGACTACAAAAATTGAGGGAAATTTGAAAGAATGGTGGAGTGTGTGAAGTGAAAAAGAAAATTGGGGCATTTAAATAGGGGGACTCGGTGGAGTGACCCTTCATTCTACCGAGTGCTACCTCCTGGAAGTCGAACAGTCACTTTTTAATTTAATTAAAATTTTTTTTAACAAATGGGACACACGGTAAAGTAAAAACACACTTTACTTGTTGGAATTCCACTCGGTGGAGTGGATTTTCACTCCACCGTGTGATCACCTACTGGACTAAAAACTACTGTTAAGAATTTTTACACTATAAAATTAGACCATTCAACTCTATTTTTTTTTCTGAATTGCACTTAATTGCCGAAAATCTCCTCATCAATTAAATTTAAAATGACTCTTAACTAACTCTACCAATTGAACACATCAAAACAAAATAAGTGCCACCTCCTATAAACTAAACTCCAATGTTTGCTAATAATTCAACTGCCTAGTCTGCACATTTAATCCTACTGATATAACATAGTTAAGCCTTATTATTAACTAGAAAACTAAATTCCCTTTCATTTATTCATGAAATACTTAAAACACTTAAAAAATACTGGATTCATATAAGCACAATCAAAACAACAAAAAACAAAACTAACAAAATAAAACCAAATAACACGAGATAAGGTGAAGAAAAATTAGTTCTAAGCTCTTTCAAGTCCCTAGCTAGACTTTTAGAACTATCTTACTTGTCAAGGAGAACCAAAGTTGCCTTAGCAACCTCATGATGAGCAATAAAATATGGTTTTAACCTGTGGCCATTTACTTTATATTCTTAACCATCATTTGGATTTATGACAGTGATAACTCCAAATTTATTACTCAAGACTACTTGATAAGGATCCAGCCACCTTGATTTGAGTTTACCTGAAAATAACCTTAGTCTACTATTGTACATTAAAACCAATATCTCGGGAGCAAAATCCTTTTGATTCAACTTCTTTTCATGCCAATGCTTGGTTTTTTCCTTATAGCTTGCAGCATTATTATAAGACCATTGTCGAATTTCATCCAATTTATTGAGCTGTAGTCTTCTTTTTTATCCTGTACTTCTCATATCAAAGTTAAGCATTTTTATACCCCAATATATCTTATGTTCTAATTCGATCGGCAAATGACATGCTTTACCAAAAATTGATCTAAATAGAGATATTCCTATCGGGGTTTTGTAAGTTGTTCTATATTCCTAGAGAGTTTCATCCAACTTATAAAACCAGTTTTTCCTAGAAATGTTCACTATTCTTTTCTAATATGGCTTTTAACTTCTTGTTAAACACTTCTACTTGCACATTTTCCTGAGGATGATAAGGGGTTGTAACCTTATGTCTAACATCAAACTTTTTAAGCAATAATTTGAATTGGTGATTGACAAAATGCTTACCCCCATCACTTATGATAGCTATTGGTGTGTTGAACCTTGTAAAAATATTCCTCCTAAGAAATTCAAGCACAACTCTAGCGTCATATGTCCTAGTAGCTACTGCTTCTATCCACTTACTCACATAATCTATAGCTACTAGGATATATTCAAAGCCAAAGGAGTTCGAAAAAAGCGCCATGAAGTCAAGACCCAAAATATCAAAAATTTATACTTCTAACATAGTATTCATGGGCATCTCATCTCTCTTTGATATATTTTCTATGCATTAAAACCTATCAAAAGACTCTATAAAGGACTTAACATCAATAAAAAAGAGTAGGCCAAAAAAAATCTTACTGTAAAATTTTTGCTACCGTATAATTCGACCCATGATGTCCACCAGCCTCTCCTCCATGACATAGTCATATAATGTCTGCTTGCTCTTCTTTTGAAACACATCTCCTCAACATTTGGTTCGGACATAGCTTGATTAAATACAGGTCATCCCATAAATAGTGTCTTCCATGCATCCGCTTTTAGCTTTTTCTTTTGTTGCCACATGAAATCCTTTGGAAGGTATCCTCCTGCAAAATAATTAGCAATATTAGTGTTCCAAGCAATTGAATGTTTAATTGAATGAATAGTGTAAATACGTTCATCAGGGAATAAGTCAAATATTTCTTCTTTTTTTATATGAGCATAATTCAATCTACATAGATGATCAGCTATAAAATTTTCAAGTCCTTTTTTATCTTTAATTTCCACATCAAATTTCTGCAGTAGCAAAATCCATCTAATGAGTCATGATTTGAAATCTTTCTTTGCTAAGAGATGTCGAAGTGTTGCATGATCCGTCCATACTATTGCCAAAAACTCCTTCTCCATGGTGGTGTAATTTACCTATGCTTCTGTGAGTGTGTGACTGGCATAATAAATGGTGTGGAAAGTTTTTTTTTCTTTTTCTGTCCTAAAACTGCTCCCACTATATAATCACTAACATCACATACGATTTCAAAAGGTAAATTTTAGTCTAGTGAGGCTATGATAGGTGTTATAATTAACCTGTAATTTAACTGATTGAAAACCTACAAACACTTATCATCAAAGTTAAATGCAACATCTTTAAGCAGTAAATTAGAAAGTGGTTTAGCTATTTTAGAAAAATCCTTAATAAATCATCAATAAAAATCGACATGACCAAGAAAACTTTAAATTCCTTTCAAGTTTGTAGGGGTAGGTAATTTTTCAAATACCTCTATTTTCTTCCTATCAATCTCAATTCATTTTTCAGAGATTTTATATCCTAGAACTATTCATTCCCTCGCCATAAAGTGATATTTTTTCCAATTGAGGATAATATTAGTTTTCTTACATATTTTTAAGACCAATGCAAGATTAGATAAACATGAATCAAAATTACGGCCATAGAGAGTAAAATCATCCATAAAACCTCAATAAATTTTTTAATAAAATTATAAAAGATGGCCATTATACATGTTTTAAAGGTGCCTGGGGCATTACAAGATCGAACGACATTTCTCTTATAGGCAAGTGTGCCATAATGGTATATGAATGTAGTCTTTTCTTGATCTTTTAAGGCTATAAAAATTTGCATATTGTTAGAGAGTATGCCCTACAACCCATGTAAAAGGGATGTATTTCATATGTATGAATTCATATTCTTAATAAAAGGCATAATTCATTTATTAATGCTATATTTAAATACATGAGTTTGTAAATCTTAACTTAATAAATGAAGTCCTAGATATTATAAACATAGTGCAAATGCAACCAAGAAAGTATTCATGATATGAGATGTCTATTGCATGCAAATGTGTTAATATCTAAATATCCCTAGTCATAGAATTAACAAGATAAAACATTGTTAATTCGGACAGACTAGCACATGATGCTTTTTGAATGGTTCAAGTAGTGGTTCTTATAACTATAATTATGGAAGATAATCAAAGCTAACATGTGGATGTTTGTTAGAATAACAAGTTCATTGGAGACTTGCAAAGAGAATCCTCACATGGATATTAAATCTAAGTCAGTGAGGAATCTCTTCATAACGGTTGTGCAAGTATCCTTAGACTTGAGATCACCAAGGTTATCTTAAGTAGCAAGTGATATACTTTGACTCCATAATTGATTACTTCCAACTGGGGGTGAACATAGTTAAGAGGTTGGGTATATTATGACCTACTTGAAGATAGTTGAATAATAGATAAAGGATTTACCATCCCAAATTTATTAAGAAAAGTTATCTCTCATGATTCTATAATTACCTTGTTCAGAGAATCTCTGGCCAGAGTAATATGCCAAGATGGATAGGGATCCATAAAGGGCATTTTGGAAACAATGGTTAAATTAATAGAACATACATAATTAGATTTATATGCGTTGATAGAAATCCATACTTAGAATCTAATTAAGATAAGAGTGGTAAAAGGAGTAATTGCACGATAACTGTTTCTATTGAAGGGTACAGTCAAATGATTTGACTTTCCTGATATTTGGATAGTCATGATGTCTAGTTAGAGGCCACTCATGGTTTGTATAATAATGTGTCATAAATATCAATAAGAGATTGATAAAATGATTTAAAAAAGTTTAAATCATATGAGTTTTGAATAGAACTCATAATTACATATTATACTGTCAATATGAACAGGAACCCAATAGGTCACACACATACAGAGTAAAGAATAAAATGTTAAAATGATAAGGATAATAATATTTGATATTATTATGGAGAAGAAAAATGAATAAGAGAATAATTAATTAATGAGTTTAATTAATTATGATCAAGTAGAATTGTTCGCAGAACTTTTTAGAAATATTCGGCAAAATGGACTTAATTGAAATATAATATTTTATAATTAATTATTATTGGACTATAAGTATTACAGGACTGATATAATAATTAATAGATCCATTGGAGAAATTAAAGAGATCCAGAGAATTGGTTTTGGCGCAGAAACCCTCTTGAGAAAGGGTTACACGTCAAAACCATATAGAAGGCCTTAAAGGCCTAATTCTTGGACCAAGATAAATTAAATATATTTTATAAGTATTATGGAGCCTACATATTTAATTTGGATGGATTTGGAATTTATTTTGGTGATTAAATTTAAGTGTATACATAAATGGCCTAGTTTATGAATTTTGTGCATAGTCCTTTATGAAAGGATTTAAATTGGATTTAATTGAGCACGAATAAATTATTAATAATTCCATAAGCCTATTTAATATTTCTCCAGCAATTATAAAGAGTTCAATCCCATTATGAAGTTGGATTTTTAACCTAGCTATAAAAATCCAAGTTAAAGGGATTTAGGGTTAAATGAACATTAAAAGAAAAGAAAATTCTCTCTCATTTCTCTAACCCTATCTGTCACCCTCATTCCTTGCTAGCATCAAGGAATTTCAGCCAGTCTTGTAACTCCATCAATCTTGGTTCATTTGATCATCTCTAGTGTGGATTATTAATTGGAGGTGTTCTATTTTGGACACTATGGTTTGCGATAACCCGGTGAGAAGGAAAATCAACTGTTCAACAAAAATCAAAGGTGATTTTTCTTATTCTCATTAATATTTATATTTTAAATTCATGGCAAGATCAGATCTATTGGTTAAAAATTTTAATTTCCACTTATACATGTGATGTATGTAACAGATAATTCCCAACATGGTATTAGAGACACGATTTTGCCATGAATCTATAATTTTATATTATTCGTGGAATAATTTTTATTTTTGAGTTATTTATTTCATGAACTTTAAAATATCATATTTTATTATTCATGAATGAGAAATATTGATTTCTGGATGTATGTGATCAAATATGTAAAATGAAAAATAAAATGATTCTTTTGAGAAAAGAATGATTGTGTTTGGCGTGAATGAGTTTTATTTTTCAATAAAGTTTAGAGGCTGTTCTAAATTAAATATTTATTGATCCACTATAAAATTATTTTGATGATAATTTATATGTTTAATATGTGATATTGATCCATAGGATCAAACAAAATTAAAATCGAACAAGTTTTGCATGAAAACTAGTTTAATTGAAAAGTTCGATAAATTGGTGTTCTTCGTGTGTTATTGGTAAGTTCATGTTTAGAATGATTTTTAATCTTCTAAAATTGATATATCTGATATATTAATGTGTTTTTAATTAATTGGATTAATTAAAATGGGTCTTGAATTAATTGAATTAATTTTAATTCATTAAAACCACTTAATGGGCTTAATTATGTTTATGGATTTGATTTAAATTAGTGAATAACTTGGTGGGCCCAAGGAGCTGATTTAAATTAAATATTATAGACTTTAATTAAGCTTATTAATGGATTTTAAGGGCTGGAGTGGACTTGGCTCATTTCAAAAGGTCCAAATGGTCCAATAGACATAAAACTAGTTTGTGTGTGAACACACTTTAGGGTTTTAATTTGTTGATTTTGGCCTACCCTTTGTTTTAAGCCTAGAATTAATTTTTTAATTATTTAATATGATTAATTAATTAAATAATCAATTAATAATCAATTGGATTGATAATTAAGGCAAGAACACATGCATGTAAAAAGGTTTCCTAAAATGAAAGTTTCCAAAATAGAAAAAGTTTTCTAATTTGATCACATTATTAAAATAACTCAAAAGTAAGTTTCAAGAGTTGAAACATAGTTTGTATTCCATTATATGGTTTTACTTTATGCATTAGAAATGCATATAAGGGTTTATGATTGGTATGATGGATAGTTATGGATAAAGGCCCAATGTGATTGAGCATAATGCATGTTTCGGCCTAATGAGAACTTTCATATCCGAGCCACTTGTTTTTGGTTTGTATTTCTTTTTCAAATTGTAATATGTAATTAGATTAATTAAATTAGAATTAGAGATAGAAGTGAAGACCACTATCAAGGAGCAAGATGGGCCGGATGGAGATCCGACAAGATTGAAGATAATGTAATTTTTTTTCTTATTTGAATCATGCATATTACCTAGGTTTGACCTTTTGATTTTCCTTTTGGCATGGGAAGATCAATGTAGTAAAGTCCATAACTATACCATATTTGTATGCTTATATTTATGTGATAGATATATGATGCATACCAATGTATGCCAACCATGTATGATGAGACTTAATTAACTAAAATCCCTCAAACTAATATTAAGGTATATAAGCCTTCCATTGATTGGAAGAGAACCAGAGTTCTTTCCAGTGTGGGTTGTTGACCACAGTTAAGCTCACATTATATCGAATATGTTTGAATCTAATTAAATGGGTCATCTTAACTAGCCCATTAGCTTGTTGACCATAGTCAAAGCTAATGGTTCTAGAGGCAAGATTAGGGAATGCATATATGATATGCATGTATCAAGAGTTGATAACTTAATGATCCAATAGTTGTGTAGAGACACAATTGGTATAGAGATACCTACCTTTCAAGGGTATGGATTTTGGCTTGTTAACCACAATCAAGGTCAAATTACATATCAAGGATTGGATATTGGACCACTAAGAAAACGATTGGATTTTCTCGAATTATATAATGAGGTCTATTAATTTGCAATAAAATAGTGGGAGTAAATGGATTAATTAAAGACTTAATTAATGCATACATATATATGAACATACTTTCATATGTTTTCTTTTCACATATAGGTCATCATCATGAGCATATTAAACATTAAAATACTATCAATTTTAGATAATAAGCTGGTTGGCAGCAATTATTCTGACCGAATCAGACAAGTGAGAATTATTCTCAGAGATGAAAAGATCCATTATATCTTGGATAAAGATCCACCACCACTTCCATCAGATAATACCATTGATGAGATCAAGGGCACTGATCGAAAAGACATGGAGGATAGTGAAGTAGCGGCATGTCTGATGTTGGGTGCTATATCCTCAGAGCTTCAGAAGCAACATGAGATGATGGATGCTAGAACCATCATTTTACATCTAGAGGAGCTTTATTCTTCTCAAGCTAGAACTAAGCAATATGAGATCACTCGAGCTCTATTTAGCTGTAAAAAGGTGGAAAGCACTTTGGCTGCTGCTCATGCATTGAAGATGTATGGGTATATTGAGCATTTGAGTAGACTTGGCTATGTAATGGATAATGATCAATACATAGATTTAATCTTGTAATCGTTGGCTTTAAGTTTTGCACCTTTCGCGCTTAACTTCAACATGAACAAGATCCAAACAACCATTCCTGAGTTAATCAATATGCTCAAACTAGCTGATGGATCCTTCAAGAAGGATTCAAAAAGTGTCATGGTTGCCACTTTTGCTAAAGGCAAGAAGAAGAAGATGATGATGATGACCAAGGTACAGCCAAAGCATGGTGGGGTCTCCAAGAAAAAGGCTACCGAAAAAGAGAATCCCAAACGAACTTGCTTCCATTGTGAAAAAGATGGTCATTGGAAGCTTAACTACAAGGCCTATCTAGATTCTCTTAAGAAGAAGAAGCAAGCTGATGCTTTTACTTCAGGTATTCATATGATTGAAATAAATACTTATTCTATTGCTTCAAAACAATCTTGGGTATTAGATACCAGATGTGGATCTCATTTGTGTAATGATCTACAGGGGCTTAAAAGCAGTAGAACAGTTGGAAAGGCAAAAATATGTCTACAGTCAGCTACTGAATAGAACATCTCTATAACAGTTGTGGGAACTTATCATTTGCCTCTTTCAAGTGGATTAATACTGGAGTTAAATAATTGTTATTATGTTCCATCATTGTCCAAAAGTTTTATTTCTTTCAGTTGTTTAATGAACGATTATGACATTTTTTAAAGGACAAATGTTGTTACATTTTTAAGAACAATATATTTTATGCTAAGGCTATCATTGAGAATGGTATATTTGTTTTTTATTTAATTAAAAAAGTGAATAATGTGAATACCAAGAGAATGAAACAAGATAATCTAAATACCTCATATTTATGGCATTGTCGTTTAGGCCATATAAATGAGAAATGCATGACCAAATTACACAAGTCAGGTGATTTGGGATCATTTGGTTATGAATCATTTGATACATGTGAATCTTGTTTATTAGGAAAAATGACAAAAGTTCCCTTCATTAGTAAAGGAAAAAGAGCTAGAATGGTATTGGACTTAATACATTCAGATGTATATGGTCTAATGACTACATATGCCAGAGGAGGTTACTCCTACTTCATTACTTTCATAGATGATTACTCCAGGTTTGGATATATCTATCTAATGAAATATAAATCAAAAGCATTTAAAAAGTTCAAAGAATTTAGAAATGAAGTAGCGAAGCAACCTGGCAAGAGTATTAAAATACTTAGATCAGATTGAGGTGGAGAATACTTAAGTCAAGAATTTCAAGATTATCTTAGAGATAATGGAATTTTATCCCAATGGACTCCACCCTATACACCACAACATAATGGGGTATCTGAGAGGAAAAATCAAACACTATTAGATATGGTTCGATCCATGATGAGCCGAACAGACTTGCCTAAGTTCTTTTGGAGATATGTAATAGAAACTATTGTTTATGTGTTAAATAGAGTTTCTAGTAAATCGGTTGATGTTACTCCATATGAGGTATGAAATAACAAGAAACCCATACTTTCTCATATGAAGGTATGGGGTTGTCCTGCTTATGTAAAGAGGACAATGTCAGACAAACTAGATGTTAAGTTTGATAAATATTTATTTGTGAAATATCCAAAAGAAACATTTGGATATTATTTCTACCATCCTTTAGAACAAAAGGTATTTGTTTCAAGGCATGTTGTCTTCCTAGAAAGAGAATTTCTCCTACGAGAGGATAGTGGGAGTAAAATTGAACTTGGTGAAGTTCAAGATCCACAAATAAAAGTAGATCAACCAATTAAACCCAAGACTGAGTTTCATAATGATGAGATTACAGTTGAACCTAATTATACACAAAATCCTAGAAGATCTATTAGGATGCATTCTATCCCTGTGAGATATGGATTTCACATTGATTTAGATAGAGGCATAACTATAGTAGAGGACAATGAGCCTACAAGATATCAAGAAGTTTTGAACAGTTCAGAACATGATTTATGGCTTAAGGCTATGTAGTCTGAAATGGACTCCATGTATAAGAACAAAGTATGGAGTTTGGCTTAACCACCTGAAGGGATAAAACCCATAGGGTGCAAATGGGTCTTTAAAAAGAAGACCGACATGGAAGTTAATATAGTTACCTATAAAGCTCGCTTAGTAGCAAAAGACTATCGTCAAAGAGAAGGAATTGACTATGATGAAACCTTTTCTCCTGTAGTGATGCTTAAGTTTATAAGAATACTTTTAGCCATTGCAGCTCATTATGATTATGAGATTTGGCAAATGGATGTGAAGATAGCTTTCCTAAATGAAAATCTGACTGAGGATGTGTATATAACACAACCAAAAGGGTTCACATTAAGAGATAGCAAAAAAGTATGCAAGCTACAAAGATCCATTAATGGATTAAAGCAAGCTTCTAGGAACTGGAACATACAATTCAATGAGACAATCAAAGAGTTTGGTTTCTCACAGAATGAAGATGAACCTTGTTTGTATAAAAGGGTCAGTAGGAGTGCAATTGTTTTTCTAGTTCTATATGTGGATGCATATTGATCATGGGAAATGACATTTCTCTTCTCCAATCCATTAAAATATGGTTATCCAAGCAATTCTCCATGAAAGACCTTAGAGAAGCATCCTATATTCTGGGAATAAGGATCTATAGAGATATATCCAATAGGTTGCTAGGTCTTTCTCAAAGTACATATATAGATAAGGTATTAAAGAGGTTCAATATGGATCTCTCTAAGAAAGGGTTTATACCTATGGTGCATGAAAAATACCTTTATAAGTCTATGTGTCTGCAGACACTAGAGGATAGAGAGAGCATGAATAGAATACCATATGCATCTGTAATTGGTTATATCATGTATGTTATGTTATGTACACGTCTAGATGTAGCATTTGCTTTGAGTGTCACAAGTAGATTCCAATCCAATTTTGGAGAGGAACACTAGGCAGCTATCAAAAATATCCTTAAGTACTTGAGAAGGACTAAGGATATATTCTTGGTATATGGAGAGGGCAGTTTGGAAGTAAATAGGTATATTGATGCCAGCTTCCAATCTGACAAAGATGATTGTAAATCACAGTCTGGTTTTATGTTCATAATGGGAGGAGGAGCAATTAGTTGGAAGAGTTCCAAACAAAAAACAACTGCTGATTTCACGATAGAAGCTGAGTACATTGCTGCTTCGAAAGTAGCCAAAGAAGCAGTGTGAGTCAAAAAGTTCATATCTGAACTAAAAGTGGTGCCTAGCATTGTTGATCCGATTCATTTATATTGTGACAACAATGGAGCCATTGCGTAAGCAAAGGAACCACGATCTCATCAGCGATCCAAGCATGTTCTCAGACACTACCATCTTATAAGGGAAATAGTGGCTGGAAATGATGTGAAAATAAAAAGAGTGCCCACAGATAATAATGTGGTAGATCCCCTCACTAAAGCACTTTCGCAAATAAAGCACGACCACCATATAAATAACATGGGTTTAAGACATATGAGTGATTGGCTCTAGTACAAGTGGGAGATTGTTAAAGAGTATGCCCTAGAGCCCATGTAAAAGAGATGTATTTCATATGTATGAATTCATATTCTTAATAAAAGGCATCATTCATTTATTAATGCTATGTTTAAATACATGAGTTTTTAAATCTTAAATTAATAAATGAAGTCCTAAATATTATAAACACAGTGCAAAGGTAATCATGAAAGTGTTCATGATATGAGATGTCTATTGCATGCAAATGTGTTAATATCTAAATATCCCTAGTCATAGAATTAACAAGATAGGACATTGTTAATTCGGACAGACTAGCACATGTTATGCTTCTTGAATGGTTCAAGTAGTGGTTCTCAAAACTGTGATTATGGAAGATAATCAAAGCTAACATGTGAATGTTTGTTAGAAGAACAAGTTCATTGGAGACCTGCAAAGAGAATCCTCACATGGATATTAAATCTATATCAGTGAGAAATCTCTTCACAGCGGTTATGCAAGTATCCTTAGACTTAAAATCACCAAGGTTATCTTAAGTAGCATGTGATATACTTTGACTTCATAACTGATTACTTCCAATTGGGAGTGAACATAGTTAGGAGGTTGGGTATATCATGACTTACTTGAAGATAGTTGAGTAATCGATAAAGGATTCACCATCCCAGATTTATTAAGGTAAGTTATCTCTCATGATTCTATAATTGCCTTGTTTAGAGAATCTCTGGCCAAAGTAATATGCCAAGATGGATAGGGATCCATGAAGGGCATTTTGAAAACAGTGGTTAAATTAATAGAACATACATAATTAGATTTATATGAGTTGACAGAAATCCATACTTAGAATCTAATTGAGATAAGAGTGGTGAAAAGTGTAATTGTACGATAACTATTTCTATGGAAGGGTACAGTCAAATCACTTGACTTTTCTGATATTTGGATAGTCATGATGCCTAGCTAGAGGCTGCTCATGATTTGTATAATACTTTATCATAAGTATCAATAAGGGATTGATAAAATAATTTAAAGAAGTTTAAATCATATGAGTTTTGAATAGAACTTATAATTACATATTATACTGTCAATATGGACATGAACCCAATAGGTCACACACATATAAAGTAAATGATAAAATGGTAAAATGACAAGGATAATAATATTTGATATTATTATGGGAGAAGAGAAATGAATAAGAGAATAATTAATTAAAGAGTTTAATTAATTATGATAAAGTAAAATTGTTCACATAACTTTTTAGAAATGTTCTGCAAAATAGACTTAATTGAAATATTATATTTCATAATTAATTATTATTGGAATATAAGTGTTATATGACTAATATAATAATTAATAGATCCATTGAAGAAATTAAAGAGGCCCAGAGAATTGGTTTTGGTGCAGAAATCCTCTAGAGGAAGGGTTACACGCCAAAACCATATAGAAGGCCTTAAAGGCCTAATTCTTAGACCAAGATAAATTAAATATATTTTATAAGTTTTATGGAGCCTACATATTTAATTTGGGTGGATTTGAAATTCATTTGAGTGATTAAATTCAAGTGTAAGCATAAAGGGCCTAGTTTATGGGTTTTGTGCATAGTCCTTTATGAATGGATTTAAATTGGATTTAATTGAGTCCAAATAAATTATTAATAATTTTAGAAACCCATTTAATATTTCTCCAGTAATTTTAAAGAGCCCAATCCCATTATGAAGTTGAATTTTTAACCTAGCTATAAAAATCCAAGTTAAAGGGATTTAGGGTTAAGTGAACATTAAGAGAAAAGAACATTCTCCCTCATTTCTCTAACCCTAGCCGCCACCCTCATTCCTTGCTAGCATCAAGAAATTTCGACCAGCCTTGTAACTCCATCAACCTTGGTTCATTTGATCCTTTCTTAGTATGGATTACTAATTGGAGGTGTTCTATTTTGGACATTGTGGTTTGTGACAACTCGGTGAGAAGAAAAATCAACTGTTCAACAAAGATCAAAGGTGATTTTTCTTATTCTCATTAATATTTATATTGTAAATTCATGGAAAGATCATATTTATTGGTTAAAAATTTTAATTTTCGCTTATACATGTGATGTATGTAACCGATAATTCCCAACTTATATATCCTGAATAACCATCTAAAAAGCAATAAAATCTATTTCCAGCTAATCTCTCTAATGTTTGATCAATAAATGGTAAAAAAAAATTGTTACACCCTTAACGGAACAATTCTTTCTAATATGAACTTAAACAATTTGCCTGAATTTTTTTTTCACTGAAAACCAAACTTATACAAATACAAGTCATCAAAATTTTGACAACATAACGACTACCTACTTAATGATCTCCTGAAAAGTCAAACAATAACACAGCCTCTAAGAGGCATAATAGCTTAACATAGATAACAGATACATATCATTCAGTCATTCGCATACCAATCATATTCATTTACTAACATAACAGTAATTGCTACTAATGCAATAATAATCCAAAATACAGTCAAGTCTACTACTATTAGCTGAGTATATACATGTCAAAATACCTAAAAGTACAGATAATTCTTTTTGTCAGACTTCACTCTGCAGTGTACTATTCTTCAGCTCCTCTTCAGAACCTGTACGCAGTAAAAACTACGTATTAAGCACATAATATGCTCAGTGGTGATTACCAATCCTAGAATTTCCAAATTAAGCATAATTATCCTATTTATGCCATTTATTATGTTGTCTTATCAAATGTTACTTTCAATCATTTTGATAGTTTTTTTCAATTCAATGGCCAAATTGACATTTCTTTTCTTACTTTTACCTTTAGTTAACTTTTACTTTTACTTTTACTTAACTTTTATGTATGGCTTGACTTTTCAAGAAAAATTCTTTATTTAATCAATTCAGTATAAATCTTATTTTGGCGGATGATTTGCATAATTAACTGCCACGGTAATGACAGATTTTCAATTAAATACTTAATTCCTTCATAAATTACTAAATTTACTCTTAAATATTGTAGCTACTGTTTTGCTATAATTTTTTTTTATTTTACTATAACGTTTTCAATTATTTATCAATTTATTAATATCGGAGCTTTTGAATATTTAATGCAAAGTGAAATAATTATTTTGGTACACTTTGCAAATAAATATTTATTTTATTCTCTTTTATTATACAAAGATTCTTTTTACCAACTTATTGCAAACTTGTCACTTTTCATTTTCAATTACAAAATTATTGTTCATTTACTTATTTTTACCCTCAGTTAACTTTTAGCTTACAAAAGTTTGGATCAGGTTTGTTTGAACTTTTCATATAACATGTTATTATTTTAGGCCATAATTTCTAATTATGGAATAACTATTTTTTTTTATAGAAACATATTTTTTGGCTGTTTAATCAATAATTTACTATTTTACCTTGTAAAATAGTTTATTTTCACTTTTGCTTATTAATTACAATTTTTGGAAAAAATTAAATTTTTGCCCCAAAATTTTTTATTTTCTTTAATTAAGTTCTTTTTCATTTAAAACTTTTACACTTTACAATTTTGATTTACTTTTATCGATATACCCCTAGTGCAATATGGCAGGACTCTCAAATATGATATGAGGGATATGGACCACAAAGGGCCCCACTGATTGAGAAATGACCTCTAAGGGACCATTTCTCAAAAAGCACATCACTTATACTTTCACTTTTATACTGAAGCTGTGAAAATCAAATATCCTATCCATAGCAAAGCAAGTCGTCATGACTTGCACCGCAGTAAAAAGTTTTCCTATGGCTAGCCAATTATATTCTAAATAAGAATATCACTACCTGGCTATTGCTAAGGGCAAAAAAAAATCAATTATTTTCAGAATGATTTTCAAACTTCAATAATTTTTAATTTCTTTCATTTTTCTTTAAACAATACCTTTTTGTCAATCACACTCTTTTTAGTGCTTGTGACTATTCGATCACTTTTTCTTTATATGATTAAGTTTTCTTTCCAGTTATTTTTGCATGAATTATTCTACAATAATTCACTATAAGCATTTATTACTTTTCAGATTTTTAGCTTTTATAATTACTTTTCAAAATAATACGCTCTGTCCTTTAATTTCTTTTTGCAATTCGTAAATTATGTCATCATAATTCACTATGGTTACTGTTCATATTATCTTATCAATGTTTTTCTTTTTTTCAATTCATTACTTAGTCAGATATTCTTTTAATACCTTTTTACATACTTTGTGAATTATATCATTATAATTCATTTTTTTTCTTGGCACTTATTAAATTATTTCGTAATAATTCAATATTATACCTTTTTACATTCATTTTATTTCTTTTTGACTTTTAATTAATTTCTTACTTTTTCGATCTAAATTTACTATTTTTCGAAATTCGAAATACTCTTATATGGACTATGAATTATTTATAATATTTCACCATTTTATTTGAATTATGAATTATTTTGTAATAATTCAATACGCTTACGTTGCTCACTATACTTTTTTATTCTCCGAAAATTTATCCATGGACTATTTCATTTTCTTTATACGGAATGTAAATTAATTTACATTAATTACCAACTTTTACTTGTTTACTGAATTATTTTTCAATAATTCAATATTTGCAATTAAACATATTCAATATTTATTTTCAAAAATATTCTCATAAATCACATAAATTTTATAAAAATTTATGTGAATACTATTCTTCAATTATTATTATATTTACTCATTTTATGAATTATTTTATCATAATTTATCATATACACTATATACATACACTTATACTTAACTTAAAAATTGTTGAATAAATTTCATAAATTTCCTAAAAATTCATGGACATTATATTTCATGTTTTACCTTATTCTATTGCTTAATTTCATCAAAATACTTAATGTACACATTATTTCTCTTTAAGAATGTGATTCGGCCATTAAAGAATTTTTTCTTAAAAATTTATTTCAATTTAATTAAGCTTATATTTAAGCTTAATTAAGGTTAAATTGCATTATTTTAAGGGTAATTTCAATATGCATATATTTTTTCCAATTTTTCCTTAATTACATATTCAATAAATATTTCGAAAATATTCACATCATTTTTATAAATTCCACAAAAATTTATAGATGCATTATTTCACATTTACTATCAAATTAAGGCTTAAATTCATTAAAATACTTAACACAATTTTTTTTCTTCATAGGGAATTTCAGCCACTAAAAAAATTCCTTACAAATTGTTTTAATTCCAATTAAGCATTCTATTATACTTAACTAAGGTCCAATTTCACTATTATACAATTAATTTCAAATTTAATTAATTACACAAATTTCTCCTCAATAAACCCTAAAGAAAATCATTAAATTAAATAAAAAATACTAAGATTTAGTAGTCACTAACCTTTTTCCATGCATAATCTTCCTTTGAACTTCCTTTTATTCACTTAAAATCATGAAAATTATCATCCACTAAAAACTTCACCTCAAAAATCATCAAGCAACACACCATTTCAGCTCAAAATACCCATAAAAATATACTCTAGGCACCTAAATCTATCTGTAGGTGCCTTGAAATTAAATTAAAACCAAAGAATTCACTTACCTAAAATTGACTTCCAAGCCTTTAACCCTTGTTTTTCTTAGCTTTTCTCCCTTCAATCTCTAGTTTGAAGTTAAATCCAACAACTAGAGAGAGCAAGGAACACTTTTTATGCTTGGATCAAGGAAAAAGAATAGAAAGAAGATGAAGAATTTTGAGAGAAAGGAAGTAAAATGGAGTTCGGCCACCATGAAGAAAAAGAGCTGCTGAAATAACGTGGGATTTTTTGGAAAATTGGGAGTCTTCTTCTCTTTAAATACTTTCTCAATTGGGCTTGGGCTTTTTTTAATGGGCTTTGATTAATTAATCAAGCCCATTAATTATCCAATCTCAAATTCTAATTAATTTCTTTCACTTTCCAATTTCAAATAACTTTAAAATGATTTCATAATTTTTATCACCCCAAAAATAGGTTGCAAGAAAATTTTCAACTCAATCGGGGTTTATTTTTTATTCGATTCAATTAAATTGGTCCGATCTAAAAATATCGGAGTTACAAAAAAATTTACTTTTTATAGCTTAAAAAATCTACATATTATTTTAGACTTAAATGCAATTTTTGGTAATTTTTGAAATCTATTTGCTATTTTTAAACATTTATACAAAGTTGAGTCAGTTCTTGTATAATAGAAATTGACCTCGATTTCACTTCAAATTTCAATTCCGTACTCACCATGACCAATATTTTTCGATGGTTCAATAAAATATTTTTCACTTCTGGATGTACTTTTCAACCTGAAAAATACTATTCACTATCGAAAAATATTGTTCACGGCTAATCGGTGTTGAGGCTATTACAGAAATGATATTTTCTAGTAGTACTATTTAACCTCCTTTAATCAATATACACTATCTATCCTATCACTGTTTGTGTTGAAATGAATTCATTATTTTTATTGGTTATTACAGTCATACCCCCTTTTTAGGCACACATTGCATAGGATACCCAACTACTATCGAAAATGGGATAAATTATACCTACATCAAGGAGTTTCAATACCTCTTTTTCACTACTTTTTGCATAGTTGGATTGAGTCTCATTTGGGGTTGTACTACCGGCTTGAAGTCCATCTCTATCGATATTCGATGTGTACAGTAACTGGAACTAATTCACTTCAAATCTGAAGTTTCCCAACTCATAGCTCCTTTGTGCTACTTCAAGACCATCACTAGCATTTCTTCTTCCAAACCTGTTAGAAATGAAGAGATAATTACCTGTTTTGTATTTTTAAAAAAATACATATTTTAAATGTAAAGGAAGACTTTTGAGTTCAGAGTTATTTTTTCGTTATGGGGAACTATTCATCCTCCTGTATTCCTTTACTGCACTCTTTTTTCAATTCCTGTATCAGCTCTTCCTCTTGCTCTTTCATTTTCTCTTTACTTTTTGAATGCATCAAACAATGTTAAAGCTCATCATTTAGCAAAATTTTCTCTTACTTTTCTTCTACACACTCTTGAACACTGTCTAAAAAATAAAGGGACTCTTCAAAGTTATCAAATGGATGCTTCATCACTTTATTCAAGTTCAAAACCATTTCCTCATCTTTAAACCTTAAAATGACCAGTTGCCAATGTACGTCTATTAATGCTTTTGTTATGTTTAGGAATGGTCATTCCACTACCAATGGCACTCCACGGTCCTCCTCCATATCCATTACCACAAAATCAACCGAAAATATAAAATTTTTTACTGTTACTAATAAATCCTCAATAATGCCTTTAGGCCTATTTACAGATCTATCCGCTAACTACAATGTCATTCAAATTTTCTTGATATCACCTAAATTTAGCTTCCTATAAATTGAATAAGATATCAAATTAATGCTAACACCTAAATCACATAAAGCATATCGTACAAAATTTTCTTCTAATTCACAAGGTAATATAAAACTATCAGCATCCTTTAATTTTTCAAAAATTTTATTCATTAAAATGGCACTACAATTTGTAGATAATGAAATCGCACCTACACCTTCTAGCTTTTTCTTATTAGAACATAGCTCTTTTATAAATTTAACATACTTAGGCATGTGTAACAAGGTTTCAGCAAATGATAAATTTACATGCAACTTTTTAAATATGTCTAGAAATCTAGATAGCTGTTCATTATTCTTTTCTTTTCTAGTTAGAGATAAAAAAAAGATAATTTATACTCATCAACCACAGTAGAAATAAGTTTCTCCTTACCTTTATTTTTCTCAACAATAGTAGGCAATTCTTTATCAATATCAGGTTTAGACATACTTACCTCCGTTGTTGATTCCACCAATTCTGAAAAATTCTTACAATTTTTAGCTTCTTTTATCTCTTTTTCACTCCTCAAAATTATTTTCTTTGCTTTATCTTCTTTAGAATTTCGATCCACATTGGACGAAAACGTACCTTGAACCTTATTAAAAAGAGAATTTACAAGTTACCTTACTTGATTTTCTAGATTCCTAATGGATGCATCCTAATTCCTCATACAAATATCCTGTGATTTAATTTAGCATTTTGACTAGCTATGAAGGTGGATTGAGTAGTTATAACGTTTGCAAACATCTTCTCTAAATTTGGCTTTCTATCATGATTGGGTTGAGGTCTAGCTTGAAATCCTAGGGGTTGATATGGTAGAGCTTAATATGTGGGTGGATATGGTGATTGGGCTTGAGATTGGTGTGGTAAGTGGTTACTGCTATGGGATGCTAAATTTTAACTATAAGGAGCCCTAATTTGAGTATTAGATGTAGATGCCTGGTTCCCTTCTCTCTATGAAAAATTGGGATGATTTCTTCATCCAAGATTATATACGTTGCTGTAAGGGTTTAATGCATTTACCTCATCTACTGCAATACCTAAGCCTTCCTCACTCTTATTTCTATTTGCTCCTTGTGTTCCTGCATAACTATTACATCCATTAGATAAAATATATACATTTTGAATCTTTAATCCATTTATCTCTTTTTTCAATAACTCAATTTACGCATTGAGCCTAGCTACTTCATCTACACTATGAACTTCTTATCTCTTTTGGGTAGATCTAATACTTTCCCATTGAGCATTATTTGTTGTCATTTTATCAAGGAGTAAGAAAGCATCTTCAGGGATCTTATTTATGAAGCTTCCATTAGAAGCTCCATCTAGGAGGGACTTTATATATATATTGGTTCACACCTATATAGAAAATAGATATTAACTAATGCACAGCAATTTCATGGTGCAGATAACTCTTTAAAAGCCTTTTAAATCTTTTCCAAATCTCATGGAATGATTCTTCATATAACTGATGAACACTAGCTATCTTTGTAGGAGGAAAGAACCGATATAAAAAATTTGCTTGCATTTATTGCTATGATTGAATGGACTGACTTGGTAACATTTACAACCAATCCCTAGCCTTACCAATAAAAGTAAAAGGAAATAACTTAAGCCTAATGGCATCCATAGACACATTAGGTATCTTGACCGTATCATTAATTTCTAGGAAGATATCTAAATATTGCATCGAATCCTCTATTTTTTATCCTGAAAATTGATTTTTTTAGACCATGGTAATTATGGTAGGTTTTATCTCAAAATTTTTATTATGAGGTATCCTAATGGTTCTATAGTCTTCATTCTATCTAGTTATAGCATAATCTCTAATGATTCTAGGTTTAAACCCATTCCCTTGAGCTTGATAGTTAATATTTTATTCTTCTATCCGTGATGGTGGTGGATCATTTATAAGGAGTTCATTACGAGGTGTCATCAATATTGAGTAGTGGATCTACACATATCCCTTGATTATTCATGTTATCTTATAACCTCTTAATCCTATGAAATATCCTCTTGATTTTAGGTCTTACCATAAACTACTGACATCAGAAAAATTAAAATAATAAAATCAGTAAAAAGATAAAGAAAAAAAAAGAACACCCAAAATACACTTTAAAAATCTAAAATAATTAAACAAACATCAAATTTCCCGATAACGACACCAAATATTTAATCAGTATCTAGCAAATATAATATATTGGTTAATAATTTAGGAAAATATAAATTAAGATTCTTAATATCAAACCCAAGGGAACTATGCAAGTGCAACAGATTTCAAATTCTTAAAATGAACACTTGTGTGGAAAGAAAGAAAGAATCCCAAAATTTTGATAATGAAGAGTAAACTAAACGTAAAACAAAAAATTAAATAACTAAAGAAATAAAATTGATGCAATTAATCATAAACTAAAACGTCTAAAACTAAATTTAAACAAAGCAAGTAATAAAATATAAAAAATTTAATGATAATAAGACTTTCACTGAATGACTTTTCACCTTAATTTCTCATACACATAACTTAGTTAAAGATAATATAGTTGATTATGAAAAACAGGCAATAAATTTAGATAACTTTTCAGAATATCCTTATAAGTATCAAATTTTCTTACTCAGAATAATTTAATACTTAGCATAAAAATTCAATTCATAAACTCCTAAATATCTGTCAGACCCTTTCTCAAAAAATCTCACTTTAATTCATTCTTAATTCACCTCTTCATAGCCTTGATTAACCTAAAGTTAATACACAATTACCATATTTTTTAGAAAATAACCATGTATCAAATTAAACGAGCTAAACTATGAACATGCATAGCTTAAGCCAATATTACAGCTGATTATTAACTATTTCTCAATAAATCAACAATCAACATAAATATTACTCAAGATAATAATTTCTGCTCAGGAATTAAGAAATAACCAAGCTACATTTGATTAAATAACAAACCAAGTCATTACATAAAGAAATATAAGGGTTCAAGTTCCCTTGGTAAAAGAAAAAGAATAACTCACTCATTGTCTTAAAAACTAAACAAAAACAAAATAAGAGAATGATACATATAAAATCCTTCAGCTGTTCTTGAAGTCTCCTTAAAATTTCTCAATCCTTGCCTCCAAATTTTAAGTGAATATTTAAAATAAAAGACTATGAATTATGTAATTAAAAAGCTTTCTTAACTTGGTGTTTTTCTATCCCTTTTATAGCTTAAAAAGAAGAAGTTTAAAAGCCTTCAACTTCCTATTCTGCACAAACTTTAAATTTCAGCAAACAACTTCCTCTTCAGCAGAGAAGAGTAATTCAATTGCAATCCAGATTCTTTTACTCGGAAGAGTATAAATTTACTCCATCGAATGGCTTATGTTGGAATTCTCCTTGGGACTACTCGGTAGAGTGATTTTTCACTCTACATTGTATCTACACTCTGCCTTTAAGCTTCCTTTGTAACCCATTCGATAGAATGAGAAGTCACTCCACTAAGTGGCTTGCTTCTGTCAGTCACGAACAAAGCTCGGCTTCTTTAAAAACTTGCCAATGTTTAAAATTTTAATTTAGTCCTTCAATTTTATTCTTTTTCTTTAATTAAAGCCCTAAAACACCAAATTACATAATTAAATAATTAAAACATCAACTTACAAAATTAAATATTAAATCAACTGAATTATCATTAAAAGTAACATAAAAATACACTAAACACATTAATAATATAGTCAAATTGACACTTATCACTGTACATCAATTATTATTATGATACCATGAATTGATAATGATGCATCGATATAAACTGTATTATATTGTAATGATGGTTTGTCCTTTGTATTAGATGTAAAATCAGAAATTAGGATATATATGGCTAGCCATAGAAATATTTTTGTAACCACGGTAGCAAGTCATGGCGACCTGTATAGTGGTAACCTCAATATAGTTCCACATCTGTATCAGTGTATTTGGGAAAAAATAAAAAAAAAGAAGAAAATAAAAATATATGTGTAATTGATAATACTGGAGTTCTAGGATCCACGTGGTCCATCATTTCTTTCATTTTATTCAGTGATATATTTTCATGTATACTAGGGGTAAAAGTGTAAAAATACTAAAATATAAGAAAAATTAAAAAACTGAAAAATAAATGAAATTAGGGAAAAACTGCATTTTTGAAACTGTAGGAACTAAAGTGAAAATTTACCCCTATAGTGTGGAACAAAAATGAAAAGTGATAAAAATTTTAGAATAAAACTTGAAAAGTCATAATTGAGATTGGATTTTTCAAGTAGGTGTAAAATAGTAATTTTATCAATAAAAGTGAAATTTGGGGATTTAATCGAACAATTAGTGTAAAAAGGTAATTATAATGAAATATAGTTATAAAGAATACATAAATGAACCGCAGTAAAATTTTAGGATTTAAGGTTTTATGTTCACCACTAATTACTTTAGTACTTAGCGTGTGGTTTTATACTGCGTGCAGGACACTGAGATTGAGCTTGTGCTGAAAAGAAATTAATGGAAGAGAAATCCAACATTTTGTATTTTTTTTGTTGGCATGTACATATAAAAGATGCCGAGTAGAGTAGCATAATTAATTTTTGGGACTGTATATATTTTTGGGCTTGTATATATATCTTACATTGTAAATAAATTTTATGAGATAAAGCAAAGAAATTGTATTATATGGTATTATGTTTGTTTATATATATATATATATATATATATATATATATATATATATATATATATATATATATATATAGTGATGATTGTTGTTCTGTATTGGCTGTTTATATGGAGTTTTTATATATTATTGGAGGTTGGATTGGATATATATGTTTATTTGGGAGTATTTTTTTATAAAATTTGTAGGAAACTAGAATTTGGATTTCAACTGTTATGCCGTCCAAGTTTTTGCAAATTTAATAGTAATATATTCAAAATGTGGGATCCACGAATTAATAGTTAAAAATTTAGATATTATAGAGATTGATAATTTAATAATAATTTATGGATTACTGCAGTGTATTGTAACACCGGTACTCGGATCAATATTCGATTATCGGACATTACTCATTAAATCGATCACACCAACAGTTCACGATTAATCCAATTTAACCGATCGATTCGATTTTAATAACATTGTGCCATATGCTTGCATGTCTATATATTCTATGTTAGCATGACATGTAGTATGATGAGGTGCCATTTGAGCTGAGTCAGCATGAAGTTGGTAATCAATGTGTTACATTTTAAAAGAAAATTAGTGAAACAACATGCCAGCATGGATTTTCAATTGGAATTTGGGTTTTGTGCATTCATAATGATTTTATAGTTACAAACCATTGAAATCAAGTATTTTATGGCTAAAAAAACTTTTAGGTTTTTTTGGTTACAAGCCTATAAATACAATTGAAAATTTTTGAAAAATAAAAAAGAAATGAGCCCTCTAATGGAAATGTCCGATCTGATCACCAAAATAATTTGAACCTACAAATAAGAGGGATCTGGTCAAACTAGATATGAGCACTTTAAAATTTAAATTAGAAAAATTTAGAGAAAAAAACTAGAGAGATAAAGTGTTAAGGATTCAATACCTGATTCATGCATTTGAGCTATTTATAACGTATATTTGAGGCCTACCTATAGAGATACTCAAGTGCTAAGAGCATACATATTGAAATATTGAAACAGTACGGAGGGTAGAGTGTATCAATGGATTTGATAGGATATGGTCTTATCAGTCTGATCAGACCAACAATGAGATGTTGGTCAACTAATTTTAAATTTTTATTTGGAGTTAAACCTTGAACATATAATGAAATCAGATCGAAATGATAACAAATATTATTAACAATCATTTTAGATAAAATTAGCGCTTCTCTTTTGTGAGTGTTAAGTTGGATTCATGGATTGAATCAAACCTCGCAAGATTTATGTTTAACCGTTGTGAATGTGATTAAAAATTGTGGATGACAACTACGCATTTTGTACATGTTTCACTATTAAACTCTTTTTCATGGGATTCACAGCTCATTCTGCCTGTTCTTTCCTCTGCATGTATTTTTTTTAATATATAAGCCCATTAAAAGTCTTTTTTTTTTTTCACGTGAAAGCCTTTCGATTTGATGCCCAAGTGCAGTCCAATCCACCAATATTAAATTGCCACATCAAAACAAATAAATATTTATAAAATTATAATCAATTGATAATGCTAACCACACAATAAATAATCGATTGATCATGCTTAAAACTGATATTAATCACGCTATTAATTTACTGCAACAAATACATTAACCAACCAAAAAGCTTAAATTCCTAGCAATGAATCAAACTAGTTATGAACTCATCAATATTTTGATCAGAAGTTCCACCGTTATTAAGAGCTCCTTTCGCCAATTCCTTCCATTTGGTGGCATTTCTTTTTATTTCTTTGCCTTTCTCTCCCTTCATTATTTCCTTAATGCAATATTCTATAACTTTCTTTCGCCCAATTCCCTTCTCATCTACACCAACTTTAAATCCCATTTTCCAAACATCCTCAATATACTTAGCATTTGTGCTTTGGTCTGTCCTTTGTGGCATTGCCAACATAGGAATTCCCAAACTCAAAGCCTCTAAACTTGAATTCCACCCACAATGTGTAAGAAAACAACCTAAGGATTTATGTGCCAATACCTCTAATTGTGGACACCATCTTATAACTAGGCCTCTATTTCTTGTTTCTTCCAAGAAATTTTGTGGGAGTTTTGCTTCTTCTGACTCCCTTACTACCCATAGAAAATAGCAATTGCTACCCTTTAAACCCCAGGCTATTTCTTCTATTTGCTCTATGCTAAGATCCACCAGGCTGCCAAATGACACATACACCACTGACCCTTTAGCCCTCTCATTTAGCCAATTCATGCATGTCTCATCATTTGGCTTAAATAGGCTGAAACCATAATCTTTGTCATTTTCAATCTGCTGGTCCAAGTATGTTGATGGTATACATGGCCCAATTGCTTTAAATCTCCATAGTTTCCCAAGCCAATCGATTACCTGTCAGAAATTACATGCCATTCATCTATTAATACAGTAAAAATCAACAACATTAAATAGTCATTCTTAAGACTGTAAGATCGCGAGTTTGAACTCCACTTCGACACTTGCGTATAAAACAAATCTAAAAAGCGCGAATAAAAATATACCAAACAGTCGATTGTTGTAGTACCTCTTTTTCCAGCTCATAAAATGTATTGCAAAAGACCCAATCTGCCTTATAAATATTTGAGAACTGATCCAAAAGCATGTCAAAGAAAGCAGGGTAAGAACCCAAATTATAAACGAAAGAAGGCATATCCTGGAGCTGAAGAGGAGGCAATCCTGGAATAAGAATATCTGGGTCCGAAATAGGAAGTTTGATAAGTTTCTTATGGATATGATAATATATAGAATCAACAGCACAAGACTGAGTGAAAAAAGCAGCAGCAACAACCCCAAACTCCTTGGCAACATCAAGACACCAAGGCATAAATGCATCATAAATTATACAATCTACAGGGCAACCTGAAAGATTCAATCTTTGAACAAGATTGAAAAGGGTTCTAGACCCCACCCGCCAGAAGGTTTCCAGGTAGGATTCGATGCTATCTGATTGGGCTATACCGGCTTCATCATAGCCGTCGGATATGGTCTCAAGTGAAATGGAAGAAGAAGAGGAAGAGGGTGTTGAGTGAATAGTTTTGAAAGCAGCTTTAGTAGTGGTGAATGTGATATTGAGTCCTTTGTGTAGAAGGCGTTTGGAGAATTGAAGCATAGGGTTTATGTGGCCTTGTGCTGGATATGCTATGACCAAACAATGTGCTCTTGATCTCTTCTCCTCCATTTCTCTCTTCGTCTCTCACCTTCGATTTGCAGAATTTCTTTTTTGTCGTTAACTGTTTTTGTTTTTCGCAAGAACCGACTGTAGTTCAAACTCTAAACTTTAAAACATCTTATTGCAACTCCAACAAAATACCTCACGCCACATGCATAGTAATAATAAAATTTTTGCTCTAACTTTTTTATTATTACACTGATATATTATACTGATTTTTTTAAGCAGAACTGCAGAATCTCAAATTTGAGGGTTTTTTTTTTCTAACCGACGGTGGCATATAGGCCTTAAAAGTAAAAGTGTATATTTATTTACATCCGTTATGTTGTTGCCCAGCAAATTAGGACAGAAGGTTGGACAAATGGATTTCGTTCGTGCTGTATTTGGTTCATTATTTTTAATCTGTAATCTTTATTATTTTTATTAAAATTAAAAATAATAAATAAATTTAAATTTAATATTAAATTATATAATTAAAATTAAATTATCAAATCTAATTGATTCTAATTTTATTAAAAAAATAAATTATATTATATTAAAAATCTAAAATTAATATATAAATAAAATTTAAATTTTATTCAAAAATAACAATATAAAAAAAACAAGTATTATTTTATAATTAATACGAATTTGGTGGCCTTATGTGTTTGCACTCTTGCTTAGCTGTTTCTATTCATCCTTATCTACTATTCCTTCTTTCTCTTTCGACGTACATAGTAGTAAAATATTTCATCCTAGCTAATGTATACAAAACATATGTCTTTTCTTGTATGGAATTTCATCCTCTGGGAAACAACATCCAATTTTATAATTTATATCGGTTTTTTGGAAAAGAAAAAACTTAAGTAAGAAATTTATATCGGGTTTTTGGAAAAGAAAAAAACTTGATTAAGAAAAGAGTTTGGAACAGAGAGCTATTAAAATATATTTTTTTTATTTTTTATCTGTCATTTTTAATATTTTTATAAAAATTAAAAAATATTAATTACACTCAAATTTAGTATTAATTGTAAGATTGTAACTAAATTATTAAATTTAATTGATTCTAAATAAATATTTATTGTGAAAAATTAAATTGAAAAAAAATTAAATTATATTAAAAGTTTAAAAATAATATATAAATAAAATTTAAATTTTACTCAAAATTAATACACAAAAGAGAACGAAAAAGTAAAACGAGAAAAACATGTCCTACAATTTAAAACTAGACATAGAATTTATTGCTGGAGCTAACAAATGGATTACTACATTTGCCGACCTTTAATTTATACTTCCTCTATCCACTTTAAGAAATTATTTTTTATTTTATTTTATTTCACTTTAAATATTTTTTTAAAATTTAAAAAATAAATTTATATATATATTTTTATTTATTATATATTTTATTAAATATTTCTTTTTATTATTACTATAAATTTGAAATATTTTAATTATTTTTTTTATTTTCATTAAAAATAAAAAATTATTTTTTAAAGTGGGATAAAAAAAAGTATTTATTTCTCATTTATGCAAACTCAAATCAACATGTAGGTTGTCTTTGAAAAAATTATGGATATATATACTCTATCTGTTTTTTTTTATCAGTCATTTTTATTATTTTCATTAGAATTAAAAAATAATAAATAAATTTAAATTTAATATTAAATTACGTAATTAAAATTAAATTATTAAATTTGATTGATTTTGATTTTATTATGAAAGAAAAATAAATTGAAAAAATAAATTAAATTACATTAAAAGTCTAAAAGTGATAAGCAAATAGAATTTGAATTTTACTCAAAAATGACAGATAAAAAAAAATGAAAAGAGTATTTGTTTTGGATTTTGGTTTGTACGGTTAAGTCAATTTCTTGTTCTCATCAACTCAATTTCTAATAATGTCATCATACTGTTCTCAAATAAAACAATTGGAAAGAAATAAAGATGATGCATAGCGATTTCCGCGGGATCTCTTTCTTTTCTCGGTGTTGACCTCTCTTTTGCACATGCGTACCAGTCTTGAATAACTTATTAGGTTTTCTAGAAAATGGAGAGATGCTAATACATCATAGGGTTAAGTGTGTTTTTTACCTTCGAATTAATATAAATAGAGTAAAAATATTTCTATTTTTTTTTTCACGTTTCGTACTCCTGAAAGTATTAAAACGGAAGGAAAATATTTTCATTTTAGACGAAATTTATAGCTGAAAAATCGATTTAATAGCTTCTAAAATCAAAACCACACATTAACATTCACGCCGCAATTACATGGCAAAAAAAAATACTCTCTCTCCTCTCTTATTTTTTTACTCTTTTTCACTGGTAAGATCAAAATGAGAGCAGAATTTTCATTTGGACTAAGAAAATAAGAATTTTAAAATGCATCGATTAATTTTATCTTATTAGGAGCCATCTCTAGTGAGCAATGCTATTAAAACCGGACCGGATAACGAATCGGAGAGATTAAGGATTCGTGGTTCGACCGGTTCTTTGGGATTCAACCGGGTTTTTTTCATTTTTTAAAAAATATATTATTTTTTAAGTTTTATATAAATATTATGAAAATATCACTATATAAAAAAATTAAAAATAGTTTAGAAAAATATATTTATCATCAAACATCAATAATAGGACTATATTTTCAAGTCATTCAACATTTATAATAAAAATTTAAGATAAATATAGTAAAAAATTGTAAATTTTTAAAGAAATTCTTTAAATATAAATTATAAAATTTTATTTTATTTATAAAAAATTCATTAAATTGTTTGAATTTTAATTATTTTGTATTTATAATTTTATTTTATTTTTTCCAGAAAAAATAATATTATATAAATATTTTGGACAAAAAGTTGGTTTTTCTAAAATCAAACCGGTTTTATCATTTAACCCGGTTTTCCGGTTTTATCCCGGTTCAACCGGTTTTTGGCGGTTTGAAACAGTATTTTCCGGTTTTTATCCAATTCGGTTTTCATTCATTGAACCAACCGGACCAGCCAACGGTTCGCGGTCCAACCGGTTCGACCGCCCGGTCCGGTTTTAATAACCATGCTAGTGAGAGTGAGAGAGAATAGGAGCGTACGTATGGAGAAAGATGAGTGGTGTTAGAAAATATGGTTTTCTTTTCTGAGAGAATATAGATACAGATGCGGCGTTAAATTAAGAATGAAGCATGCAGCGGTCCACATATTTTATTTTCAATCAAAAAAGGTAAACGTGATATACATGTACGTAACGTCGGGTGGGTTGGATGGAGAAAGATGGTGATTGATGCCAGTTCATGGCGGTGTCTAATATCTTTCAAGAAATTTAGGCTAAGCTGAAAAACAAACAGGCTACTTGTAAGCATGATGTACAACATTTGTTGTAAGGGATCCAGAACATTACCGAACAAAATTCAAGAGTTATAGTTCAAATACCCTACAATATGTCTATCGAGTTTCGAGAGCTCTCCTTGTCACCTAGTCCATCCTCAATCATGAAGACCAACATAATAATATATATATATATATATATATATATATATATATATATATATATATATATATATATATATATATATATATATATATATATATATATATATAACGTAACTTTTGTTTTTATATTACTACTGTTATTTAGTTTGATAGTCTGCTATAAGAGTAATGCTTTCACAATATTTATTTTTGTTATTTACATTATTCAAATTTAAAATTTTATTTTATAAAAATAAGTGTTAAATCACTTAAATTAATTGATAATACTTTGAAAATCAAAATAAGACCCAATTGAAGGCCCATAAAAAGTTTAAACCACCCCAGCGAACTGGGTAAGAGCACGGAAAATAAGATCGTCCGATCGAACATGATCCATCCCGACAGTAATATGGTTGTCTGACATATATTTCCGTCAAATCACCATCACCTCTAAGATATGTCATATATGCTTCAAAGTAGGCTTACTATTTAAAAACATTGTTCAGCCTTCTCAGCTCTATAAATATCAAGTTCATTGTAACACTCTTACTATTATAGTTCTATGGATTTAAACGATTAGCCGAAATTTTTTTTTATCTTAACAATCATACATTAACCAAATAATTTATTAATTGTCAAATTTTATCCATTATTTATGTTAATAAATCCAACTTGTCACTGACCTAAAATTGTCCAATTTTACTATTCATTTTATAAAAATTCAATAATATAATGGCTATAAACTTATCTAGCCTTTTGAAAAATAAACAATTTCACAATCCATCAGGAACACAACAGTTTATAAATATAATATACATCCATTCATTCATTCTCAATTCCATTGCAAAACATCATTCAAAACACTTCATGTTAACACATATATTTACACATATATATACAATATTGTTCATATACAAATCACTCTTGCTTCAAATTCAGTTAAACAAAAATATACATACCAGACTACAAAATATTTCTATTGTCTCTTTTTCTTCAAAATCGCTTCTGCTGTGTACTAATACTCCACACTATCATTGGTATCTGCACGCAGTAAATTCTACGTGCTGAATATTAAATATGTCAAATGGTGACTAAATATCATAGTATTTTTCAGACAAGCATAATTGCATTAATTATGCAAAATCATTAAATTTTTTTTTCAAAAACACAATATTCAATGTTCTAACAATCAATTCAATTTAATGCCAAAACTTTGAACTTTCAATTAAGTCCTTTATTTTTCATTTTATCTCAAAATTTCTTTTTTTACACTTTAATTATAAAATTGTGATTAGTTTACTTATTTTCACTTCACATTCAATTTTTGGCATACCAAATTACCAATCGGTCCTTATTTTCAACTTTTTATGTAAAATTATATTTTAATCCTTGCATTTCTCAAGAGTTCATTTTTGAACTATTTGATCACTAAATTACCATTTTATCCTTTTTATTCCTTTCTTTATCACTTTTACTCATACATATAATATTTGGAAAAACTACTGTTTTGTCCCTAAACTTTTTATTTTTTCAGTTAGGTCATTTTTCATTCTAAACTTCATGTTTAACTTTCTTTTTGTATTTTTAACTTATTCTTATCATTATGCCTCTAGCACAATCTCGGCAGAAATTTTCAGATTTGATATACGGGATGTGGATCCCACAGGGTCATAATATAGACTAAGAAATAATCATTTCTCACAAAACAGAGTACAGAAAAGAGAAGATACTATGGGAGATTAGTGATCTTACCATAACAAAGCAAGTCGTCATGACTTACACCGCTGTATAAGTATTTTTATAGCTAGCCAATTATATCCTAAGCTAGATTTTGACCGTCTGACTATTACTAAAGGTAAGATTCACTTAATTTCACTTTACTTTTTAGATTTTTGATAGTTTCAATAGCTTTTTCATTACAGTAAATCTGTCAGTTAATTTTTTCATTACTTTTGCTCAGTTAGTGAATTATTTCACAATAGTTCACCATTTTTCACTTATTTAATGAATTATTTCACAATAATTCAACAAATACACATTGTACATAATCAAATCCTCTTCCCAAAAATACTTAAATAATTTTCATAAATTCTACAAAAATTTATGGACACATTAATTCATTTCTAGGTTCATTTTATGGCTTAATTCATCAAAAATGCACAAAGTATACGTTAGTTCTCTTTAGGTAACCATTTTTCCACCAAAGGAAGTTCACCTTACACATTCATTTAAATCAATTTAAGCTTTCCAATAGGTATATTCAAAGTCCTAATTCATTATTATAAGATCAATTTCAATTATACATGCATTTTTTCTAATTTTTCTTAAGTTACATAAAGGAAAATCATGCACATTCAAGGAAAATAGAAAGATTCAGTAGCCACTAATCTTTTTCACAAGCTTTAGGCCCTTTAAAGTTCCTTCTCCTTGCCTTTGGCCTTGGATGGTTTTCCTTCACTTGGAGAACCTACCATAGTCGAATATTCCATCATAAGAAACATTACTTTTTTGTTCTCAAATGCTTAAATTAACCATATAAATGAACTCTAGGTTTCTAAAAACACTTATAGGTACCTTAAAATAAAATTAAAATCATGATTTTCTCTTACCTCATTTTGACACCCTAAGCTTTTCTACTTAATTTTTTTTCATTTATATTTCTCTTATCAAAAAATAGAGGCTTAAGAAATCATCTAGAGATGTAAAACTTCACTTAATATTCTTGGATTGAAAGAGAAAGAGAGAGAAAACTTTATGGTAGTTCGGCCAAAGCAAGAAGGAGATAAAGGCTGAAGAGATAAGGTTGGCTGCTCAAAATATCATCTCCCAATAGGATTTTATAGTGGATGAATGGGGTGGGCTTTGGTCCAACCCAAGTCCACTAATTTAAGCCTAAAAGCCTAAAATAAAGCTCATTATGCTATTTTTCTATAATTCTCTCACTTTTTAAATCCAAAACACTTTAAAATTGATTCCATCATTCTTATCATATTTAAAATAAGTTGTATACAAAATTTCAACCCAAATAGAGTCAGTTACTAGTTTGATTCAATCATATCGATCCGATTCGACAAATACCGATATCATCGAAAAATTAAATTTTTACAGCTAAAATATTTTACATATCATTTTAGTAACATATGCAATTTCTGATAATTTTTAGAAATCATTTGCTATTTTTAAATGCTGGATCAAACCTATATCAACCTAGTTACTATTTAAATCGAATCATTTCGTTTTTCATATTTTTGACTTTTAGAGGCCTATTTGACCTTAATTTCACTTCAAATTTCAACCCCGGATTAACTGTGATCAATATTTTTCGATGATCAAATAAAATATTTTTCACCTCTGGGTGTACTTTTCAATTTGGATGCACTATTCACTATCAGAAAATACTATTCACGGCTGATCTGGCATTTAGACCATTACAATTCACCCCTACTAAAAGAATTTTCATCTTTAAAATTTATCTATATCGAAGAGCAGATGATACTATTATCTCATAGCAGCTTTTGGCTCTCATATAGCTTCTTCAAAATTGTGATGATGCCATAAAACATTCATTAGTGGAATCTATTTATTCCTAAGCTATCTGATTTCTCTAGCTAGGATCTTCATTGGTCTTTCTTTATAGGTTATATTGACCTGTACTTGGATTTTCTCTAGTGTAATTACATGGCTAGGATCAAATTTATACCTTCGGAGCATAGACATATGGAACACATCATGCATCTTTTCTAATTTCGATGCTATCTTTAACTAGTAAGCTATTGGGCCCACTTACTGAAGTATCTCATAAGGTCCAATGAATCTTGGACTTAACTTACCCTTTTTGCCAAATCTCAAAACCTTTTTCCATGGAGATACCTTTAGAAAAACTCTATCTCCGACCTGGAACTCTATATCTTTTCTTTTCAGGTTTGCATAGGATTTCTGGCAATCCATAACTTCTTTCAATCTACCTTTGATGATTTGAACTTTTTCTTCTAAGTCATGAATCAAGTCAGATGCTATCCACTTCTTTTCATTCAGTTATGTCCAACAAAAAGGAGTTTTGCAACTTTTTTCATACAAAGCTTCAAAAGGAACCATCTTTATGCTGGACTGCTAGCTGTTGTTATAGGCAAACTCTACTAAAGATAAATACTTTTCCCATCTGCTACCAAACTCTAGTACATAGCATCGTAACATATCTTCCATAACCTGAATCACCCGCTCAGATTGACCATCTGTCCAAGGGTGAAATGCTATACTGAAGTGGATCCTCGTAACCAAAGCTTCTTGCAGATTTTTCTAGAAATAGGAAGTAAACCTAGGATCCCTATCAAAAATGATGGATGACGGCACTCTATGCAATCTCACTACTTCATTAATGTAGATTTATGCCAGCTTGGTTAAAGGATAATTCATCTGCATTGGCAAGAAATGAGCAGATTTTGTAAGTCTATCAATGATCACCCATATAGCATTATGTTTCCTTTGAGTGACAGGCAATCCAGTTACAAAATCTATATTTACCCTATCCCATTTTCACTCTGATATCAAAATGGGATGAACAATCCCGAAGGAACCTGGTGCTCTACTTTTACTTGTTGACATATCAGATATTTGCTTACAAATTCTATCACATCTCGCTTCATACCTGGCCACCAATAATAAGCTTTCAAGTTTTGGTACATCTTTTTACCTCCAGGATGCATGGCATAACTGCTATAGTGAGCTTCAGTAAGGAGGCTTTTCTTCAGTTCCTCCTGATCCAAAATACAGAGTCTTTTCTTGTAGCAAAGGCTTCCATCATCATTTAAGCAGTATTCTCCTTCACTGTTATCTTTTAGCTTGTTCTCAATAGCTATCAGTCGATCATCTTCTTTTTGGGCTTTTTTCACCTGATGCACAAAGTCAGGCTTCACTTGCATTTTAGCTAATAATGCTGCATCTGGTGCCAAATTGAAACTAACATTCATAGCTCAAAGAGCTGCAAACACTATTATCAGTCAATAACACTTATCAATCACTAATACATATTCATTTGAAAACATTCACATTACCTGACATAAATTTCCTACTAAGTGCATCAACCACTACATTAGCTTTTCCTGGATGGTAGTTGATAAAACAATCATAATCTTTAATCAACTCCAACCAGCATCTCTATCTAAGGTTGACTTCCCACTGAGTAAGCAAATATTTCAAGCTCTTATTATCTGAATAAATATAGCATCTTTCTTCATATAAATAATACCTTCAAATCTTCAAAGCAAAAACAATGGTTGCTAGCTCCAGATCATGAGTAGGATAATTCTTCTCATGAGTCTTAAGTTGTTGGGATGGATAAGCAATCACCTTGCCTTCCTACATCAATACACAGCCTAAACCATTTATGAAAATATCACTGTAGATCATAAAATCTTTGCCTGACTCGGGTTGAGTAAGAATGAGAGCTTCTATCAGGATACCTTTAAGCTTTTCAAAACATTATTGGCATCTGTCAATCCATACAAACTTAGTATGCGTCTGCAGCAATCAAGTCAAAGGAACTGTAATAGTGGAGAAGCCCTTAATAAATCTCCTGTAGGATCCGGCTAAACCCAAGAAACTCCTCACTTCAGTAATATTTTTGGGTGGCTTCCACTAAAGAATTTCTTCAATTGTTGAAGGATCCACCATTATACCTTCAGCAGATGCTACATAACCTAAAAAGGATACTTCATTAAGCCAAAAATCACATTTGCTAAACTTGGCATGCAATTGCTTTTCCCTCAATGTCTGCAGAACAATCCTCAGATACTTGTCATGCTCTTTTGGTGTATTGAAATATACTAGGATATCATCAATGAATACCACCATAAACTGATCCAAATAAGGGTGAAAGACCATATTCATCAAATCCATGAAGGTGGCTAGTGCATTTCTAAGCCTAAATGGCATGACTAAAAATTCATAATGGCTATATCTAGTGTGAAAAGCAATCTCGGGCACATCTATTTCTTTCATTGTCATCTGATAATTGTCTGATCTCAAGTCAATCTTTGAGAATATATCCTCTCCCTTTAGCTGATCAAACAAGCCTTCAGTACGAAGAAGGGGATAGTTGTTCATAATAGTCACCTTATTTAGCTATCTATAGTCATTGTACAACTGAAGTTTCCCATCCTTCTTCTTCACAAATAGGACTGAGGCTCCCCAGGAAGAAACACTGGGTCTAATAAACCCCTTGTCAAGAAATTTTTGTAGCTAAATTTTCAATTCTTTCAATTCTGCAGGTGCCATTCTGTAAGAAGCAATAGAGATTAGGGTAGTACCTATAGCAACATCAATGGATAATTTTACTTTCTTATCAGGTGGTAAGCCCGATAACTCATCAGGGAACACATCAAGGAACTCTATGATAATAGGCACTTCTGACACCTTTGGACTATCTCTTTTTTCCTTTCCTGCATAACATAAGTAAGCTATGCTTCCTTTTCTAATCAGTCTTTTGGCAACTGTAGCAGATATCACATCAGACAAGAAGTAGATTCTCACACCTACAACTGTGATTTTTTGACCCTCTTCAAGCTTCAAAGTGATCCTTTTTCTTTTGCGGTCAACTGCAACTTGGTGGGCGGATAACCAATCCATCCCCAAAACCACATCGAACTCGTGAAATGGCAGTTCAATCAAATTTGCTAGGAATACATAACCCTAGATACTAATAAGACATTGTCTATACTTTCACCACTATACTATGCCCTAGAGAATTACTCACCAAGATATCATGGTCTAATCATGCATCTCTCATCCCTTTACCCCGTGATAAATTAGTGTTAATGTAGGAATGAGTAGAACCAGGATCTATCAAAGCATGTACTAAATCAGGTAATAAGAGGAATTTACCTATGATCACATATGGAGCATCCTTATCCTCTCTAGCCCTAACAGCATAGGTTTGACCTGCAGCTCATCTCTGACCCTGAAATGACTATCCAACTAGTCTAGAAGCTGAAGTGATGGGGGTAACTCCCCTACCATGACCTCTCAATGCAAAAGACCCAATAATAAGTGCTGGTGATGTGGCTGAAGCAATCTACCCTACAGCACAATCTCTAATCTGATGATCTTTAGAACCATACCCGAAGCATGCTTCAGTCAAATATTTGCACTCCCCAGGATGAACCTTGCCATAATGGTCATAGGCTACTACTATCTCACTGTCTCTATCTTGGGACGTACTGGCTGCTGAAGCAACTGGAGTCCTGCCACGGGTGTACTGCCCTGACCTCGGCCTAAAGCAGCTGGTGTACAACCCTGAGGTGCTGGAGATTCCTTAGACTTCTCACCCTATCCTCGTTTACCACTGAACTATCCACGTTTTCTCTTTTGCTAAAACTAGGACTTCCTATCAGCTTCTTCTATTTGAATGGTTTCTAACTTAATCGCTGCCTCAACAATAACTCTCAAATTAGGGTACTTTTTGGTCCCAATGATCTATCTGAGCTCTGTATGCAGTCCCCTTTCAAATCTCTAACATAACTTTTTTTTCTGTGGACTAACTCTTATCCATATAAGCACTCAAACTCACACTCATATTCTGCCACTGATTTATTCCCTTATTTAAGCCTTCAGAAGGCATCATGCATTGCTATTTTGTACTATGAGCCAATATACTTCTTTTCAAACTGAGACACAAAGAATCCCCAACTCACCTGATCCACTGGGGTGTACCTCCTGACTGAATCCCACCAGATGAAAGCCGATCCCTAAAGTAAAGCCATTATACCTTCAAACTTTTCTTCCAGAGGGCTATTTGTGATTTCAAGCAATCTTTTTATTTTAAATAACCATTCCTCTGCCTGGGCTGGTGCAAGTGGATCACGCCTATAAAAATTCTAGGTGGACATGGCTAAACCTGTATTGTAGCCTGAGAAGGCTGTGTTTATCCTGCCTATAGCCTCTACTGAATATAAATTGCCATCAAATTTAAAAAATCCAGCTATAGGGGTTGAGGTGGTACTGCTGGCAAAGAAGCCTGCTGTTGTGGGGCCTCCTACTGTCAATGCCTATGGAAACCTCACTCTCACCATCCCCCATCTGTCTATCTCGATAAAAGGACATCTTTGTACTATAAAACAAAAAAGAGCAAGTACATATTAGATCCTATAAGACCTTTGACAATTGGCATTTATATACAGACAAATCAATCACTTAATCCCACTCCGATCTTAGAATCACCTAAACCATTGCTCTGACACCACAAAATGTAACACCCTTACTATTACAATCCTAAGGATTTAATCAATTAGCCGAAAAAAATTTCTTATCTTAACAATCATACACTTAACCAAATAATTCATTAATTGCCAATTCTTATCCATTATTCATGTTAATAAATCAAACTTGTCGCTGACCTAAAACTGTTAAATTTTACTACTTATTTTATAAAAATTCAGTAATATAATGGCTATAAATTTGTCTAACCTTATGAAAAATAAATAATTCCACAGCCCCTTAAGGGCACAACAATTTATAAATAGATTATACATCGATCCATTCATTCTCAATTCCATTTCAAAACATCATTCAAACCTCTTCCTGTCAACATACATATTTACACATACATATACAATATTGTTTATATACAAATCTCTCTTGCTTCAAATCCAGTTAAACAAATATATACATGCTAGACTACAAAATATTTCTATTGTCTCTTTTTCTTCAAAATTGCTCCTATTGTATACTATTTCTCCACACTATCATTGGTACCTGCACGCAGTAAATACTAAGTGCTGAGTATTAAATATGTCCAGTGGTGACTCAATATCATAGTATTTCCCAGACAAGTATAATTACATTAATTATGCAAAATCAAAAAAAAAAAATTTCAAAAACACAATTTTCAATGTTCTAACAATCAATTCAATTCAATGTCAAAACTTTGCTAAACTTTCAATTAAGTCCTTTATTGTTCATTTTATCTCAAAACTTCCCTTTTTACACTTTAATTATAAAATTTTTAGTTTACTTATTTTCACTTCACATTCAATTTTTAGCATACCAATTTACCAATTGGTCCTTATTTTTAACTTTTTAGGCAAAATTACATTTTAATCCTTCCATTTCTCAAAATTTTATTTTTAGACTGTTTGATCACTAATTTACCATTTTATCCTTTTTATTTCTTTCTTTATCACTTTTACTCATTGCATATAATATTTGAAAAAATTACTATTTTTTCCTAAACTTTTTATTTCTTTTCAATTAGGTCTTTTTTCATTCTAAACTTCATGTTTAACTTTCTTTTCGTATTTTTAACTTATTCTTATCATTATGCCCCTAGTACAATTTTGGCAAAAATTTTTAGACCGGATATATAAGACGTGAACCCCATATAGCCACAATACAGATTGAAAAATAATCCTAAAGGACCATTTTACATAAAATAAAGTACATAACATAGCAAATACTATGGGAGATCAATGATCCTACCATAGCAAAGTAAGTCACCATGACTTACACCGTGTATAGGTATCACTATGGTTAGCTAATTATATCCTGAGCTAGGTTTTGAATTCCTGACTATTACTAAAGGCAAGATTCACTTCATTTCACTTTACTTTTCAAATTTTTGAAATAGCTTTTACATTATAGTAAATTTCTCAGTTAACTTTTTCATTACTTTTGCATAGTTTATGAATTATTTAACAATAATTCACCATTTTCACTTATTTAATGAATTATTTCACAATAATTCAACAAATACACATTGTACATAATCAAATTCTCTTCCTAAAAATACTTAAATAATTTTCATAAATTTCATAAAATTTTATGGACACATTAATTCATTTTTAGGTTCATTTTATGGCTTAATTCATCAAAAATACACAAATTATACCTTAGTTCTCTTAGGTAACCATTCGACCACCTAACCAAGTTCACCTTACACATTCATTTAAATTAATTTAAGTTTTTCAATAGGCACATTCAAGGTCCTAATTCATTATTATAAGGTTAATTTCAATTTTACATGAATTTTCCCTAATTTTCTCTAAGTTACATAAAAGAAAATAATGTCAATTCAAGGGAAATAGAATGATTTAGTAGCCACTAACCTTTCTCATAAGCTTTAGGCCCTCTAAGGTTCCTTTTCCTTGCCTTTGGCTTTAGATGGTTATCCCTCACTTGGAGAACCTACCATGGCCGAATATTCCATCACAATAAACACTATTTTTTTATTCTCAAATGCTTAAATTAATCACATAAATGAACTCTAGGCACCTAAACACACTGGTACATACCTTGAAACAAAATTAAAACCATAATTTTCTCTTACCTCACTTTGACATTCTAAGCTTTTTCGCTTGATTTCTTTCACTATTCTTCCTTAATCAAAGAATAGAGGCTTAAGAAATTATTTAAAGAGGTATAACTTCAATTAATATCATTGGATTGAGATATAAAGAGAGAGAAAACTTGAAAAAATGGAGAGAAAATGAATAATGGTGGTTCGACCAAACATAAAAAGAAATTAAGGCTAAAGAGATAAGTTTGGCTGCTCAAAATATCATCTCCTAGTAGGCTTTTATAGTGGCTGAATGGGTTGGACTTTGGTCCAACCTAAGTCCACTTATTTAGGCCCAAAAGCCCAAAATAAAGTCAATTATGTCATTTTCCTATAATTATCTCACTTTTCAAATCCAAATCACTCTGAAATTGATTCCATCATTCTTATAATATTTAAATAGGCTGTATGCAAATTTTAGCCCAAACAGAGTCAGTTATTGATTCGATTCAATCAGATCGATTTGATTCAACAATTATTAGTGTCATCGAAAAATTAACTATTTATAGCCAAAATATTCTACATATCATTTTAGGCATTTTTGCAATTTCTAATAATTTTTAGAGCTCATTTTCTATTTTTAAAGGTTCAATCAAACCTAGATCAACCTAGTTACTATTTAAATCGAATTGCTTTGTTTTTTATATTTTTGACTTTTGAAGATCTATTTGACCTCAATTTTAATCCCAAAATAATCGTGATCAATATTGTCCGATGGTCAAATAAAATATTTTTCACCTCTGGATGTACTTTTTATCCCAGATGCACTGTTCACTATCAAAAGATACTATTCACAGCTGACCCGACATTCAAGCCATTACATTCATTCTATAAACTCAAACACACCATCTCTCTAGTTTTATCCATACTCTCTCTCTCTAAGTGTTTTTCTCCAATTGCTAACTTAAGCGTAGGAGTGCTAATGCCTAGTACAACTAGGCAAGCACCTTTTACAGGGCTCATAAGCTATATTTCGATCGAAAGCAACTCTCAAAAGTACATCGACTTCTCCTTATTTCCTATTTAGGATCTCCTTCTCCTACTATAAAATTTTTTTATTTATCACTTGGTGCTTTCATTGAGAGTCAATGGCTGAGCAAAAGCATCCAACCTTCACATCTGCTAGAGAAATATGGATTCATAATTACAGAGAGAAAGTCGATAAACAAAGATTCCATAAAAGCCTTCAAGACAATATGGGAAAATCATGAATGGTGAAAATGAAATTCAAGATTGAAAGAAAGCAAAAAACTATACGTCAGATCTGAAAGGAAACAAAATATCTTCCTTCAAGACATTTTGCAATAAATGTAAGGGACTCCCAGAACTAGCCTACTAGGAAGGATATTAGGAAGGATGAAATAACAACCCATTCTCTTGTCTCCAAATAAGCTAAAAGGAAGAGCAAATACCACAGAAGAGGGAGTGTTTTCTCCTTTACACACACACCAAGAGCTGATGTCCTACTATGAGAAAAAGAAGAAGACATAAAGCAACACACTCTTCCATCTGCTTCAAGGAAAAGAAGCAGCACAAAGAGGAAAATGTCTTTAATCCAAAACAAGTTGCTAGCTAGAATTTCCCTCACCAATTCCCACCTTCAGCAAAAATAAAGCAAGAAAAGGGAGCCAAAAGACCAAATTTGATCGGACATAAATAAAGAGGAAATTCAGAGTGGGTATATGCCTTCTCTCTTACATCCGATCAAAATAAAGGTTCAAGAAAAAAAAGCCAATTATGAAGAAGAATGAAATGGTGTGATCCAAGTCTAAAGGAAAATGAAATATCTTTCCTTTATGATATTACATAATCTCTGCCATGATAAAGATGGAGAGATATTACATAATGGCCTTCTCCCTTATCTCAACATCGAAAAGGGGAGAAAACATCAAATAGAAAAGGAAAAAAAAGGCAAAAGCTCTCGCCAATGAAAGTATAGCAAGTTAGCATCTGCCTATCGATGTATTCCCAATCTAGGGATGTAATTCTGATCGAAATGATTGACGAGTCTTGAAAGAAGTTATGTAACAACATTCCATGGATGAGAACAACTGGAGATTAATATACCACCACCTTCAGGAAAAAAAGTAAAGGTGAAGAAGACTCTAATGGCATTTCTCTCCTAGAAAAATAGTTAAACAATGAACAAATCTAAGCTAGTCGATCAAAAGATCGATAAGTTCCCAAATGAAAACGGACTCGATAAAGGGATAATCAATAATTTCCAACTAAAGGTAGCTATAGTCAAGGAAATTCGATTGATCTACAAGTTATCTCGATCAAAAGATCGATAAAATTTTGGTTATTTTAATTGATTGATGTTTTCAATAAAGCTTCAAACACTTTGATACATATGGCGACTGCTAAAAGGATAAGCATAAAAGTAAAGACGAGAGTCTGAAAGACAAATTTATTGAAATTCTTTCTGATTTATCAATTACAAAAGTTTAAAAAAGAAAAAAAAAAAGCCTAACCCTATGTTTGTGTTCAATCATCATCATCCTTTCTCAACCTTCAAGATGTTATAAATTTCTTCCACTTATGGCACATCGAAACCTAGGAAATGAGAGAAAATTAACCTTTGCTTGAGAAAATGAGGACGAAGAAAGAAATAGAAAATAGAGGCCGCATCACCTAAGGCTATAGGTGACACCATGGTAGGAAATTACCCAACCATTCATTCATCTTCCTAAAATGGCAAAGTAAAAGTGGAATAAAAAGTTATAAGAAGGCTCTATGAAAAAAATTAAGAAAAAAAAAGATAAAGAAAAAAGTGGATGGGTAGGAATACAAAAAATGACTCTATTTATAAGAGTCTGGAAACACACATGGTAAATCCAAATAAATAAAGAGTAAATAGCCACAATTAAAGCTCAAAAACTGAAGCAACAAAAGAGCAATTAATTAGCATAATTTTCCAAAAGATGCTGTCAAACACAGCAATTCAAGAAAGAAACAATTGAATTAATGATGCAATTAATATAGGATGAATGATCGAAAAACAAGCAGCTTAAAGGCATCAATCTTGATCGAAATTGATAAATCTAAGTCATCCCTAAAGTTACCTCTAAACTTGTAGGCATCATAAAGAGGGAAGGGTATAAACTACAGCAAATTAGCCCAATCAGAATAAGTCTAGTGAATGATACCTTCATAAGATAAGTTAAAATGCCACTCAATTATAATATTTTCCCCCACTTTTACTTTTTAGCAATATGCCATAAGATAGATAGAAGAGTAAGGAAGAGAAGAGCAAGGCAAGAAAATTATACAAAAGATAAAGTTCATTCAACTTTTTAAAGTTATATAATGAATAATACATTGGATACATAGCTTTTTCACTTGAAAAAAACACATTAATGAATCCATAGCTTCACTACAGCAAAATCACCTCTCATTCTAAAATCTCATTTCATCGGGTTAGCATCAGAAAAATGGAGAAGAGAATATAAATTTGAATCCTCCACTATGGCTCTAAGAAAGTCTAGGATTGAGAGAGGAAAGTAGTAGCAAAGATTGGAGGCCATATGACCTACTATTGCAAGTCATATATTGCTAGAAAAAAGCCTAGCTATTCATTTTTTTTACTAAAATGGAAAGGAAAAGGAAAAATTAAGGAGTAATCAGGTGGCTTCATGAGAAAAAGCTTCAAAAAAAAGCTTCAAGGAGAAGAAAAAGCTTTGAGAAGAAAAAGGAAAAACACCCCCTTTTATAGTAATTTCAGTTTCTACAAAACTAATTGTGGAAAGCCATGTGGTTATACAGCTCAATGTAAGAAGAATAGACACAATAAAAGCATAAAAGATGAGGCAACGAAATTTAAATAGGCACCCTTTCTAAACATTTATTTTCGAAGCAACGTGAAAAAAGAGGTGAAGATTTGAATATCCGTTGTTAGATGAATAGACAAGTGAGGCCAACAATAATCGGCAATGCCCTCAGGTAACTTTTCATTTCGTAACAAATATGGTTAACTTGTAGGAACTGGAAAATGTAACAGGAAAGCAAGATGATTGAGCACCATAATCCTTAGTCAAGTAAATAGCATGCAACAAACGCAACCAAAAAGCATCAAATAAATAGGTTAGGGAAGGAAAATTTGAAAAAATAGCTTATGTTTATAAAAATTATTTGCAAGAGGACATCCAATTTTTCCAATTAATATACATCTCGATCAAAATAATTAAAATTTTAGTCTTTCGACTAATGTCCAATTTTTTTGATCGATTTACATCCCAATCAAAATAATTAAAATTTCAATCTTTCAAATGACATCCAATTTTTCCTATTTATATACATCTGGATCAAAATAATTAAAATTTTAGTCTTCCAACTGATATCCAATTTTTTCGATCGATGAACATCCCGATCAAAGTAATTTAAATTCCAATATCTGGACTGAGTACTCAGTTTTTTGATTAATGATTGATGTGATTGAATTTCAACCTTAAAAGCTAAGGATCTTGTCCTTCTCATCACTAATCGCAAGAAGATCAAAGCAATCGTCAAAACTATTGAAACTTTAACTTTTGATCTCTATAAAAATCGATTGAACCGCTTAAAGGGGACAAATAATAATACTCTAAAAATCCAAATAATGCCCAATTGAAGGCTTATAAAAAGCCTAAATCGCCCCAGTCGACTAGGCAAGGGCATGGGAAACAAGGTTATCCGATCGGATGTGATCCATTACTACCGTAATAAAGTTTTCTGACACACGCCTCTATCAAATCACCATAACCTCAAAGATAGGTTATACCTACTCAGAGTAGGCTTACTATTCAAAAACATTATTCAGTCTTTCCAGCTCTATAAAAAGTAGTTTTATTCTATAAACTCATATACACTATCTCTAATTTTATCCATACTCTCTCTCTAAAAGCTTTTCTCTAATTGTTAATTTAAGCATCAGAGTGCTTATACCTGATACAACTGGGCAAGCACCTTTTGTAAGGCTCATAAGCTAGTCCGATTGGAATCAACTCCCAAAAATGCATCGACTTCTCCTTCTTTCCTATTTAGGATCTCCTTCTCTTACTATAAAAAATTTTGATTTATCATTAATCAATGTTGGTTTTAAATCTAACTTTATATGATTGAATTTTTCAATTTTTATTGTTATTGTATATATACAAATAGTAAATCTAATAGGTTGTTTATAAATTGTTAATTGTATCTAATTTATAAATTTTTCATAAATCATACAAATAGTGCGTATATGCATTATTATTTTTCTAATTCAATGCAACATTTTTTATTGGGCTAATCTAAATTTTTTTTTCATAGACTCCATATAGATAAGTCTTTTTCAAATCAAAATAGATAGTGCACATTTTTGACAGATTAATATTGGATATATATTAAAATAATTACCTTTCAATCAAAAAATAAATAGATAATTACCTTGACATATATGCAGCATACCATGCAAATATTCTAAAACTCAAAAAAAATAGAGGTTATAGTTAGAAACATTAAGATTCCTTCAGCTAAATATGAATTTCATTTATTATTATTTTCATATGTCTCTCTATATAACTGCCTAAAGTTTGGCATCCAAGAATTGTAATTTTTTATTTTTTTTAGAAAAGAAAATCAAACAAATATCATTAAGCTTGAACAGAGTTTACATCTTCAAAAATTAAATGGGAAATATGAGAGGGAAATTCTTCAATCAAACAACGATAGAGGGGATATTTTGGCAACTCTTAGAAAGACCATGAGCTACTCTGTTACCAGTTCTAGGAGTGAAAGACCAGTAGCAATCTCTGAAGACCTTGCTTAAGCTTTGACAATCATCAAGAATTCCACCAAAACCATTTTTAATATCCACCTTATCCACCAAGCAGTCAATGGCATACTTAAAGTCTGATTCAGTCACAATGTTTGAGAGGCTCATATCCTTTACCAAAGAAATACCAAACAACAGTGCCATTGCCTAAAAAATGAAAGGATTCTAGGACCCTATTACTGTTCTTTGCCTACACGCAAGCACTTGACCTTGAGCATCTCTGAAACCCACCTCGAGATCTACCAAATAAGTCCCAACTATCCTAGCTTCAGCATTCAACTTAATAACATTTGGCAGTGGTGGAATCCACACCACCCTATTCTTAATCAGAGTATCACTACAACCATTAGATGAGGTGGACATAGTCAAAAATTCATCCCTCATACTTTTAGCTAAAAATAGGATTTGAGAGCTATCAAGCACTATTTTTTCAAGGAAAAGCTTATTTCTGGCAAACCACAATTGATAGCAAATGAGTGTGAACAAGGTAACATCTTCCAAAGTGAGAAGATCCAAGACCTTTATCAACCACTATTTAAAGCTTGAAACTCAGGTTCTCTGAATATGTGAGAAACATGCACTCTCTCAAACTTGTTTCACAAATTGACAATCTTTCAGCAAATGCAAAATCAACTCTAAATGGTTACATCGCTGATAGCTGGATGAGATAACAATGATATGCTCATGGATAACTTCTTTAACTGGTAACACATGCAAGGATACACGCCATAAAAATTTACCAACCTTTGGAAGAGCTTTAATACTTCATAAATGCTTTCAAAACATCAAGAGCTGGTTTCTTGAACCCAAGCTAACACTGTGATCTTCTTTCATATTTAGAGCATATTTATATCCATTGTTGACTATATACTAACCTGAGGGATGATAGAACTAGACTAATTAACTTGTTCGAATTCCCTGCCAATCCTATTGGAATCATTTTTATATGATCCATATCAATTAAAAATAGAAGATCATTTATTATATCCCGTCTCTATAATCCCCCCTGATGATCGATGAAGGAAGCTACAGTGCAGAAGTATGAGCATAATTACATGGCATAATAAATTTAAATGAGAAGGGTTGTGGAATATAGCTATCCCACCATATATTCAAGCTCTGACCATTCTCCACCTTCCAGTATGAACCTGATTGTAACAAAACCTGACTTTCCAGGATACTTCTACATGTATAATTAGGGTTGGAACCAGTATGAGCTTCAAAAAAGTGCATTCTAGATAATAGCAAGCTTTTAACACTCTAGACAAAAAGGATTTTGGATTTGTAACTAGTCTTCAACTCTATTTTTCCAGCAAAGCCATGTTAAAACATTTAAAATCTCTAAAACCCAGCCTTCCTTCTACCTTTGATTTAGACATCTGACTCTAACTATGGCATATCAATGCATGAATATATTGACAAAACCCAAATAAAAGAAGAAAGCATTGCATTATATATGTTAGAATAGCTTACGCCAATACTTTAATAAGAAGCTCCTTGCCTGACTAAGATAACAATTTTTCCTTCAAACCTTTTAAATGCTGCCATAATTATCTTTAATTCTATTAAAAATAACTCTCTCTGAGCTCCCCACCATAGTAGGAAAACCCAAATACAATTTATGATGATCTAACATCTTAACTCCCAAATATTATGTAAGAGTCACCTTAAGTTCAGCCTTTACACTTGAACTAAAAAAAACTTCAGATTTACTGAGATTTACTTTTTATCCTGAAAGAAATTCATACCTTTATAGTATAGATAAAATTACAGCTGCATCTACAATTGAAGAGCAATAAAAAAGTAGACAATCATCAGCAAATAAAAGATGGGAAATCAAAGGAACTCCATTACATATTTTCAACCCGTATAGAGCTTCTGAATTAATGGTCAAATTTAAGAATCCAGTAAAGCCTTTTGTATAAATAAGAAAATGATACGGAGATAGGAGGCCCCTTGTCAAAGGCCATGAAAAAGGAGTGATACAACCTATCGGATTACCATTTATTAGGACTGAATAGGAGGTCGATGTCACCAATCTCATAACTCTATCAATCTGTTTCATCGAGAAATCTCATTTCTCCATGATCATTGATAAGAACTACCACTTTACTTAATCATAAGCCTTAACCATATCCAACTTAAGAGATATGAATTTACGCCTGCCTATCCTACCGCTTTTCATATGATGAAAAGCTTCACATACAACTAAGTCATTGTCTATAATCAATTTACCTGGAATAAAAAGCACTATGTGTTACATTTATAATGTCTTCTAAAATTATTTTCAGTCTATTAGCCAAGACCTTTGTAGCAATTTTATAGACCACATTACAAAGATTAATTGGTTTATATTCTGAAATGAATTTCAGTTCTTTTACCTTTGGTATAAGGAAAATAAATGTATGGTTAAATTGATCAAGTATATCACCTCCTTCTAACACCTCCAACACCACTTTTACCACATCACTTCCAATTGTACTCCAATATTTTTGATAAAACATTGGCTAAAATTCATTAGGGACTGGTGCTTTAAGAGGATGCATCATTTGGACCACTTGATACACTTTATCTACAGTGAACGGTTGATCAAAATTGTTGTTCATGTCTACCATAATCTTTAAATGCAAAAAATAAAGGTCCCCAAGTTCAATCTGTTGCCATTAGAAAAAAATAAATTAGTGTAAAAACTAATAATATGCTTCTCTAGTTCCCAACCCACCAAAGGTAAATTGTGCCCCTTAAACATGCAGTTAATCCTATTGATTTGCTTTCTTCTGAAGGCTCTAGCATGGAAAAATTTAGTATTTCAAGTCCCTTCCTTCAGCCATTTCACTCTAGACCACTGTTGTCACTCATCTCCTCTCTGAAAGAAACTTTTGCCAATTCTTTCTTTAATGCTGCTCTAAGTTGTATCGCAACATCATCTACTCTTGAACCTAACTTTTTTAATTAAAACTCAGCCTGATTCCTCTTCGTCTTTAATAAACCAAGAGAGTTCTTACTCCAGTTTTGTAACATGGACCTATACCTGGTTATATTTTCATCCCATAAACCTTATTTAGTCTACGCCGAACTAATAGTGTGATTGCACATAGGATCCCTACTCCACATGCTCTTAAATTTAAACCGATTAAGTGAGGGATAAGAAATGAGAGCAGCATCAAAATTAACAATAATCAATAGATGATCCAAAACTGCAGATAGAAGATGCATAACTTTTATTTTATCAAACTTTTGAATCCAAGATAAAGAAGCAACACACCTGTCAAACCTTTCTTCAATAAAATCCTCACCCTGTCTACCATTATCCCATGTGAATGGATATCCTATATAACCTAAGTCTAATAAACCACAATCAATCAACACATCTTGAAAAGAGCAAATAGCTTAGTCTTATCTAGGAATGCCTTCTGCTTGCTCAAATTGAACTAAAATTTCATTAAAGTCCCTACGACCAACCTATCCATTCGATTTGGATAGCTCAAATGTCTAAGATGTCTCTCAAGCCAACCATAGAAACAAGTTAGATATCAGGAAAATTTATCATTTAGAGTAACTTTAAAATCCATATGATGAATTGAGAAATACAACAGGGCTATATTCACCTAATCCATCCATATGGACACCAATCCACCTCTTTCATTATTTCCCCAAACATTAAAACCCTTCTTAAAATCCAAACTAGTTCTTATAAAATTCATTCTATCCTCAAACACCCTTATCTCAATTAAGAAGAGGATAGAGAAAGTTTACGATTTAACCAATTGTCCTAATTAGCAACAGCTACGGTACTCCCCAATTAGGGCTACAATCCCCTGCTGCCTCTATATCTTCAACTATCTGTTGAACCATTTCAACAATCTTTAGCTTCTTTATTAGAACTCCCGCATCCCCATAATCCATTTCCTCAATAGGTGTACATTCTACCCCACCATGTTTATTTTTCCTATTTTTGTTCTCATGCCTTGAATATTTTTGCTCCTCGCTAGTCTCTTTCATGACCCTTATTTACTACGAATATTATTTTTTGCAACCATACCTTTTCCCTTTGCAAAGTAGCATCTAAACCATTCCCTTTCATTTTACCATCATCATCAGTTGTTACTGTCAACATATTCAAACCCACATCCATGTCTACTTTAACTAAGTTACCACTATCCTTACTTCAATTCAAAGAATCATTACATAGAGGCAATGGAAAACTATCAAAATCAATTGGTACTTGATTCGAAATAATAGGGATAGCAATATTAGTCATTGTTGCACTCAAACAAGGGATATAAGGTGGAAAAATGTCATGATGGAGTTCTATCGCTGATGGTGTTACTCTGTCATTACTAGATTCAAATAAATCAGTCCCTTCAATAGTCTTAGAGTTCAATTCTGTAAGTATATCCTTCAAAGACCTAGTGCACTTTGATGTTGCTCTTGTTGTACCACGAGTAATAGGGTTTATTTTATTAGAACTCATTACATTTAACTAGGCAAGTAACCTATCTTCTTTTTCTTTTTCCATCGAATTACAAAGTTTAAAACCATTACGAAGGGATGCACACAACCAATCACCACACTTCAGGCTATTAATATCTTATGTGCATTCTTGAACCCGATGTCCTATACAACCATAATTATATCAAAAGATAAAAAGATGTTTGTATTTAAATTCTGCCCAGACTACCTTTTCTCCTAGTTTAAGTAAAACCCCTCTCCGTAACTTGTTAAGTGATCGACATCTAGCAAGTGTACTAGATCGGCTAGTAATACAGAAAAATATAAATTAAGACCTCAGACATCGAACCCAAGGGAAAACTTATGTTTGTATGAAAGAATGTTGAATTTTTAAAATGAAGTTTATGTGTAAAAGAGAGAAGAAAAATCCTATAGTTTATGATTTTTAAAAACTTAATTGAAATTTAAAAATAGAAATTTAAACATTAACTAATGTAAATAAACTAGATCTTAAAGAAAAGCAAGTAAAAAGATTTGAGAAAAATCAAGATTGAAACAACTTTCACTAAAGGACCATCCACCGTAATATATACTGTAATGACTTAATTCCAGTAGAAATACTAATGATTATGGAAAAATCAGATAAAATAAAGCCTAATATCTTGAATCAAGAATATCTTTCTTAAGCATCAAATTCTAATTTAAGAACAATTTAACACTTAGCATAAAAATCCAGTTGATATTCCTAAATATTCATTGAATTCTTTTATAGAAACTTCAACTTCAATTTATTCTTAGTTCCTCCTCTCTTAGTGTTAACTAATATTATCAATACATAATCATCTCAAATTTAAAAAAATAATCATGCATAGATAATAAAAATTAACCGAAGAACATGCAAATTAATGATAGTACCTAAACCAATTTATAGTTATTAAACCAATAAACCAACAATTAGTCATAACCCAATCAAAGATAATAATATATTTAAAACCAATAAATAATCAACTAATATTGAATTTAAAGCTTAATCAAGTCATCACAATACAAATTAAGGCTTCAAGGAACCTTTAGCAAAAGTAAAGAAACTACTCACTATTTATAGTAAAAAATAAAGCTAAACTAATGAGAAGAATAAAAAATAAAGAGTTACAAAAGCTCCCTTAATTAACTTTTACAGAAAAACCAAGAAAACTCTTCAGCTCCTAAATTTTGCTCCTCACAACTACAGAAAAAACTAAAGAACGTAAAACTAAATTAACTAAGTAAATAAGTTGTTGTTGATGATTCTCTTACTTGATACTGTTGTCCTGGTATTCTTGTTGATTATTTATAGCCAAAAACAAGGAATAATGGCCTTCTAAACTTCCTGAATTATAATAGAAAAGGAACTTTGTTGAAATTGAACGTTTTGTCAAACTGTCAAACTCTGTTCCACGACCAAGTAGACTAAAGGCTAAACTGATGCACTGCCGTGCATTCCTTCTCACCGGGCTTGCACAACCAAGTAGGACATTTGGCCTTCCTATGCATAGCCATGCATAGGCCATTTATGAGGTGCACAACCACGCATGGTTTTCCTCTTTCAAATGCACAGCCATACATGCTTCCACTACACTAGACTTGATTCTTCAACTTTAGCTTGTTTTTCCTATTTTTCTTCATACGCAGGCATTTAAAACTTCATGCACAGCTATGTTAAACATCTCTGGATTGCACGTAAGAATTGATGTCTTCATTTCCTTAAAATTACTAATTTGATCCAGAACTTTTCATTTTTTGCAATTAAGTCCTTTTTCCTTTAATTTGGCCTTGAAAAATACCAAAACTTACAATTAGCCCTTAAAACACAAATTTAAACATTTAAACTAAAATTCAACCATATTAAAGCTAAATAAACTTAATAAAACACCTAAAATCATTGATAATGGTGATTTATATGGTATTTTTAGTATATTTTTAGGTATTTAATTGAGTTAATTTTGTGTTAATTAGGTTGAATTTGAGTTTAATTAGTTAATTTTATATTTTTGGAGTTAATTATAAATCTTGGTATTTTTCAGGGTTATTTTGCTAGAAAAATGACTTAATTGTAAAAAGGCAAGAAGATTTGGGCCAAAACTGTGAATTTGAAAAATTCATGTTAATTAGTGATTGTGAAGTCCAGAAGTTCAATACATGGCCACGTGAAGAAAGCTAAGAAAAGTTGAGTGGCTGTGTGTCATTAAAAGGAGAATTGTGCATGGCCACGTGAAGAAAAGCCAAAGGGAAAACATGGCCACGTGAAATTTAATAAAGGAAAACATATGGCCATGTGTTTTATTTCCCATGAAGCGAAGGATTGCCGATTTTTTCAATTCAAGAAGGATTTGCTTCCTGTTTTATTTTTGGAGTTTGAGAAGGATTCTACTACTGATTTGGACTATAAATAAACAACTCTAAACACCAAAAAGGGGGATCAATTAGTAGGAATCAATTAGGATCAAGTAGAAGAACTAGTAGAGTTCTTTAGTCTTAGTTTTACTTTGTTTTTCCAGTTTTTCTATTTTTATTTTTCTTTTCAATTTTGTTTTAGTTTTTTAACCATGTTTAGGAAGTAGTATTTTATTCTTTTGCTAATGGATTCTTGAAAACTTATATTTTCATTGTTATGACTTTATTTTGAGCTCAATTTCAATATCTGTTGATTATTTCTTGGTTTTAAGTATATTCTTATCTTTGATTGTGTTAAGATTAATTGTTGGTTTATTGAATAAATAACTAAAAGTTGGTTTTGACATAGTTAATGATTTGCATGTCCTTGGGTTAACTCTCTAATGTTTATGCATAATTATTATCCGAAATATGAGATAATTATGTGTTGATTTTATTGATTAATACTAAGAGAGGAAGAACTAAGAATAAATTGGAGTTGAATTACTTGAAAAAGACTTCAATGAATATTTAGGAAGTTAAAACTAGATTTTCATGCTAAGTATTAGATTTGTCTATGAGTTTGATACTAAGAATAATATATTTGAATAAAGATATCTGGTTTTATTACTAGTTTTTTCCATAATCATTGGTGTTTCTATTGAATTTAAGTCATTACAATGAAAGTTAAGGTGGATAGTTCCTTTAGCAAGAGAATTTCAGTTATTGTTTTTTTTTTAATTCATGTTAATTTAATTTTAGCTTTTGTTTTGTTTCATTGTTTATTTTATTTAATTTTTGCTTTTAAATCAAAAACATTTGGGAAACAATCTCAGGTTGATTTAATTCATACATAGATATTATCCTTAGCAATCCATGTTCCCTTGGGTATGATATTTTGGGATCTAAATTTATATTTCCCTATATTACTAACCGATCTAGTACACTTGCTAGACATCGATCAATCATACTAAAAATATCATATAATTCACAACTATCAAATACCCCACACTTAAACTTTGCTCGCCCCTGAGCAAATTAGAACAATCTTGCCCCTTAAAATAATCAAACTTAAATACAAAATAATGCATTTTAAAACCAAACTTAGCAATTAACAAGAGCACTTAATAAAATTTTCAACTAGAATAAATTAAACCAAGATAATATGAGTTAGTTTCCTTGTTTGTGTGCAAGACCAAAATATTTTAAACATTTTTCAAATCAAAACACCAATGCAAATACATAGTAAAGCTTAGCATGAATGTACACATAAGCATACAAATGATTCCGTGCTTGAAACTCTAGAAACACCATAGGCCTCTCCTTTTCATCCCATTAACTTAACAATAAAGAACTTAGTCAAACTTTCCTAGCCCTTTACGATTCAAAACTCTAAAAGTCTTTTATGCCCTTTTGAAAAGAAGTCACAATTGATTTCCCTTGTAAAATACCCCACACTTATGATTTTTTCCATATATACTACCTTTATTGCAATATTTCTTTTTCTTTTTCTCTTTTTTTTCTTTCCTTTTTTTTCTATACTAGCTTTAATGTTGGCAATAAAATAATGATATGGATAATAACAAGGTAACATTTTATTATTTATTTAACTTCAACAATAGCCCTTGATAATAAAAATGTCTTACTACTCTGATTAAGATACTCAATTCCTATTAATCCATCCAATCCTAAAGTTGTAAATTCTAGAAGGGAAGATAAAAGTTTTTTAGGCTACATGGCTAAAATATGAGTGTAACAAGAATAAACATATGGTCTAATTTATTTTAATAAATTAGCTAGTCTCTCTTTTAATAAATTTTGGACAGTTTATGAATTATATCAATATAATTCATTATTTTTCACTTAAATTACAATTTATAACTTAAAAATTCCACCACTTTATTTTGTACATATTTAAATAATTCTTTAAAAATATTCAAATAAATTCTACAAATTCTATAAAAATACATATGTTAATTCTTTACTCATTTTATGCCTTATTTCACAAAATTCCTTATTTTTCACTAATATACAATCAATTAATTATTCCAAAATATTATAATAATTCATATAAATTCCACAAAAATTCATATGTACTTTATTTCACAATTATTATCATTTTTCACTCATTGTATGAATTATTTCACAATAATTCATCATATACACTTTATACCTACACATGTACTCAACTTAAAAATTCTCAAATAAATTTCATTAATTTCTGACAAATCCATGGACATCATATATCATTTTTAGATTCATTTTATATCATAACTTGTCAAAAATATATAAAATATACATTAGTCTCATTTAAGGTTAAATTCGGCCACCTAAAGAAGTTGGCCTTCAAAATTCTTTTAATTTAATTTGAGCATTATTATGGCTATGTTTAAGGTCTAATTGCATTAATCTAACATCAATTTCAATTTCTCATCATTTTATCATATTTTTCCCAAGTTACATAAAGGGAATTAATTCAAAATAAAGGAATATGGTAGGATTTATTAGCCACTAACCTTTTCTTCTTGATTTGACTTGCCTAGACTTCTTTTTCTTTGCCTTTAGCCTTGGCAAGTTAGTCTTCTTCTTCCTTTTCTACCATGGCTGAATTTTTAAGCTTAGTTAACCCTAACTTTTTGATCTCAAATGTATAAATTGATCACATATTTGAATTCTAGGCACCCAAAATTAAAAAGAGACACCTAAAAATCAAATTAAACTAATCAATTTCTCAAAGCTTACCTTAATACCTAAGCTTTCAATTCTTGTTTTCTCTTGATTCCTTTGCTCAAATCAAAGGGTAGAGGGCACAATATTATTCTAAAGGAATAGAGCTAGCTTTCTTATATTGGATTAAAGTGTGAATTTTGAGTGAATTAGAAGAAATTGAGGAGAAAGAAAAGCTAAGAGGAATTCGGCCACAAGGAGAAGAGGAGGAAAGCTAAAAATTTTTGGTCGTTTCTCAGATTTTTCCAGGTTATATACTCCTCTATATGGGCCAAAACTTGGGCCATTTGGATTTATTAAACCAAAAGCCCATTTTTGGTCCATTAAGGGTCCTAATTAATTTATCTCACTTTTCAACGTCAAATCACTTTAATTTTAATTCCATCATTTTTATCACATCAAAAATAGATTGTACGCAAATTTTTGGCTCAATCGGAGTTCATTTTCAATCAGATTCAATTAAATTATTCCGATTCAAAAATATAGGTATTACCGAAAAATTCACTTTTTATTACCAAAATATTCTACATAAAATTTAAGAAAGATCTGCAAATTTTGGTAATTTCGGAGTTCATTTGATATTTTTAAAAATATATTCAAAATCAAGCCAGCCTTTCTATAATAAAAATTGATTCGCTAGCTTTTTCGTATTTTTAACTTTTGGATACTTATTTGACCTTAATTTCATTTCAAATTTTAGCCCGAACTCTCCATGACCTATATTTTTTGATAGTCTAATAAAATATTTTTCACCTTCGGATGTACTTTTTAGCTCGAATTTACTATTTACTGTCGAAAAATATTATTCTCGACCAATCCGACATTCGGACCATTATAATTCTTTTCTACTAAAAGAAATTTCGCCCTCGAAATTTACTTATATTGAAAAGTAGAGGATATTGTATTGTTATACTATCAAGATGTCTTTTCACGTTATGGTGGTTTCCAAGCATCTTCACTTATGGAACTTTCTTGTTTTTAAGCTGACTGATTTGTAAAGTTCGAATCTTCATTAGTCTTTCTTCACATGTTATATCAACCTGCATGCAGATCTCTTCTGAGTCACGAATCAAATCATATCTTACCGACTTATTTGCACTCAGTTATGTCCAACATGAAGGACCTCTATATTTTCTTCCAAATAATATCTCAAAAAGAGCCATCTTTTGTTGAACTAATAGTTATTGTTATAAGCAACTCTACTAAGGACAAACACTTTTCACAACTATTACTAAATTCAGGTACACTTCACCATAATAATTCTTCTAATATCTAAATCACCCGCTCCAACTGACCATCAGTTTGGGGAGGGGGGGAAATACTGTGCTAAAGTGGAGACTATCAAGAATCTCCCATAGCAACACTTTCTCTTTGAAGAACAAACAATCCAATAGCAAAATATATGATCACTCTGTCTTATTTGCACTCCGTTATCATTAAAAGTTGAAGAAATCCCGAAGGAACCTGATACACGAATTCAGGCTTCACTTATATTTCAACTAACAATGTCCCATCTTGAGCCAAATTTAAATTGACATTCACAATTCGAAGAGCTGCAAACACTATAATTAATTATTTACACTTATTCTTCATTTATACATATTCATTTGAATGCATTCACCTTACCAGATATGAAGTCTTATGCTGAGTACATCAGCCACTACGTTAACTTTCCTGTAATACCCAGCCAAACCCAGGAACTCCTCATTCATCCAGAAATCACATTAGTCAAACTTGACTAATGGTTACTTTTCCTTCAAGGTCGGCAAAACAAACCTCCAATACTTATCATATTCTTCTGATGTTTTAGAATATACCAGAATATCATCAATAAAGACCAGTATAAACAGATCCAAATAAGAGTGGAAGAACCATATTTACTAAATCCATAAAGGCGGCCGGTACATTTGCAAATCTAAATGACATGACCAATAACTCATAATGGCCATATCTAAGGCGAAAAGAAATCTTGAGTACACTATTTCTTTTACTTCATCATATTATAATAATAATAATAATAATAATAATAATAATAATAATAATAATACTTTTCTTGCTATCAGGTTATCACTATGCTCATTATATCTCCTTTCAGTTTTTCTTATTAGGGGAGGTCTATACATGTGATATGATGCAGTTCATATGCTATCAAACAATGTTTAATGATATGCAATTAATGAATAATTTCATGTATGTAATAGAATACAAACACGTATTCTCATATGATGCAGATGTTTTATCTCATCCCAATACTATGAAATATTTAATCAATTACCCACACCTGTAAAGGAATCATTAACAGACATATAGAGTATCTTAATCAATCTTAACTTATTATCATAACAATTTCAACAATAAGAAACCTCTTCTAACTGTATAACTTTTAACTCAATAGCAACTTAAACCATGACACTTAAGTCAGGGTTTCTTCGTGTCCCGTACAATCTATTTGAACTCAATATACAGTCTCCTTTCAAATCTCTAACACATTTTTTATTTTGTCCTTTAGTGGATTAGTTCTCATCCAAAAAGATACTGAGGCGCTCAAACTTGCGCTCATTTTCAGTCAATAATTCATTATCCTACTTTAGCCTCTAAAAGGCATCAAGCAACAATACTTTTATTCTGACCCAACTACTGTCTTTACTATATAGAATTAATCTCTTTACAACTGACATTCCCAATCAAATGTCAACTTTTCACTTTAAATCAAAAAGGGAGCAAGTACACATCAGACTCCTAACACTTATTCACTTAAAATTAGCATGTATATACAAAAAAATATATTTCTTAATCTTATGCCACTCTGATCTTAGAATCGCTTAAACCTTGGCTCTGATATCATAAAATGTAACACCCTTATCTGAACAATCTTTTCTGATATGAAAATAAACGATAAGCTATAAATTTTTTTAAACAAGCAATTCATTATATCGAAAATTCAGTAGTATAACGGCTATATACTTAATAGCCTCCTGAAAAACCAAACAAAAATACAGCCTCGCAGAGGTATAATATACAATAATATACATTTCAAACACTCATTCACATATCAAACATATCCATTCTGAATCATTTACTGACACTCACCCATTTACAGATATAATTATATTTACTATAATAACAATAGTAGTCAAAATATAGTCCAATATTTTACCTTTAATACATAAGTATATACATGCCATAATACAAACTTAATTTATGACTATCTCTTCTTCTCAAACCTTGCTCCACTATGTACTATGCTTTCGTAATTTTTTAGAATCTGCATATAGTAACCACTACGTGTTGAGCACTAAATATCCTCAGTGGTGACTATTAATCATAGAATTTTCCAATTAAGCATAATTACATAATTTACGTGAAATATTATGTTTGTCCTTTCAAAGTCACTTTTAATCTTTTAATAGTATTTTCAATTCATTACCAACAATTTGGTAAATTTTTTTACTTTGATTCTAAACCTTTCAATTTATTTCAAAATACTCTCTTTCTGCAATTCAATTATAGAATTGATATTACTTTTACTTTTTATTTAACTTTTGACGTATAGCCTTTTTATTGGCTTGACTTTGACTTTTTCGGTAAAATTTCTTATTTGATCAATTCAGTACAAATATTATTTAGTTTAACGGTCTATATTAATAATTGCCACTATAATGGCAAATTTTCAATTCAATACTCAATTTCTTTATTAATTACAAAATTACTCTTTCAATATCATAACTACGATTTTGCTATTTATTCTTTTATTTCACTTTGACCTTTTTAACTATTTATCAAATTACAATGATCAATGCTTTTAACATTTAATGCAAAGTGATACAATTATTTTGAAACTCTTTGCAAATAAATATTTATTATTCTTTTTATTTTTTATTTCCTTTTTTTCTATAAAAAGGTCCTTTTTACACACTTATTGCAGCATGACCACTTTTTCATTTTCAATTGCAAAATTGTCATTCATTTGCTTGTTTCTACTCTGCAGTTGACTTTGACTTACAGGATTTCATTTTTAGTCATTAATTTCTCAATTAATTATGGTATTGCCATTTTTGAACTTTAAACACAATATTAGTACCATTTTTAAAAAATTTTCTTTTTCATTTTCAAAGCAATAATTAGTATACAAAATACCAATTGCTCCTTATTTTGACTTTTTCTTGCAAAATTATGTTTTAATCCTTTTTCTTTACAAAAGCTTATTTTGGATTGTTTTATCATTAAATTACTATTTTACTCTTATAAAATATTTTCTTTCCACTTTTGCTCATTAAATACAATTTTTAAAAAAATTATAATTTTACCCCAAAACTTTTCATTTCTTTCAATTAAGTCCTTTTTCATTTTTAAAATTTACTCTTAGCTTACTTTTGAATTTTTGATTTATTCTTATTAACATACCCCTAGTACAATATGACATAAACTCTCATATAGGATATACGGGATGTGGGCTCCACTGTGCCATATACAGAACAAATTGAGAAATGATCCCAAAAAATCAAGTCTCACAGAACAGATATCAAATCAGACAGATACAGATATTATGGAGATCAAATATCCTACCATAGTAAAGCAAGTCGTCATAACTTGTACCGCGGTATAGGATGTCCCTATGGCTAGCCAATTATATCATGTGCAAGACTATTACTGCCTGACTATTGTTAAAGGCAAAAAAAATCACTTACTTTCAAAACACTTTTCAATTTCAAACAATTACAATTATATTTTTTTTCAATCAGTACATGTCTATTAGTTAATCTTTTCAGAACTTTTGACTATACAGGATTTTTTGCAGTCACTTTCTCTTTTCTATTATTATGACAGTCACTTTTTTGCAATCATTTTTTAAGAATTATTCTATAATAATTCACCATGAATACTTTAGATTTAATACTTTTCAGTATCTTATATACAGTTTGTTAATTATGGCATCATAATTCACCATTATTACTTTGCATATTACCCTTTTCAATATCTTTTTGTTTCATTTTTTTAGCCAGTTATTTTTTCCGTACTTTTTATACACTATGTGAATTATATCATTATAATTCAATATTACTTGACATGTTATAAATTATTTCTTAATGATTCAATATTTTGACTTTATATTTATTTTACCTTTTTGATTTTTAACAATTTTCTTATTTTTCTGTTCGAAATTTCAGTTGTGCGAAATATGCAATTCTTTTATACGATTTGTGAGTTAATTTATAATAATTCACCATTTTATTTTCGATTTATGAATTATTTCTCGATAATTTAATACGATCATTATACACACTATACTTCTATGGTCTAATTTATTTTAATAAATTAGCCAGTCACTCTTTTAATAAATTTTGGATAGTTTATGAATTATATCAATATAATTCATTATTTTTTACTTAAATTATAATTTATAACTCAAAAATTCCACCACTTTATTTTGTAAATATTTAAATAATTCTTTAAAAATACTCAAATAAATTCTACAAAAATACATAGGTACATTCTTTACTCATTTTATGCCTTATTTCACAAAATTCCTTATTTTTCACTAATATACAATAAATTAATTATTCCAAAATATTCTAATAATTCTTATGAATTTCACAAAAATTCATATGTGCTTTATTTCTCAATTATTATCATTTTTCACTCATTGTATGAATTATTTCACAATAATTCATCATATACACTTTATACCTACACATGTACTCTACTTAAAAATTCTCAAATGAATTCAATAATTTTTTGAAAAAATCATGGACATTATTTATCATTTATAGATTCATTTTGTAACATAACTTGTCAAAAATACACAAAATATACATTAGTCTCATTTAGGGTTAAATTCAACCACCTAAAGAAGTTGGCCTTCAAAATTATTTTAATTTAATTTGAGCATTATTATGGCTATGTTCAAGGTCTAATTGCATTAATCTAACAATAATTTCAATTTCTCATCATTTTATCATATTTTTTCTACATTACATAAAGGAAATTAATTCAAAATAAAGGAAAATTATAGGATTTATTAGCCACTAACCTTTTCTTCTTGATTTGGCTTGCGTCGACTTCTTTTTCTTTGCCTTTAGGCTTAGCAAGTTAGTCTTCTTCTTCCTTATTTTCTCTTCATTCCTTTGCTCAAATCAAAGGGTAGAGGGCTAAATATTACTCTAAAGAAGTAGATCTAACTTTCTTATGTTGGATTAAAGTGTGAATTTTGAGTGAATTAGAAGAAATTAGGGAGAGAGGGAAGCTAAGAGGAATTCGGCCACAAGGAGAGGAGGAGAAAAGCTGGAAATTTTTGGTGGTTTCTCATATTTTTTTCATCTTATATACTCCTCTTTATAGACCAAAACTTGGGCCATTTGGATGGGCCTAGCCCAATTAAACCAAAAACCTATTTTTTGTCCATTAATGATCCTAATTAATTTATCTTACTTTCTAACTTTAAATCACTTCAATTTTAATTTTATCATTCTTATCACATCAAAAATAGATTGTACGCAAATTTTTGGCTCAATCAGAATTCATTTTTATCCGATTCTATTAAATCGGTCCAATTCAAAAATACCAGTGTTACCGAAAATTTTAATTTTTATTATCAAAATATTATACATAAAAGTTAAGGAAGATATAAAAATTTTGACAAGTTTTGGAGTTCGTTTGCTATTTTTAAAAATTTATGCAAAATCAAGCCAGCATTTTTTATAATAAAAATTGATTCGCTAGGTTTTTCGTATTTTTTATTTTTGAAGGCATAGTTGACCTCAATTTTATTTCAAATTTTAATCCCAGACTCTCAATGACCCATATTTTTTGATGGTCTAATAAAATATTTTTCAACTTTAGGTGTATTTTTTAGCTCGGATTTACTATTTATTGTCGAAAAATACTATTCATGATCAACTCAACGTTTGGGCCATTACACTGCATCTGCATTCGGCTCATCTGGATGCTCATCAAAATGAATATCATTTTTCCTCAAATACTCCTCCCTTGCTGTCCAATGCCAATGTGGCTTAGGTAATAAGATTTTTATTCTTTTCAGTATAACGTTGTCAATGCATGGCATGTCCCCCTTAAGTGGATCACCTAAAATGGGGTGAGCAATTGCTTCTACTAAAACCGTAGCAATCTAACCAATGGAGATGACATGAACATTAGATGCCATCTTTTGTAACTCCTTGATCCTCAGTACTATAATCAAAGCACCATTAATGAAAATACCATCAAGCATACAACGAAGAAGTATACTCTACGAGGCATTCACTGCACTAAGATTATTCAGACCATTATAAACACTTTTGGTTAAAAATCGATGAGTGATTCTCAACGCATGATCCCTTAAAGCATGAACTTTACATCTTCCTCCTTTCCATGGTTCAAGATTTAGTGGGTCTCGAATTTGTTCCCAATTTTTCTTAGCAAAGGCATCAGACAATTCCACTAAAGCATCTGGTAAGAATCCTAAGTATTCTGAAAACTGCTTGAAAGTCATAGAGTATCCTTTCTTCCCAAGTTTAAAACCTATTGTGCCAGTATTATCACTATCTCCCTTAAAATAATATTCAAAGGAATATAAGAAATTGCAAGCAAGGTTAGGATAAACTTTAGGCTTATGATCAATGAACTTCTCCCAACCAATATATTAAATCAATGGCAGCACCTCATTCCATAAATTTCATGCAGGAATATTGAGAAAAAACTAACTGAGATACGTTGGTTAAACATAAGTGCAGGCGCTGAAATATTCAAACTTAGTAGTCTTGGCCTTGTCAACAAACTATGGGATGCGAATACCAGAGGAACTTAAAGCTTCGAAATGCTTAGCCTTCTTAGATGCCACTGAAAAACAAAGATTACAAGGAACGTGTAAAGTGATTGACAGAAGAAAAATAAAACATGGATGAGAAGATAGAAAAATGGCCAAGTGATTTCACGGTGTCTAGCACTGTAAAATATGGCATGAAGAAGAACAATATGCCAAATAATGACCCTAAGCAACAATCAATTATAAATAAAAAATTATGCCAAAAGAATCGATGAACCAAAGCATCTATAATCAAAATTAGTTACAAAATATCATGGTAAAATATGCATTAACAAGCATTATTGACAATAGAGAAGTAACTAATTAAAGCATGAATCAAAATATAAGCCACTTGTAATAAATAATAAAGCACAATGCAAAGAATAAAATCACTTCGGCATTTTATTGAGCCGGTGGTGTGCGCAAGTTGGATAGAAAAATTGGAGAGCAATTTCAAGGAATATGACCACTAAAATTTACACCAAGCAACGCAAGCAAGCATATTAGATAGCCAAATTTTGATTTATTGAAAAAGAATAAGAATTGAAGTATAAATGTGGAGTTGAAAAACACCTAAAATGTGTAACAAACCCATGCCAAATGCAATCTTCAAATGAAAATAAATGAGCAAATTAAAGAGAAAAACACAAGGTACTTACTTAAAAATAAGTTCAGGGAGTTTTGAGCATAAAAATGTAGTGAAGTGTGTGAAAATGGTGACAAAAAAGTAAGGGAATGTATGTGAAAAAGAAGAAGAATGAGGGGATGAAGAAGAAGATGAAAATAAAAAGAAATAAAGGGTGAAGAGGTGGTAGTCAAAAAATAAAGAGGCGACGGTGAGGGAGGCTAGTGCGCGGCAATGCGATGGATCGTGCTTTGGTCACACGGGGGCAGTGAAGCAACAAAAGAAAGAAGGCAAGAAGCAAAATAGAAGAAATGAAAAAATTTATATGATGCAGGAAGGAGATGCACGCAGGCATAATTGCCTAGGAGTGCATAGCATCTCAAGGAAGGGGCCTAAAACGTGCGCCAGCGCAAGCAAGGGAAAGGGATTCATGCGGCAGCGCAGGAGGGAAAATAGGGTGTGCGCGGCAATGTAGGTGGGCAAGGCATGGTGCGTACAGTAGTGCATAGGTCAGTTGTCTTAGCGCATGGCTGCACGTAGGGCCTTTGAGCTCGAAAAATTTTTGTAACTTAAAATTGTCTCTGTTTAATACTTAAATTCCCTAAATTCACTTCTAAATTTTCTCTAGCACCTACATGACTTCTATACTCTATTTTTCCTTCAAAAATGTTTCTTTCTCTTGTTAAAGCATGAACATTACTCTCAAAAAGTTGCATATGAAGCCCAATTAAATTAGTATGATCAAAATTGATGAACTACTTCCAACTTCTATATTTGATACCCTTAAATTCCCTAAACTTTCTTATTCAATTTTGCAATTTTTTCAATTTATGAAATCTAAATTAAAGAACTTAAACCAACTAAAAACACACAACAATTAAAAATGTACTTACTTAAAAATTAAAAAGGACAAATGGAAGAGATTTGAAGTTCTGAGTTTAAGAGTCCTCAGCTAGACTAGCAAATCGCTTTTGGTAGTCCCGAAGCACCATGGTTGCCTTAGCAATCGCTTGTTGTCCGCTTTTATATGGTTTGAGCTGATGACTATTCACCTTGTATTCACGTCCATCCCTTGGATTGTTTATGGTAACAACTCCAAATTTGTTGCTCGACAAGACTTGATATGGCCCTAGCCATTTGGATTTCAATTTTCCTGTAAACAAATGCAAACGAGTGTTATATAATAATACCAACATTCCTGGTGCAAATTCTTTCAACTTTAAATGCTTATCATACCAACACTTCATTTTCTCCTTGTAGATTGTTGCATTGTCATATGACCATGGTCAAATTTTTTCAAGTTTATTGAGCTGCAATGTCTTCTTTTCTCCTGCACTTCTCAAATCAAAATTAAGGCATTTCGTAGCCCAATATGCTTTATGTTCTAATTCAATAAGAAGGTGACTTTCTTTTCCAAAGACTATTCGGTAAAGAGACATCCTGATAAGGGTCTTAAATGTGGTTCTGTAAGCCCAAAGAGCCTCATCTAACCTTTGGGACCAATCTTTCCTAAGGTTATTCATTGTCTTTTCTAAGATTGATTTCAGTTCCCTATTAGAGACCTCTACTTGTCCAATTGTATGAGGATGGTATGGGATAGTTATTTTATGGTTGACACAAAATCTTCGAAGCAAGGTTCGAAATTGATGGTTGACAAAGTGTTTGCCTCCATTACTTGTAATGGCCCTTAGTGCTCCAAACCTAGTGAAAATATTTTTTCTAATAAATTCAATCACGACTCTGGCATCACAAGTTCTAGTAGTTGTTGCTTTTACCCATTTACTAACATAATCCATAGCCACTAGAATATATTCGAAACCAAATGAATTTGAAAATGGTCTCATAAAGTCTATAGACTATACATAAAAAATTTCTACCTCTATCATATTATTTATAAGCATTTCATCCTTTTTAGAGATGTTACCTACACATTGACATCTATCACAAAGCTCAATAAAAGACTTAACATCATGAAATAGAGTAGGCCAGAAGAAAACTGATTGAAAAATTTTTTGTGTTGTATGATTAGGTCTATGATGACCTTTGACTTCTCCTCCATGGCATTGTTGCATTATATCTTCTTATTCCTTTTCTGGAACACGTCGTCTAAGCATTTGATCCGGGCAAATCTTGATGAGGTATGGATCATCCCAAAGATAATGCTTGGTATCTGCTTGAAGTTTTTTCTTCTGTTGCCAAGTGAAATCTTTTGGAAGATATCCTCTTGCAAGAAAATTAGCTATATTAGCGTACCAAGGAACTGAATTTTCATAAGTATATAAAGCACAAATATGTTCATTAGGAAATAAATCAGAAATTTCTCCCTTTTCAATGTTAGCATGATCCAGTCTAAAAAGATGGTCAGCTATAAAATTCTCAGCTCCTTTCTTGTCCTTTATCTCAACATCAAACTCTTGCAGTAGCAAAATCCATGGATAAGCCTCGATTTTGAATCTTTCTTAGCAAAAAGCTGTCTTAATACAGCATAATACGTCCATATAATAACTTTGGAACCAAGAAGATAAGATCAAAATTTTTCAAAAGAAAATACAATTACCAAAAGTTCTTTCTCCGTGATTGTATAGTTAACCTAGGCTCTGGTGAGTGTATGACTGGCATAGTAGATAGTGTAGAAAATCTTCTCCTTCTGCTGTCTTAACATTGCTCCTACTGTATAATCACTAGCATCACATATAATTTTGAATGGTAAGTTTCAATCCGGTGATGCTATAACCGGTGCAGTGACTAACTTATGCTTAATGAATTAAAAGCCTGCAAGCACTCATCATCAAAGTTAAATGTAGCATCTTTAAGCAATAAATTAGACAGTGGTTTGGTTATTTTATAAAAATTCTTAATAAATCAACGGTAAAACCCATCATAACCAAGAAAAGTTTTTAATACCTTTAACACTAATCGGAGGAGGTAATTTATCTATAACATCAACTTTTGCTCTATCTACTTCAATTCCTTTTTTGAAAATCTTATGCCCTAGAACAATCCCTCCTCTAACCATAAAGTGATATTTTTCCCAATTAAATACAAGATTTGTCTCTTAACACCTTTTTAAGACCAATGCAAGATTATGCAAACATGACTCAAAATCACGAACATATAATGTAAAGTCATCCATGAAAATTTCCATAAATTTTTCAAAAAAATATAAAATATGGCCATCATGCATCTTTGAAATATGGCAGGGGCGTTACAAAGACCAAAGGGCATCCTTCTATATGCAAATATTCCATGGGGACATGTAAATGTGGTCTTTTCTTGGTCTTTCAGGGTTATAGTTATTTTCATATACCCCGAATATCCATCTAAGAAATAGTAAAATCTATTTTTTTCAGTCTTTCTAACATTTGGTCAATAAAAGGTAATAGAAAGTGATATTTTCTAGTGGCATTATTCAGTTTCCTATAGTTTATGCACTCTCCATCCTATTACTGTGCATGTAGGGAGTAATGCATTGTGTTCATTGGTTATTACAGTCATTCCCCCTTTCTTAGGTACACATTGAACTGAACTAGTCCAACTTCTATCAAAAATAGGGTATGTAATGGCCTCAATATCGGGTCAGTCGCGAATAGTACTTTCCCATGGTGAATAGTGCTTTTCGGGCCTGAAAGAACACCCGAAAGTCAAAAATATTTTATTGGACCATCGAAAAGTGCTGGTCATGGAGAGTCTGGGGTTGAAATTTGAAGTAAAATTGAGATCAAATAGGCCTCCAAAGGTCAAAATACGAAAAAGGTAGCGAGCCAATTTTTCCGATAGGAAAGGTGACTTGATTTTATGTAAATAATTAAAAATAGTAAACGAACTCCGAAAATTGCTAGATTTTGCATGCATACATGAATTTTTGTTTAGAATATTTTAGTGATGAGAATGAAATTTTTCGGTGACACCGATAGTTATCGAATCGGACTGATAACGGACTCCGATTGAGCCGAAAATTTGCATACTAGTTATTTTTGATGTGATAAACTTTATGGAATCATTTTTGAAGTGATTTGAAGTGAGGAAGATAGAGAATTTGGTTTAAGCCTTAAATAGCCTAAAATTGGCTTAATTTTATAATTTGGCTAAGCCCATATTTAGGCCCAATAGAGAGGTATATAAAGGGAGAAAATCTGGAGAAATTTCCAAATTTATCTGGCTTCCTCTCCTCCTCTTTAGTTGGCCAAACCTATACTCTCCCTTTCCTCTCTTTGATTTCTTCTTCTCTCACTTCAAATTTCTCATAATTTCCAACATAACAATTAAAGTTTCACCTCTCCAATTCACCCTAGTAGCCTCAATCAAGTGGTTTGAGCAAGGAAAGGCCAGAAATCAAGTGGTTAAAAAAATTAGGATAAGTTGGAAGTTAAGAAATTTATGGATTTAAATTATTTCTTTAGTACTTTCCAATGAATTTTGAGGTGTCGTTTATGATTTTGAGATTGGATTTGGCATTTGAGATCGATAAAATGAAGAAAACTAAGGTTTAATGGGCTGGTTGTATTAGGTGTGGAAGGTGAAGGAAGAAATTCAAGGGATAAGGGTAAAGAGAATGAAGGCTAGGCACTCTTGATCAAGATATTGTGGTATGTGACTAATAAATCTAAGTATTTTCTATTTATATGAATTAATTCTCTTTATGTAATTAGGAAAAAAATTGCTAAATTGCTTAAATATTGAAATTAAGTTGGGGAAAATGAAATTGGAACATATTTAATGCTATGTGAATTATTAGAATGAAGAAATAAAATTTTTAGGGTTATATTTAAGTGATGGCCGAAAATTACACTAAGGCAAAAATAGTAATTTTTGCATGAAAATAGTAATTAGTAGCCTAAATTAATTATAAATATCATATTTAGCTTCCATGGATTTTTATATGATTTATGGAATTTAATGAAAATTTTTAAAGCTAGTTAGTAAGTTATGTAAATAATGAAAATTGGAATTTATAAGGGTTTAATGCATAAATTATGTATATATGGGTATTAGATGTGAAATGAGGTATAAATAAATTGATAGAGAATTTATTCTTGTTATATGAATAAATGAGAAGTAAAAAGTTAATTATGTATAATGAAAAATATTGAATTATTGGAAAATAATTCAATAAAGTGAAGTGATTGTGATGAGATATGTGAAAAATGTGCATATAAAATTTTAAGAAATTTATATGCAATTTTAAGGTATTTTTGAAATAAATAGTGTAATATGTATAAGTAAAAGTATATAAAGTAATGCCCTTAGAAATAACCAGGCAGTAAAAACTAACTCAGGATATAATTGGCTGGCCATAAGGACACCTCTGTACCGCGGTGCAAGTCATGACGACTTGCTATGCTATGGACTGGATCTTTGATCACCATGGCTTCTGTCTCTGTTCTCTGCTCTTGAGAATTGGCCCTCTAGGGGTTATTTCTCTATCTCTGTTATGGTCCTATGGGGTCCTCGTCCCGTATATCCGGTTTGGAGTTTTCTGTTGCGTCAGAACTAGGGGCATAATGAAAATAAAATGAGAAAATATGAAAAAGAAATGAAAAATATTAATTAAAAGTGGAAAAGGACTAATTTAAAAGAAAAAGAAAGTTTAGGGGAAAAATTATAATTTTTCCCAAAAGAGTAAAAGTTAAGTAAATTAATTGAGAATTGCCTAATTACGGATAAGACAGTCAATTAATGGTTAAAATGTACTAAAATAAAGTTTTATAGCCAACAAGGGCTAAAATGCAATTTTGCATAAAAATATTTAACTAAGTGTAAAATTAAGGTTAAATACCTTAATTAATAGTTTAGATGTTAAAAAGAAGCATAAAAGGCTAAATTTGTAAATTAACAAGAAAGATGGACCAAATTGATAAAAAGTAAAAGTTGGAACTAAATGTGCAATTTGATAAGAAATAAGTATTTGAAGAATAAAAGTGAATTAGCAATTTAAAAATGTTAATTGAAAGGGAAAATGTTATTTGAATTTACTCGACAAATTAACATGGAGAATTTTTGAAAATTGCACTATTTTAAGTTAAGTATAGAAAATATTTAGATTGTTAGTCACCATTGGGCATGTCAATACTCAGCGCGTAGTTGTGACTGCGTGTAGGTATGCAGGAGCGGGAGCAAGAATATTCCCTAAAGGACTTCTTTGATTAAAGTAGAGTTTTGAATTTTTGCGGCATGTATATATATGAACATAATACTTATGGTTTGTATGATGTAAATAAACTTTGGAGTTGATATTTTGGACTGTAATATGTCATTACCTGGTGATGAATATGAGACTTAGTTGGTGAAATGGAATGTACGTGATAAATCTAAATGAATGGTTTGGATATATAAATGCTTGATTTGATAATATATATGTGACTATTGTGCCTATGAGATGCTGTGGATGTTGTTTGCTTTTCAGGGGGTTAGATCAATTTATAACCGTTATATTGCCAAAATTTTATTAAATGCATAGTAAATTGGACAGTTCCAGGTCATCGGCATTTTGGGATTTAAGATAACTAAGTATAGGTTGTGAAGTTAAAAAGAATAAGTTGGAAAAAAAATTTCCGACCTATGGTGTACCGGAATAGTGTTAAGTTTATTAAGGGTGTTACATTTTGTTGTATCAGAGCAAGGTTTAGGCAGTTCTAAGATCGGAGTGGGTGCAATATTTACTTTAAATAAGTTATATACATTCCAATTGCTATTTTGAGAAGTTATATACAGGCTCCCTTCTGTTTTATAGTTAAAAGATGTCTAGAGAGCCGAGTCGCGAGCCTGGGGATAATAGGAGCGAGGCCTATAGTAATATAGGGCAACAGGAGATCCCACCACAGCAGACATCTCCACCCGTAGCGCCTCCTCCATCTCTTCCTCCTCAGCTAGATTTTTCTCAATTTGATGTCAGATTATATCCAACAGCGCCTCCAAGCTGCACAGGCTCAAGCACCACCACCAGTAATACAGGTTCAGCAACCTGCTCTACCTAGAAGAAGGCCTATATTGGAGCAGTTAAAAAGGTCAGGAGCTGAGGATTTTACAGGCGAAGACCCTTTGACGCCAGTAGCTACAGAGGCATGGCTTTTTAAAATAAAGAGGTTGTTTGAAATCACTCACAGTTCTGAAGAGGAGAAGCTTGAGGGTATTATTGCTTTACTACAGGGTCCAGCTTTCATTTGGTGGGACTCAGTTAGAAGGGTTAGCAGATGCCTTAGGGTCACCCACCAGCGGGCAGGGGCCAGGGTAGTGCCTCCCATGGTAAATCTACAACCACTACAGCTTTTAGTGTTAGAGGCAGTGGTAGGGGGATACCAGTTTTGTGTGATCATTGTGGGAAGACACATTCAGGGGAGTGCAGATTACTGACTGGAGCCTTTTTTAGGTGTGGGTCCCGAGAGCATCATATTAAAGATTGTCCTTTACAGCAGACTGCTCCAACCGCCTCACCAACATCTGGTATAGGGTCATCAGCCCTGCGAGGTCGTGGTAGGGGAGCAGCCACTAATACTTTAGTTTCCAAACCAGCTGGTCAGTCATCCTAGGGACAGAGGCAATCAGAGGGACAGACATATGCTATCAGGACCCAAAAAGAGGAAGATGCTCCTGATGTGATTGTGGGTAAGTTTATTTTGTTATCTGATTCAGTATATGCTCTGATTGATCCTGGTTCCACACACTCTTACATTAGCACAGAACTGGCACGGGAAAAAGGGATGAAAGAGGCCTATTTGGACCAGGACATCTTGGTGAGTAATCCTCTAGGACATAGTGTGGTAGTGCATAAGGTTTATAGAGAGTGTCATATCGATATCCAGGGACATATACTCCTAGCAAATCTTATCGATTTGCCCTTTCGCGAGTTTGATTTGATTCTTGGGATGGATTGGCTATCCGCCCATCAAGCGACTGTCAACTGTAGAAAGAAGAGAGTCACCCTACAGCTTCAATATGGTGATGACATCATGATTGTGGGTGTGAGATCTGACTTTCTATCTGATGTGATTTTCGTTACTACAGCAAAAAGGTTGATCAGAAAAGGCTATGAAGCATATTTGTGTTATGCAGTTGAGGCGAAGAAAGACAGTTTAAAGGTGTCAGATGTACCTATTATTAGGGAGTTCCAGGATGTGTTCCCTGATGAGCTTCCAAGCTTACCACCTGACAGAAAGGTAGAATTTTCCATTGACATCACTCCTAATATTGCTCCTATTTCTATTACTCCATATAGAATAGCACCTGCAGAGTTGAAGGAATTAAAGATTTAGCTTCAGGAATTGCATGACAAGGGATTTATCAGATCTAGTACTTCTCCTTGAGGAGCACCTTTCCTATTTGTAAAGAAAAAGGATGGGACTCTCTGACCGTGCATTGATTATTGACAGCTGAATAAAGTGACTATAAAGAACAAATACCCTCTTCCTCACATTGAAGACTTGTTTGACTAGCTTAAGGGAGCAGGTGTTTTCTCCAAAATCGATCTGAGATCGGGTTATTACCAGATGGGGGCTAAGGAAGCGGATGTGCCCAAGACTGCTTTTAGGACCAGGTATGGCCATTTTGAGTTCTTGGTCATGCCATTTGGACTTACAATTGCACCAGCAGCCTTTATAGACCTGATGAACATATTTTTTTCACCCCTACTTGGATCAGTTTATGGTGGTCTTCATCGATGACATCCAGGTGTATTCAAGGACACCGGAAGATCATGATAAACATTTAAGAATTATGCTACAGACTCTGAGAGAGAAACAGTTATATGCTAAATTTAGCAAATATGCTTTTTGGCTGAATGAGGTATCTTTTCTGGGTCATGTTATATCTGCAAAGGGCATCAAAGTAGATCCTTCAAAGATTAAGGCAATCCTTCAATAGAAATCACCTAAGAATGTAACTGAAGTTTGAAGTTTTCTGGGATTGGCCGGGTATTATAGGAGATTCATCAAGGGCTTCTCCACCATTGCAGTTCCTTTGACTCGATTACTACAGAAAAATATTAAATTTTTATGGACTGACAAATGCCAAGAATGCTTTGAGAAGCTAAAGACTTTGTTGACAGAAGCTCAAATCCTTACTCTACCTGAATCAGGCAAGAATTTTATGATCTACAGTGATGCTTTCAGAAATTTTTTAGGCTACGTTCTGATGCAAGAGGGCAAGGTGATAGCTTATGCCTCCCGGCAACTCAAAATTTATGAGAAAAACTATCCTACTCATGATTTAGAGTTAGCAGCCATTGTTTTTGCATTGAAGATTTGGAGGCATTACTTGTATGGAGAAAAATGCTACATTTATTCTGATCATAAAAGTTTGAAATATCTGCTTACCCAGAAAGAACTCAATCTTAGAAAAAGACGCTGGTTGGAGTTGATTAAAGACTATGATTGCTATATCGACTACCATCCAAGGAAAGCAAATGTGGTGGCTGATGCGCTCAGCTGAAAATTTATGTCAGGTAATGTTAGTGTTTTGAAATGACCTTGTATAAGGTATTGATAAGTGTAAATGATTAATAGTGATTTTTGCAGCTCTTCGGGCAATGAACACCAGTTTAAGTTTGGCAACAGATGGAGCTATAGTAGCTGAGCTTCGAGTTAAACCAGACTTTGTGCATAAAGTGAAAGTGGCTCAGAAGAAAGATGAGCGGCTAATGGTTATTGTAAACAAGCTTCAACACAGTAGTAAAAGTGATTATTCATTGTCTAATGATGGAAGCCTTTGTTATAAAGAAAGACTTTGTGTGACAGCTCAAGAAGATTTGAAGAAAGAGATCCTGACAGTAGCACACTATAGTAGCTATGCTATGCATCCTGGGAGTAATAAAATGTACCAAGATTTGAAAGCCTACTACTGGTGGCCAGGTATGAAGCGTGATGTGACTGAATTCTTAGGTAAATGCCTAACATGTCAACAGGTAAAAGCAGAACATCAGGTTCCTTCTGGACTTCTTCAACCACTTGTTATTCCGAAATGGAAATGGGATCAGGTGACTATGGATTTTATGACTAGCCTACCTGTAACTCAGAGAAAGTATGATGCCATCTGGGTAATTGTTGACCGACTCACTAAATCCACTCATTTCTTACCAGTGCGGATGGATTATTCCTTGACCAGGCTGGCAGAAATTTATATCAGTGAAGTGGTTAGGTTACAAGGAGTGCCTATATCAATTATTTTTGACAGGGATCCTAAGTTTACATCTCACTTCTGGAAGAGTTTTCAGGATGCTCTGGGTACCAGACTTCACCTCAGCACAGCTTTTCACCCTCAGACTGATGGCCAGTCCGAGTGGGTGATTTTGGCACCAATTGGGAAAAGCATTATATGGTATCAGTCCAGTTTTTGATTTTGGCACCAATGCTTCGATGCTGTGTTCTTGATTTTGGCACCAATTGGGAAAAGCATTTACCCTTGGTTGAGTTTGCATACAACAATAGCTATCAGTCCAGTTTGAAAATGGCACCTTTTGAAGTATTATATGGTAGGAAGTGTAAAACTCCATTGTGCTGGATAGAACTGAGTGAGAAAAAGCTTTTGGGCTCAGATTTGATCCGTGATTCGAAAGAGAAAGTTTAGATTATCAAAAGCCACTTGAAAGAAGCAATGGACCTTCAGAAATCTTATGCAGATCTAAAGAGAAAGGATATTAATTTTCAGGTAGGAGATAAAGTTTTTTTCTGAAAATATCTCCGTGGAAGAAAGTTCTGAGGTTTGGCAAGAAGGGCAAGTTAAGCCCTAGATTTATAGGTCCCTATGAGATACTTCAAAGAGTGGGTCCCGTGGCCTACAGGTTGAAACTATCATCTACTTTGGAGAAGATACATGATGTCCTCCATATGTCCATGCTCCAGAGATACATGTCTGATCCGAGCCATGTGATAGCACCAGAAGAGATACGGGTTTAGGCTGACATGAGCTATGAAGAAACACCAGTGAAGCTTTTAGCTAGAGAAGTCCGGCAACTCATAAACAAACAGATACCATTGGTGAAAGTCCTGTGGCATCATCACAATATAGAGGAAGCTACATGGGAACCTGAGTCGACCATGAGACAACAGTATCCTCTACTGTTCAATTCAGGTAAATTTTGAGGATGAAATTTATTTTAAGTAGGGAAAAAATGTAATGGCCTCAACACCGGGTCAGCCGCGAACAATACCTTTCGATGGTAAATAGTGCTTTTCGGGTTCGAAAGGACACCCGAAAGTCAAAAATATTTTATTAGACCATCAAAAAGTACTGGTCATGGAGAGTCCGGGATTAAAATTTGAAGTGAAATTGAGATCAAATAGGCCTCCAAAGATCAAAATACGAAAAAGGTAGCAAGTCAATTTCCCTTGTAGGGAAGGTGACTTGATTTTTCATAAATAATTAAAAATAGTAAACGAATTCCAAAAATTGCCATATTTTGCATGCCTACATGAACTTTTGTGTATAATATTTTAGTGATGAGAATAAAATTTTTCAGTGACACCGGCAGTTGTCAAATCGGACCAATAAGTTTGAATCAGATCAATAACAGACTCCGATTGAGCCAAAAATTTGTGTACTCATTATTTTTTATGTGATAAAATTTATGGAATCATTTTTGAAGTGAGGAAGATAGAGAATTTAGTTTGGGCCTTAAATAGCCTAAAATAGGTTTAAATTTATAATTGGGCTAAGCCCATATTTAGGCCCAATTGAGAGGTATAAAAAGAGATAAAATCTAGAGAAATTTCCAGATTTAGCTGGCTTCCTCTCCTCCTCCTTAGTTGGCCGAACCTATACTCTCCCTTTCCTCTCTTTGATTTTTTCTTCTCTCACTTCAAATTTCTCATAATTTCCAATATAACAATTAAAATTTCACCACTCCAGTTCACTCTAGTAGCCTCAATCAAGTGGTTTGAGCAAGGAAATGCTAGAAATCAAGTGGTTAAAGAAATTAGGGTAAGTTGGAAGTTAAAAAATTTATGGATTTAAATTATTTCTTTAGTATTTTTTCATGAATTTTGAGGTGTAGTTTATGATTTTAAGCTTGGATTTGGCATTTGAGATCAATAAAATAAAGAAAACTAAGGTTTAATGGGCTGGTTGTATTAGATGCAGAAGGTAAATGAAGAAATTCAATGGATAAGGGTAAAGAGAAGGAAGGCTAGGCACTCTTAATCAAAATATTGTGGTATGTGACTAATAAATCTAAGTATTTCCTATTTATTTGAATTAATTCTCTTTATGTAATTAGGAAAAAAATTGCTAAATTGCTTAAATATTGAAATTAAGTTGGGGAAAATGAAATTGGAACATATTTGATGCTATGTGAATGATTAGAATGAAGAAATAAAATTTTTAGGGTTATATTTAAGTGATGGCCGAAAATTACACTAAGGCAAAAATAGTAATTTTTGCATGAAAATAGTAATCAGTAGCCTAAATTAATTATAAATGTCATATTTAGCTTCCATGAATTTTTATATGATTTATGGAATTTAATGGGAATTTTTAATGCTAGTTAGTAAGTTATGCAAATAATGAAAATTGGAATTTATAAGGGTTTAATGCATAAATTATGTATATATGGGTATTAGATGTGAAATGAGGTATAAATAAATTGATAGAGAATTTATTCTTGTTATATGAATAAATGAGAAGTAAAAAGTTAATTATGTATAATGAAAAATATTGAATTATTGGAAAATAATTCAATAAAGTGAAGTGATTGTGATGAGATATGTGAAAAATGTGCATATAAAATTTTAACAAATTTATATGCAATATTAAGGTATTTTTGAAATAAATAGTGTAATATGTATAAATAAAAGTATATACAGTAATGCCCTTAGAAATAACCAGGCAGTAAAAACTAACTCAGGATATAATTGGCTGGCCATAGGGACACTTTTGTACCGCGGTGCAAGTCATGACGACTTGCTATGTTATGGACTGGATCTTTGATCACCATGGCTTCTCTGTCTCTGTTCTCTGCTCTGTGAGAATTGGCCCTCTAGGGGTCATTTCTCTATCTCTGTTGTGGCCCTCTGGAGGACATGTTTATTTTCATTTTAAGGCTGAATTTATCAAAAATAACAAAAATACACTTTAGTTTGCTTTAGTTATAATTTCGGCCACTAAAGAAATTCCATCATACAAATCATTAAAATCAATTTAAGCTTACTATTAGGCATATTCAAGATCCAATTGCACTATTTTAATGTCAATTTTAATTTTACACATTTTTCCTTAATTTCTATAAGTTACATAAAGGAAAACTCGTTCAAATTAAGGGAAATATGAGGATTTCATAGCCACTTACCTTTCTCACTTGCTTTATCTTTCTTAGACTTCCTTATTCTTTCCTTAAGCCTTAGAAAATCATCCACCATCGTGGAACTAAACAAGGGGTTAAAATCTCTATTAAAAGAAACACTATGATTTCAATCTCTTTACCTCAAATTGATCTCATAAATGGACTTTAGACACCTAAAAATAGTTATAGACATCCTTAAACAAAATTAAAATCTTGAATTTCTCTTACCTCAAATTGACACCTAAAGCTTTTCCACTTGATTTCTCTTACTTTCTTTCCTCAAATCAAAGGATAAAGGCTATCAAAATGATCTAGAGAGGTAGAAGATCATTTCTTATGCTTGAATTTAAAGAAAAAAAAAAGAGAAATTTGAAGAAATCTTGAGAGAGATAGAGAAGGAAGGATTCGGCCACTAATAGGGAAAAGAGGAGCTGAAGAAGATGAACATAACCCATGAAAATATCTATTCTCATCCCCTATTTATAGTAGCCTTGGTGGGTTGAACCAAGCCCACTCACTTAAGGCTCAATAACTCAAAATCAAGCCCGTTTTACTATTTTTCTGTAATTTTCTTCCTTTACAAATTCAAATCACTCTAAAATTAATTTCATCATTCTTCTTACATCAAAAATAGGTTGTACATAAAATTTTAGCCCAATCGGAGTTAATTTCTAATTCGGTTTAATTAGATCGGTCTGATTCAACCAATACTAGTGTTATCGAAAAATTTAATTTTTGTAGCCAAAATATTCTATACATAATTTTAGGCATATCTGAAATTTTTGGTAATTTTTAAACTTCATTTGCTATTTTTAACGGCTCGATCAAATTATGGTCAAACTAGTTAACCTAAAATCGAACCGCTCTGTTGTTCGTTTTTTTTACTTTTGGGGACCTATTTGATCTCAAATTCACTTCAAATTTCAATTTTGAACTACCTGTGCCCAATATTTTTCGATGGTCACATGAAATATTTTTCACCTCCAGATGTATTTCTCAGTTCGGATGTACTATTCACTATCGAAAAATACTATTCATGGCTAATCTAGTGTTGAGGCCATTCCATACCCACTTGATACATTCCATATGAGAAAGCACCAAAAGCAGCAAAGAAGATGGCCATGGCGCTAGGTCCCTTAGTGGGGATCCTTCAGGCTTATCGGAAGGGCAGAAAGCCACCAGGAGGAGGGTTGTCGTAGAGAACTGGCATGTCCTTAACGCTGGCCATCCCTGGCTTCTTTCTAATTATTGCCTCCGTCATCTTTAATTGTGTATTAGTGCCTCTGAATCTATATTGGATTAATGGATTTCGAGGAAATAGATGAAGAGCGAAATGGAGAAGTAAAAGAACTATGGAAGTATATGGAATCCAGTGGTTTTGGGTGTAGCAAAGGTGATGGGAAATACTAATCTCAAATACAAAATTGAAAGAGAGAATGAGAGAATCGGGGATGAAGAGAATGAGAGGAGGAAAAGGGGTAATTTTTTTTACTCATCACGTGCTTCTCATGCGCCGCTAGCTATGCAATGACGTACTAATGAAACTCTGACATGTAGCAAATTTTTACATATAATCAGTCCACTAACGAAACTTTTGTCAAAGTTAACTATATTGGACGGTAGTGGTAAATATTCCCATTTTCATAACATGAAGGGCACAAATCTTCCAACCAAAATATTAGAGACAATGTTACACTTTTTGACAAATATAAGGGGCAAAAATTCACCTTTGGCCATTATAATTTTAAGAAACGAATGAGAATAATGGCATTATAAGATTTGGGACATTTTTTAAAATGAAATTTTCAAAAATGGTAGTTATGACATGGAGAATTTAAGAAATAATATTTAAGAAAGTTGTGAAGCGTGGGAGTGTAAAAATAAAATATATTTTTATGGCATTCATGTATTAATCCCTTATTTTAAATTGAAACAAATGGCAAGAAAAAAGTAAAATTTTAATATTATGAAAAGGAATATTCATAAAAAAAAAAAAAGTTGTAATTCACATGCTGTGCCCAGGAGGAATTGGGCCATTTGAAGAAAATCCAGCTTCGTATTGCCCGTTGGGCTTCAAATATTAATGCAATGGTGACTAGGTGAAAAGAACACTTTGAATCCTGAAGCTCTTTACTTATGACTTAAAAGATTGCCATTGTTTAATTGAATTTATATTTATCTCAAGTAGTCGGATTAATTGATTATTTCTTATTAAGTAATGACATAAGTTCTTTCAAAAAAAAAAAAGTAATGACATAAGTTGATTGCAATTTTTTCCTACATTTTAGAAGTGAATCCTGGTTTCCTTAAATATAAAGTAGGAATTTAATTACCTATGCTGAATTAGTTTATTCTCTCTCTCCCTTTTTAATTAAGCTGCTAACATTAAGGCAAAAAATAAAATAAAACAGAATAAAAGTTTGCGATTTCTGTAAAATAATTTGATAACAAAACAAGCATTTTATTTAATTTGATTTAATGGTAGACAAGGAACAATGATGATAATAAAATAAATAGCAAAGAAATTGAATGAAAAATTCAAAAAGTCCCATCTCCAAATTCAAACCCACCAAGAACACTATCACCATAATCACCCCCCCAATCAAAATTAATATTATTTTGATGATAATTAACACCAAAATAATAATTATTATGATTGTGATGATGATGATAATGAGAATGATTAGCCATGATTAACTCATCAATCCTAACACCAACATTCCTTTTCAATTCCTTCAAAGCCTTAACATACTCTTCAAGGACCTCTAAACCCATATTTTCAATAGGCTCGTCCCACCAAAACCCTAAATTAGAATTATTAAAATCTTGAATCATAGCCAAGCACTTCCTCCCTTCCTCAAGACCCTTCAAGCTCTCCACATACTCTTTGTTCCAGTCATGGATTCTTGGGTCTGCTGCTTCTTCTTCTTCCTCCTTCTGTAAACACCGATCAAACCCACCTTCTCTCAGATATCTATGGATCACTGAGTCAACGTCCGGGTTGCCAAAGGCGTAAACCTTTCTCCCCGGAGAGAATGCAAGAAGTGCCACTTCAGCACCGCAGAGAATGCTTAGCTCGCCTGCTTTCTTCATTAGACCCACTCGCCTTTTGGAGAAGGTGACTTGCAGATTGCTTTTGGCTTCTATGGGTTTTATTTCAATCTTTTGCCTTCCTTTCGTTTTCTTTTGGCTTTTCTCTGTCATCACCATTGTTAGGAAACTTAAAACCTGGCAAGGGTTTGGTCTGTTAATAATAAATATCGTTATTGTTATTATTATTATTATTGTGTATATATATGGTTTCGGTGGAGTTTTCGTATGGTAGTAAATAAGGAAATATGAGTCAGAATTGAAAATTAGCAAAAAATTATGCAAGTAAATATGGAAGTTTTTTATCTTTAAAATCATCTCTTCAACAAAATCAATTATAATTAAATATGATAATGATGCCACGTACATCAGTGAGCTAAGAAAATTAAATTAAAAACATTTTCCATTTTTAATAATATCAACAGATTCATAACATGATTTGCTTTCTGTCTCCAAAATTTTATCATTTGTTGACTCTACAGTAATATATATTTTATATTAGTTAAAATAAATCAAACTTTGAAATTCCTTATGCATGAGAAAAACAATTATTTTGTATGTATTTATCTAAGCAAAAGAAACTAATATTTTCTTCGATAATAGTATGAAAGAAATATACTATATGCAACATTTAATGTTGTATCTATTTAAGAAATAATTAAATATTCTGCACAGTGAAATAAAATAATTTAGCAGTTTCAATATTTATAGCACAAAATCGGTTCTTAATTTCTATTCAGCGTTGTTGCTTATTTTTGTAGTTGTTTTTGGATGCAATAACTTTTTCCAATGAGATATTGAAGAATTAACTTTGAATTATGTATGAAAATTTCATAATTATCTTTATTTATTATCTAATTAATAAATATAGGTTTGCTAACTTTATTATAAATTTTTGTTTATTGCAATTTTTGGTGAAATATTTGGTTCATTTTGAGTTTTAATAGAAGATTTTATTAAAAGAATTTGCATTAATTTCTATTATGCTTGATTATTTTTTTCTTATTTTATATTTTGTTATATCCATGGGCACCTTGGCAGAGTATTAATTCAGTAATATAAATTAAAATTAAAATTAAAAAAATCAAACAATTAAAAGAAAATAAATAAACAAAAAAAATTAAAAAAACAATTGTGCATACAATGAACATACACATACACTATTGGAATGGTGATCTTTAATTAGCATTCTACTGTACTTGATTTAAAAAAAATCGATATTATAAATTTAAATAAATTTGAAAATGGTATTAGAATAAGCAAGTGAAAAATTAATTGTTTGTTCTGAAAAATCAAAAGGGCTTTTAAAATTGTTTGTAATAAACACTCCCCAATCATATGTAAAATTAGTTCAAGACAAGAAGCAAGCTTTCAAAGAAAACTGCGTGTCCAAACTGTGACTTTTGTGCCATTCCTTATAATTATTTATTCTTTCCGGTTAGACTTCAAAGAAGAAGAAAAGAAAAAACTCCGCTGTTAAAAAAAAAAAAAAGTGTTTGTAAAAAAAATAAAAAGAATAAATATTGTGAATTCCGTTGCCGGGAATCGAACCCGGGTCTTTCGGGTGAGAGCCGAATATCCTAACCGACTAGACTACAACGGATTTTGCTACTTCTTTGCAGCTTATCTTTAATTTTTTATTACCAGATTTAATTCTTACATATACAAGCGGCCCGCCTACATAATAACTGCCAGTAAAACCAAAAGAGCCCCAACTCCACAAGTAACCCTTTGGAAAATTCTCTGATCATAATCCACTAACAAAAATTGTCTGATTTTTTCTAATTCCATATTTACAGGAACCCATAATCCCTAGAAAGATATGGAATTCAATTGCTTCTCGCCCAGAACCATCCCTGTCTTTTCCACTTTTGCCACTCCCTTTGACACCAATTCCTCTCCAAGCAACGAAACCCGAAAGCCTATAGCTTTATGGCCGGGAATGTACCATTCGCCGGTCACAAAAGCTCTTTGGGAAACAAGGTCTAAAATTTTTGAAAGACTCCTTGACCCCCCTAAAGATGCTCCTCCCCAAAGTGAACTCCTCACCAGAACCCCAAATCAGAGCCGTACAAGCATCTTGTACAATTTTTCTTCCGATTATATACTTAGAGAGCAGTACAGAGATCCCTGGAATGAGGTCAGAATTGGAAAATTGCTTGAGGATCTTGATGCTTTAGCTGGCACCATTTCAGTCAAGGTACCTTCTTTTTTTTTGGTTTTTGTCATTTATATGCCTATATCACAATTCTGGGTTGTGCTTTGAATTTAATTATCTGCAATGTGTAGTTGATAATGGTTTTGGATATGGCGCTTCGGCGTTTTAATAAATGATAAATGTCCGGGAACTAAATTTTTTTGGCTCCTAGGTGTTGCTTTTATTGACTAAATGTGTGTTGGTGTATTAGCATTGTTCTGATGAAGAGAGCACTACAAGGCCCCTGTTGCTGGTCACTGCTTCGGTGGACAAGATCGTCCTCAAGAAGCCAATCAGTGTTGACATTGATCTCAAAATAGTTGGTTCTGTCATATGGGTTGGGCGGTCATCAATTGAAATTCAACTAGAAGTCATTCAATTCATTCAAGGTATTTCAATTTGCAGTTAGTTTTTTTTTTCCTGTTAGTTTTAATTTGCTTGCAAAATCTGGCAAGAAACTTGTAAACAAGAAGCTTGATTTTCACCCAATGGGGTCAAGCTTTCTATTTGCATTATAGTGTAGGAATTGGAAAACTACCTGAAGTGTATACTGTTATAGGTTGTCGCAAGTATACGAAATCGATTCTAGTAATAAAAAGTGAATGAGTTATTGTTCCCACAAGAATTGATAATTAAGTACCAAAATTATGATAATTTTCTATTATGTAGAAAAATAAAATTAAAATAATTAACTAAATGAAAATTATATAAGTAAATCAAATAAACAATTGAAAGATTGAATAAAATCAATAGATGGAAAGTTGGGATATTTTTGAATTCACTTGAATCTTTCTTTTTGTTTATATCTATTAGCAATCAAATTTAATTACTTAAGTAATGAAAGAACAATCCTAAGATATTTAACATGCTCTTCCAAATAATGTCAAACTTATTCATCAATTTTCATTTACCTTTTATAACAGATATTAATGAATAAAAATAAAGCTATGATTATTCTCAATAATTTTCACAAGTCAAGTTATATTATTTCCATTCAAACTATATTCTTGTGTTATTCACAATTTAATTCAATATCAAGATGTTCCTTTCGTAATAATCTTAAGAAAATAAATCAATCAATCAATGACCAATTAATTGAAAGCATTAAACATGATCATAAACAATTGCATAAGCAAAGAAAACTAATTAGATAAACCCAAAAAAATAATAATTCAAGCTACATCAAAGATAACCTTAAAAGAGATTTAGCTCATGCTAATCATGTTTAAAAATCAAAAATAACAATTCAAATTCAATAATATAGTTAAAGCAAACTTGAAATTGAATAGAGATGAAAGTTTTGGTACTGAGGCTTCAATTTTGCATAAATCTTTGGATCCAAAATCTTGAGTTTCTTCAATTGTTCGTCTTGTTTCCATCCTCTCATTAGAGATGGAATGGCCTTTTTATACGGAAGAAGCGTTCTAATTGGAATAGAAGAGCTCTAGGGCTTGTTTTGGAAGGAATAAAGCAGAGTTAGAGTAGAAAAATAGGCTAAACATTGCATTCTCGTTTTTATCTCCTTCACCACACCCTCATGTGGTGATTTTTGCCCAGTGTTACCACCTGAAGTGGTGAAATCGTCTGTCCATCTAAACATCACAGCTTGGTGAAACCCTCTGGTTGTCATCTCTCACCATTTTACACTTCTTTTGAACCTCTAAAGCTTTCAATGCAAATTTTATATCTTCAAATGGCCTTCTAATCCATTAATCATTGAAGATTAATAAGATTAAATCTAAAACCAAGAAAATTAATATAATTAAGCTAACTTAACAATCAAAAGATAATAATTAAAAATGTAATTAAAAGATGATGAAAATTAACTACTAAACTGCTATTCTAACAAAAATTTCACTTAAAAATGATTCACAAAAACCTATGTAAAACCTACTAATATACACCATAGAATTTATTCAATTAGAACTCTCACAATACATTTGGAGATATTTTGTGGAAAGGTGGCAGGCCGCTAGAATGAACTGTTTTATGATCTATGTGGTAGATATATGGAAGTGTTATTTTCTTTCCTCCTAAACTGTAACCTTGTTGCAAGTGCATTGAATGATGTATGCATATGTCATCTGAGTATTTTCTTTGACTAGCATAAAAAGTTTAACAATTGTTCTTCAGAGGGTGCTGACTCTTCTGACTCAATGGCTCTGACGGCAAATTTCATATTTGTGGCCCGCGATTCTAAGACTGGGAAAGCTGCTCCAGTGAACCGACTATCACCGGAAACTGAAAGAGAGAAGTTACTTTTCGAAGAAGCTGAAGCAAGGAGTAAACTAAGGAAAAGGAAGGGAGTACAAGAGAGAAAGGAATGTGAGAACGGGGAGTTCAATAGACTTGAAGCATTGTTGGCTGAGGGACGGATTTTTTGTGACATGCCAGCCTTGGCAGACAGAAACAGCATTCTTCAGAGGGATACTCACCTTGAGAACTCTTTGATTTGCCAGCCACAGCAAAGGAACATCCATTGTCGAATCTTTGGTGGGTTTTTGATGCATCGGGCTTTTGAGTTGGCTTTCTCAACTGCTTATGCATTTGCTGGATTGGTTCCCTACTTTCTAGAAGTTGATCATGTTGATTTCTTAAGACCAGTGAGTAACAGCATCTCTTTTTCTTTCCCCCCTGTCTCACCATTTATTACAATTAACTTGATTGTGATTGTCTTAATTTTTAACTGAAAAAATCTATCCCAAACTCTAACCGGTATCTTCGTACATCCTTTAGCTGGGAGTGATTCTATATCTCTTCTGAGGTTAAAACATGATTTGCCTATATGTTTGTCTTTGATTGTCCAATGTAACTATAGCTGCATCTTCTTTGAAAGTTAGTTTGTAGATAGTAGTACTAGGTAATATATGTTGCATTAATTTTTATTTGTTTCAAATTTGTGTTAGTATACTGCATAAGTTGTGGATTTGGATTATAGCCCCGTGCAGTGGAAGTTGACTCGAAATACTGTGTTTGCTGAACAGGTGGATGTTGGAGATTTCCTGCGTTTGAAGTCATGTGTTTTATACACAGAACTTGAAAACCCAGACCAGCCTTTAATCAACATTGAAGCCGTCGCTCATGTCACAAGACCTGAGCTGAGGTCAAGTGAGGTGAGCCTCTAAGCATTGCTCTTTTAAATGGAAATTATAGATCATCCTAACTATTGAAGGATCTGTAACTACAACTGTTTATAATGCCTTTTAACTTTCGCAGGTTTGTTCTTGGTTCAAGTATTTCCTCGCCATTTGTTTTCATGCTGATGCGTGTGTATGTTTCATTTGAAACAGGTATCAAATACATTTTACTTCACTTTCACTTTACGTCCCGAGGCAAAAGCTACAAAGGATGGATTAAGGATTCGCAATGTGGTTCCCACAACAGAGGAAGAAGCACGTCGAATCCTAGAACGCATGGATGCAAAGGCCTTACAGTCTGGCAATGGCATGTTCAAATAAAAATATATTCTTGGTATACAGATTATTAGTAGCAGACTTGTGTTAACAGGGAACAATCCCAAGTCCCAACATTCTGCCCAATATTCTTATTGGGAGCCACCATATTTAGGAGTAAAGCCAACTGCAATTGTGATAATAAAAAATATGTACCAAATATTTGTCTCAAAATTTACATAAATTTTATTTGTTACTGCAAATAACATCAGTTGAATTATCATTTTATTTGTCTAGTGTGAAAAGAGAGATCAACTGCTTGCAGCAAGGGAAATCAAAACTAAAATAAGAGATCCAATTGCTTGCAGCAATGAAAAACAAAATATTGCTCGACATAAAATGAAAATTACATATTATATATAGCAAGAATTTTTTTATATATAACAGAATATTCCTATAGTCAAGAGCTTTACTTCTATAATTAAACAGCTTTCCTATAATCAAAGTCTTTTAACAGGCTTGCATAACATTCCATTACTCACCCAAACGAGTATTCAGCCTTATTCCTTCCAAAGATCCTTGTATACTATCTATAGGGCAAAAACAATCTCAAAACTTTATACAAATAATGGGAAAAGAAAATAAATTACATGAAGCAGGCAAGGGAATTTCTGGCTAACTGCAACAAAATTTCAACCTGGTCCACAAATACTAAGGAGATGCATTCTCATCATCTGAGGAACTGCAAAGCCTCCTTGCACTGGGTCCAGAGATACCAGGTGGCAGTGTTGGATTTATTGGAACTGGAAATTTATGGGCAGAACTAACTATCGTTCGCTCATTTATCATTCCAACTTCTTTGCAGACACGATCAAGGACACCGAGAAAATCCCTAACCACCAAGAAGATTCTGAAGGGGTGAGCTTCTTCCTTCGCTGAATTCCCATGGAAGTACTCTGTGATTTCCTTAACCAAAGACAGAGCAACACTTTCATGGGCTTGAATCCTTATGATCTCCTCCTCAGCCATTTTCATGAACCGTTTCATTGCATCTGAAAATTTCTGGCTGTTTTCATCTAAACCCATTGATTCAATTAATCTTACAACCTCATTGATATTTTCAATGCCTTTAGAAAGTTTAGACACATCACTGCTAAGCACATCAGACTCCATAGCAGCTGCTTTCTTCACATTGGCAAGCTCTGAACTTAGACCAGAAACAACTTGCAGGCCAAGTTTCCTGCACTTGGCATCTTCACTTGAACTGATGTTTGGAAGTTGGTTGGTGCCTGCAAGACGAGCACCTTCACTTCTTATAATTTCCTGCACAACAAAATGCAAGAGGGTGGTCTTTCCATCTGCGCCCTTGACGTCAACAAGCTTGAGAAGGGTGTCAAGCTTAAAGGCATGGGCATCACCACGGTTGGTCCCAACATTCATGCGATTCCCCGTTTTGAGGACTGCTTCTAGAAGTTTCAAGAACATCCTACTACTTCGCAATTCTTCACAGGCAGCCTGCAAAAAGCATAAAGTAAGACATGTTGCATAACTGAATAAGTATAAACACACCGCCAAAATTACAGATTATTTTCAACAAACAATGATAATGCCAATTCTATGAATTTAGTTCCTCCCCTTCTACACAGAAAGCCAGCAGTATTTGCTATGTTTATTAATCTACTAGTTGAAGACCCAAATTTAACAGTATAATAGATAATGTGCGTGTGGAAGAATAAGAATATCCCATGGTTAAACGTTTCTTTACCAGCAATGCTGAAGAAATTATGCCAACAACTCATTATTAAGTTGAAAAAGAATAGCAATGAAGCATATTAGAAGTAACAAAGTGGCTCAATGAAGCATATTAGAAGTAATAAAGTGGCTCCTTAATGTTCTATTTAGTGTATAAGAGTCATCTTTTCAAAGGTAGTTGGCTAAAGCATATTTCATTTAGCACAAGAAAGCAATGACAGGGAATAGGAAATAAAGAGGAAAGGAGGCTACTTACCTCCAGAGTTTCAAATGACCTTTTGAGGTACTCAACCTCAGACTCAAAATTGGCTATGTAAAGCATTGCATCTACTCTCTTAAAAGCAAAAGGGACATCAAGCACAGCCTTAAGGAATTTCTCAGCATGACCAGGCTTTATTGGCGAATCATCTTTATATTCCTTTAGTTTACGCTCTTCCTCTTTGCTAGGAGCCATCTTCAACAAACTTTCTAAAAGTTCAGGTCCAAGTGTCTCAGTGTTGCCTGCATACAAATAGGACTTATTTTAATTGCAGGATCTATGATTCAAAAATTAAACTGAGCAGAGGATATAATGCAAATCACAGATGAATCTATTTACAAGGACTCTTCAAAACTCAACTTTTGTTGAGATATAAATTCAGATAGAAAGAAAAATCTGCTAAAGCTTCATTTATTGGGGAAACGACGTCATGTCAGGAACAAGTATTGGTTCCATGCTACTGACAATTTATACCTCTAGCATTTGCTGCAGCAAGATACTAGATAGTGACAGCAATTTATGACATTAATAATGCACACAGTTGAACTGAATTATGATAATTAAATTGAATGGGTCACGGTAGAGATAACAGTTGATGGACTAATGCACTCGATATTAAAGCTACCCTATAACGTTAATATAAAATCAGGTAAGTGCATTAACTGCAATCAGCTGCAAATTAAGATAAGCCCAAAAAGAAGAAAAACTGGCGAGTGATAAATTACAGACTGTTTTCACACCTGAGAGAAGTGACGGAAAATATGAGGCAATCAAGATAGAATCCAATACATCAACCGAACCATACATGAAGAATTAGAAATGTAGGACCGAGAAAATTAGTATCAAATGCAAAGGAATATATACCTTCTAAAAGGGCTTCACAAACTTCCTCAATTGTCACATTAAGTGCCCTAAGCAAAATGGCTATATTCTGTGCCTTTTTGGGATCAAGGACTCTATTATCTTGGTTTGGCGATGGAATAACTGAAGGTGGGGTTGGCTGGTTTGGCTTTGGGTTAGGAGTGTTAACAACAAACAAACTTTCCATCATCTCCTCGTTCAATCTGCAAAATAACCAATTCCAAAAATGTAAGCAGGAGATATGGGTGTAATAAATAAAAATATATTATTACAAACTTTGGCAGTATTTATGAAAATTCAGTATCTTACTTAAAAGAGCTTGATCTCAGCTGATCCCAAACCATTTCACGGTCAGAACTTGCTCGAACTTTATCCCAATGCAAAGGCTTTAACTTTGGCTTGGGAGTCTCATCAGCATTCTCAACTGTTGTAGAACTTGGTGGCAGTTCCATTGGAGATACCACAGATGTACCCTGTAACACAAAAGGCCTTGAAGGAGGTATAAGTACAGGGGGCTTGGAAATCGACTGGTCTGTCGGTGTTGATACAACTGGAAGGTCCCACTGTCTCCGTTGTCGCGTTGGTTGTGTTGGTGGTGAGTCTCTTTGTTGCTGCTGTGGTGGTGGTGGTGGTGGTGGTGGAGGCGGAGGAGGCGGCAGTGTATCTGAAATAGGCTGCTGTAAAACGCTTAGACCAGAAGCACTAGTTATTGGTGATGAGTCTCTGCTCTTTTCAAAAACTCTGCTCGGGGATGAAGAAGCAGAAGAAACCGAGAGCTGGTCTGTCGGTGTTACTGCAGGTGAAAGGTCCCACTGTCTCCGTTGCCGTGGTGGTGATGATGGTGGTGAGTTTCTTTGTAGTTGCTGTTGGGGTGGTGGTGCTGGAGGAGCAACAGGCTGCTGCAAAACACTGCTAATTCTCGCATTTAGACCAGAAACAGTTGCTATTGGTGATGAATCGGGGCTCCTTTCAAAAGCTCTACTTGGGGATGAAGAAGCTGATGAAACTGAAGAAGACCTCTTACTCTGATCAGAAACATTTGAAATTTCAGGATATACAGGCGGATTCTTGTCCAATCCTCTTTCAGGTGAAGTTGCAGCTGAAGATAGCAATGGAGACTGCATCTGATCCATATCATGTGATATTTTAGGGGATGGAACCCTTTCCAAGACTCTATCAGGCGATGCAGAAGACAGATATGGCGATCTCTCATCTCGATCCAATAAAGCATTTGATGTTATAGGAGAAGCAATTGGGGTTTTCTCCAAATTTCTGTCTGGTGAAGTAGAAACAGATGATATTGAAGAGGAGGGTCTATTTTGATCCGTAACTTTGAATATCTTTGCTGGTGACAGCGATGGTGACCGCACATTGCGAACCAAATCATTTAACATTTGTGGGGATGAACCTGTGCTTTGCTTCAAACTCCTGTGGGGCGATGAAGAAGCTGAAGATAGTGATGGAGATTGCACATTGCGCTCCAAATTAAACGATATTCTCGGCGACTCATCGGAAGAAAAACCTGACTGAGACGGAGATGGAGATTGTCTCCCGTTATGGAGAGGAACTGGTGCTGGTGGCGGAGGAGGTGCCGGAGCAGCCTCGACAATGCTAGATTCCGGCGACTTCGGTCGTGGACTCAAACTTCCCGGCGGAGAAATACTGAGAGAGTGAGACCGAGCAGGAGAACCGGAAGTAGAAGAGGAGTAAGAGCTGGAGCCGGTGCTTCTTGCATCAAAATCATCAGTACCCATTGCAGCAAACACTCTTCTAGAACCCGATTCAGTCCCATTGGAGCTTTCCCTACCACCCAAAGACCCTCTCGGCGAATAAAACTCCTCTTCATCATCAGCAGTAGACCCCACATCGCCATTTCCAAAATTCTGCCTCGAACTCTGCCTATTCAGAGGTGGCAGCGGCAGGAGCTCCGGCGAATCCAATTTCCGAGGATCCGAACCAGCAATGGCATTCTGATCAGGATTAGAACTTTCATCTAGGCTGCAAGAATTAACCAACGTGCCCAAATACAGAAACTCAGAGCTGGTCGAAGTGGTTCTTGTTCTAAGCTTATGACTAGTCCCATTTCTGGAATCCACATTTGCTGGGTTTAATCTGTTACTATTTTCCGATCTGTAGGTCTTCTCATCGGAAAATCTACCGTCCTTCCGGCGCCGGCCATAGTAAAAAACGATGAGAGCTAATACAACAATGGCAGAAACAACAGCGGAGATTGCAACGGCGAGAAGTTTCTGAGATTTGGGTTTTGGAGCAGGGGACTGAGGGAGAATGAGAGAAGAGATATTAGCAGGAAAAGAAGCGAAACTAGCGGGAGAAGGAGGAGGAGGAGGAGAAGGCAAAGAAGGGAAAAATGGAGATTGATTAGGAGTAGTAGTTCCAAAAGGGATTTTAGGAGGAACTGAAGGGGAAGGAGGAGAAGGAGAAGGCGGTTGGGAAGGAGGAATGTTATCCAACGGGAAAAATGGTTGGTGAAGAATTCGCCGATTATTAGCAGCGGAGATTAAACGGCGAGGAGAGGAGGATAAGAGGACGAATGTAATAAAGAGGAAGAAAGAAGAAGAGGTGAACATTGCTGGTTGAGTGGAATAATGGTAATGGCTGTCCGGGAAACGGAAAATGGGAAACGGTGAAATCGGAGAAGAAGATGAAGAAGAGAAAGGAAAGGAAAAGTGAGAAACAGAGAGGGGGAGTGCATCCAGCTAAGATTCTTCTGGGGATAGTGCGTGTTTGTTAGGTACTATTTGCTCTGTGAAACTTGGACTTAAGCCGTGCTTTTGCTTTCCATTACGCCATAAAAGGAGAACAGTCACTCGTATTTGTTTTAATACTAAATCAAACCTTCTATGATTTATTTTAATTAATTTCACTTTAAAATTACTAGTCGTTAAATATGCTGCCTTAAATTTAACACCATATCTTATTCCAGTCTCCTCATTTATTTTAATTTTTAATTATTAAATATTTATTTAATTGTAGAAATAAACTTTGGCCATTTATTAGTTCATCAGCTTTCATTGATTTTTGCTTTTGTAAGATTTTGTTATTTTACTTCCTTTTAATTTTTTTTATTTTTCTTTTGAGATTTTTTTTTATTAATATGATATGCAAAATTTATTAGTCAAATTAATTCAAAAATACATCAAGCATGTAAAAAAAAGACAAAAATATTCTCTTATGAAATATTTGAAGATATTCTCTACCTAAATACTTTGGATTATTGTTGTTAAAACTTAGAATAGAACCATTTAATGAGTTGGATTAACTGCATTAGATTTAGAGCATAATTTAAAGTATTTATATCCTTAACAAAATTATAATTATTACTTGTTAGCTTGTACCAAAAAAATTGGAGTTACTAGAATAAACAATCAATAATAATTAACTGTAATTAGTTATAAACTTGATTGTGTGTCTCATAATACACATCATATATATATATATATATATATATATATATATATATATATATATATATATATATATATATATATATATATATATAGCACAAGTACTAAGTACTATAAATAAAAAAAATGTATTCTTATGAGTAAGAATCTACATGTAAAAAGATATATGAATAAAATCTTCAAATTGTCATATTTATATAGTTTTCACTTATTTTGACAATTATTTATAATATTCTTGGAAAAAAAAAGAGAAAAACAAATTATAATTGCTTGTAAAATCATATTGAATGTCAAAAAAATATATATATTTGATATTGAATATTTGGGATTTGAATCAAATAAAAATAACAAAAACTTTTATGGCATTAACATTGGAAGGCAACGAGGTTCCAAAGGAACAAAGTCTAATTATAGTATAATGAACAAAATTTATTAAAATAAAATCATTAGTCATCATATGGTGGGTCTAATGGTATGATGAGACTAATTTCATTTTTCAACCAAGAGAAACATAGATACCAATTAATAATTTAAAAAAAAATTAAGATATTTGGCTTAATATTTTGTTGTTTTTTGGGAGAGTGAGATGTGGGTCCTATTTTTAATTTTATGAGAATAAGGACCCATGACTTGAGAGAATTCCCTTCTGGACCCCTTGTGTTTTTCTATGCTTGTGTGCTATTTGGGTACTATAAATTTAATATTTATTCAATTTCATTTCATTTTTTGTCAAATAAAATAATAAATTCACTAAACAAAAAGAACTTGTCTTGGTTAGAAATTAGTAATTCTTTATATTTATTAAATTATGCGATTGAATATGTTGAATTATGTCATATGGATATGAAGTAATTTTTGAGTTAAAATGAAAATGTAAAGTTAAATTGATATGGTTCAATTAATTTGATTAGTTTGCCTTTTAGGTTTTAACGGCCAAAATAACCTAATCAATAAGCAATTATAATTGTTTTTTAAATAAATGCCAAAATATAATTACTGCAAAACTAAAAAGTTGATTTATTTTTGGCTTAAAAGATAACTATATAATAAAAGCTAGCAACAACAAAATTATAATAGCAATTCCTTTTACATTATAATTTTATTCACCTTTTTTAAAAGTGAAAGAAAATTTATACTTGAAAACACTCGAGTAGATTTCAAAAAGAAAATCATATGAGAATTATTAAAATAAGAATTCTTTTTGTTCAAGTGAATCACCTATTTGAATTATTAGTACATGCCTTAAATTTATTAAATTAACGCATCGATATTATTAAATTAATAATAGGTACGATCACTTTACCTACCGGTTTGTATTGAATTTTGGAGGTGGAATCAAATAAATTACCAAAATTATAAGGTTGAGAAGCATTTTTCAATCATAGTTTTGTTAAAAATAAAAAAACTTTCGTCCCATCGCACCAAAAAGGGAGCGCCTTATCATTTCAAAATATTAGTATTTAATTATGTAATTATTTTTATATTAATATTTGCATGAAATGGAAATAATTACATAGAAGTTGCGTTGCAATTGCAAATCTTCTCCCGTCAATTACGCACGATATTGTTCTTTTAGAGGTCAATAAAAACTGCGTGGAAAGACAACTCAAAATAAAACTAAGCAATTTATTTATTCCGTCCCATTTATTGAAAAAGTATTTAAACTCGTAAAAATTTAGTTGAAATATTCCCTTATTTTTTCATTTCAAAGTCTGACATTAATTTTTTTGTGATATTTATGTAAAATTTTTAACTTATAGATTGTTTATGCAAATTTTTTTGTATATATTGATTTAAGAATTTATTAAATCCAAGTTTAATTTTTAATCGTTTTATAATTGTAATTTTACTAAAATTTATATTTTTTATATAAGCTCAGCTATTAGTTAAATAGCTAATTATATGGATAAATGTATCTACGATTATTGGTGAATAGATTTGAAACGAGTATGGTTATTAAATAGATAAAATTTAAACGAATTTAAAACATATATATGTACATTAAATTAAATAAATTTAATAATAGATTGATCAATTTATGAAAGTATTCATTGACTGTGATTTTATTAGTTTTTAATTAGTAATTTAAAGACATTTATTTAGTTATAGGGATAAAGTCATTTTTTATCTTTAAAGTTTTTAAGGTGGGTGACTTTTATGTCATTTTACTCTTTAAATTTTAAAATAGTCAAATTTTTTCGCTTTATAGAATATTAAAGTGCATAATATTATATCATATGACATGCCATCTATTTTAATTTTTAGGAATAAAGTATATTTATTTTAATAAATTTATGAATAAAATTATATATTTTGAAAAGTATATAATAAAAATCTATTTTCTAAAATTTAAAGGATAAACGTATAAAAATAAAAATAAAACTATGCTCTAACCATTCCCGAAAATTGGAAAGAAAAAGTCCTAAAACCCTTATTACAAAGTTTTATTTTCATTGCAATAAAATAATTATTTTACGGCTTTCACCTTTCGGCCTCGACTTCAAACCTTCAACTTTAAGGATAATGTTTCCTCCCAAAAGATTTCACAGTATTATGGGTTTCTTTAAAAAAAAAATAAAAAAAATTATAATTAAGATAATGTGTTCTTTATTAGTAAATTGATTAATTATTCATATAAGTGGTTCTTTCATGGGACAAAAATAGGGCATTTACATCATTTTACTATAAAACTATTTACAATCAAATGAAATAAAAACATATTATAAAATCACATAATATTGTAAAATCTAAACAAACATCATCCATTAAAAAATCATACAGTACCATAAACATTATACGCTAATGAAAGATGATAAATCACCATTCAAATAGACTTTTATTTTTTTTTTGTCAGTTTTTATTTCTAAGATATTAAAATAATTAATTTTTTACTCTAAAAATATTTAAATGATCAATTTTAGAATTACTTTGTCGCTTTTCATTGGAAGCAATCTGTTTCTTCATGTGATTGGAATTTTCATGCAAAATATATATAATATATATATATATATATATATATATATATATATATATATATATATATATATATATATATAAATATTTATCATTTTAATATTCGTAATGGAAAAAATTGATTATTTTGATATTTTAGCATCACAACTTCCAATTTTAATATATTAAAATGCAAACAATGTAGAGATAAAAACTAAAAATAATTAAGAGTATTTTATACTGGCGGAAAACTATAGGTTTAAAAATTGCCCATTAATTAAGAGTAATTTTTTTTATGCTTCTCTACTGTATTGTTATTGTTATAGTATGCTCTATTTATTTTATTATTGACGGTCGATTGTCCATTGTCCTCTGTAATTAAGTCGCGTCATGTCATTTAAAGTTGGATTGTATAGTGTTGATTACCTAAACAACGGCAACATAACAATAACCAAACCTATACAACAATCAGAACCCATAATCCCATAATTTAAATTAAGAGTGTATGCTAAGGTGACGTACAAATATTATGGAGCACCGACACTTCGTTTCTTTCATATTTGTATATGTTCAAAGGAAAGTACGAGTAGACATTGCAAGTTCTAAGCTCGTGGAATCTGTGGAATTTAGTGGTTCATGTTCACTTTTCTGTGCCTGCTTGGACCCCAATTCATTTAATATTTAATTACTTGGTTTTATTTTATTTGTTTGTCGGTTCATTCATCTTTTTTTTTTTTAAGTAATAGATCCACCTAATGATACTCTCTTTAATTTTAATTATTTTATTCTTATTAGACATTATATTTCATTATTTTAGTATCAACAAACACAGTATTAGTTCAATGTGCGCATGAATAATTAACCACAAATAGTAATTAATCAAAACCTACATAAATTAATTGGATTAATCTTACACGTACTTGTACACCACATGGTTTTATTTTTTTTTCTAATATTAATTGCAATGCTCCTCTCGGCCACAGTTCGAATAATATTACTAGAATAATTATGACAATGTAAATTATTCTAAGAAGATTAAACGAAAACTTTTAACTTTTCATGGTAACGGAATTAATTATTTTTTTTATCGGTTATTTTTTAGTAAAATTCAAATTTTATTTATCTATTACTTTTAAGCTTTCAATATAATTTAATTTATTTTTTCAATTTATTTTTCTTTTCCAATAAAATTATAATCAATCAGATTTGATAATTTAGTTTTAAACATGTAATTTAATACTAAATTTAAGCATATTTATTATTTTTTAATACTAATGAAAATAGTAAAAGTGACTAATAAAAAAATGACGAGAGTAATTATTAGTGATGCTATTCAACCGACATACATATACATGTGTACGTCTAAATTAATTTTGAAAGTTGTCATCGGAAATAAAATAAGTAAATAAATAAAGGATTAATTATAGGTACTTGCTATGGATTAATTAAGAATAACAGAGAGTTAACTAAGAAGATAATTATTATAAGTTTTAAGGGTGCCACCCATATATAATGATCAAGATGAATAAAATTATAATATTAGCATAAAGTGGTGACCATAATGGAAAATATTCAATTGTCAACGTGGAAATAATGATCCAAGAGAGTTGCAAGAGAAATCATAATGATTGGAAACATTTCAAGTAAAAATAGTCAAGTTTGTAGTCGATAATTATCCAAATGGATAAAAACAGGAAAGTTATGTACAAATTATGAAACTTATCCCTATGGGCAACAATTAATTAGTGTGATATCTGAAACTCTGAATTAAATTCGGATTTTAGGACCTACTCTATATAGTAACAGTAGAAGCTACAAAAGTTGGGTGGATTATAACTAATTTGTTTTTTCAATTCATCTAAATTTTTAAATGGATTGAACCTAATTCAAACCAATTGAATTATGACTTAATTTTTTTTATGTTGGTTTGATTGATTTATGTAGATTATATAAATTATATTAATTTTTTATATTATATTATAAACGTATAAATTATAAATTATTCATATTTATGTAATTTTAAATATAAAAGTATTAATTTTATTTTTATAAATATTTTTTAAATACCGCATGCATATAAAATTATAATGCCATAAAATTCAAAATGACATATAAATTTCATACAAAAATCAATAAAATTAATAAGTTTTCAATAAAAAAATTCAAGCAACAAATTTACTGTATTAAAAGAGAAAATATAAAATGTAACATTAGCACATAAAATCCTAAAATTTGAGAGTTATTAATTATATAATAATCATTAGTATTCCATAATAGCTAGTAACTATTGGTTATTAACAGAGTAATATTGTATGAAAATTATAAGTAAAATGTTGAGTTTTAAAAATTTCAGTCGGTTCAGTTTATTCGATTTTTTAATTTTAAAATTAAATCAAATAGATTAAATCGATTTTTTATTTTGGTTCAAAATCGAATGAATCGAAATAATTAAACTAAATATATTAAAATTTATTCGATTCGATTTTCAATTTGATTTTGTATACCCTTACTTTAATTTTTGGGACTTTTTAATATCAAGTAATGGACCTGAGGGTCTATTTCTGCAGTAAATGGCCCAGCATACCAATGCTTTAATTATGACAAACTAAAGCTTAAGTCATCGTTCGTAAACTATCCAAAGGTTTGATGTGGCGGCCGGCAACCAACTGGGAGTATTTACTTGCTTTTATTCCAATTAGCTGCTTAATTATTTAGCAAAATTGCATCTACAAGCTTTTTCTATTAGCTGATTGTTAGGCCATATTAGCTCAATATGGCCTTAGCTGCTTAATTATTTAATTTTTCGATCAGTTTTATAAAAGTATATCAAATTTTAACTTTCTTACCGATTCTGCTAGTTCAATGCTGTTATAATCGGTGTCTCATTATAGCTTTTTTATTTTATTTTTATTATTTTTATATTTTTGTTAGCTGTTGAAGTATTTCTAATGACTAGTTAATATGAAAAATATGAAACCATGGAGCATAGTTCATTGCATCCACATGCAGTGCACATACAATTTTTCTGTTTTGTTCATAATTTGATTCCGTTAATTTCAAGATAGTGATTAAAAAAATCCAAAATCCGAACAAAACAATCATAAACTTTCAATTATAAGATCCCATAATCCAAGCACATGATATGGCTAATGAAATTAGGTGGCAACTACTTCAATTAGTACTATTTCCTTGAGTGTAAAATGAAAAAAAAAAAACCACAGACTTTATATATTTTTATTTTTTGCCTTGATTTTCAGTCTGTTTTGTTCAATCTTTAGACAAAAATTTTAAGATGCAATAAGTCAAAATTTTATCACTCATACATCACTCTAGCATATAAAACGTTTTATTTTGTTTTTATTTGACTCCATAATACCATTCATTTTATTTTTTATCAAAACTATTCTTTACATTTTATGTTTTTATATTATGTTTTTTAAACATATTAACAATAATAGCACCAAATCATGACCAATTTCATTCAAATAAGCTAGAAAATAATTTTGAAGAACTATATGTGCGTGTATACTTTGGCACAAGTCATTCAAATATGAAATAATAAAAAAATAAAAAATATATTTCTAATGACTAATTAATAAGTGGATCGAAAAAGAATGAATGTGAGTAATATGAAAATGCACATAAGCTACTGCTGAAAAAAGTAATGTAAGAGAGAGAAAAATTAATTAAGAAAATAGATTAATTGGTTACGTTATATAATAATTCATAATTCATATGTATATTTTTAAAATATATTATATAAGTTATAATAATCTATTATAATTATAAAATAATATCTGCTAAATGGATTGGATTAGTTGGATTAATTGGGTTACACCAATTTTGAACATTCCTAGAAAGAATGAACATTAAGGTGGGACATCAAATATTGCTCTCAATCTCAACGTGTCATTCTCTCATTCTTTTACAAAATTATATAAATACTGTCCATTTTCATCGTATGCTTCAGTTAAAAAAGAAAGATGTGTGCTAGTTTATTTTCTTTTTTAAAATTATAGTTAACTTTAAATTTTTAATATATTCCAATTTAGTGCATACAGCAATCAATGTATATATTTATTTTTTTTTACTTTAAATTAATGCTAGCGTGGACATACTAGAAAAAATTGCAATAATTCAACCACATTAATTATTTTTTTAATTTGTGCAAAAAAAAAAAAGAGAACCATTTTTTTTTTGTGGTGGAAGGAGGATTATGGTGATATTAAGAATCTGTTTAATCTAATTTTGCAATCAAATAAAGGTATGTGTGTGAGAAAGTTTAGCAATAATTATGATTAATAAAAGCAACTTAATTTAGGTAACATATCTATCATAATAACTTAAAAAATAATATGTAAAAAGTTGTTTCAATTATAATTAAGTTGATAGTGATAGTGGCTTAATAGCAAAACCACAAACACCAAATCCAATTGGAAGGGAATAAAGAGAGGTTTAAGAAATAAAAGATGACCATTTATTTGAATACATATCACGTGAGGATGGATCCATATTGCTAAACATTCTTATTTATTTATTTATTTATTTATTTATTTATTTATTTATTTATTTTTATTTATAAATTTCATTCGCATATATCTATAAAAAAGGAAAAAAAAAGAAAAAAAATAGCATCTTCATTTCCTCAAACTGCTTTTTCTTTCAAAGATTAGCTTTCTACGAATCCGAATTAATTGAGCTAATAAATTTTAAAAGCCAATTGATCATGCCAAAAAAAAAAACCGATCAATAAGGATTTTCCTTATCTATGTTGATTTCTTCTTAATTTTATGCTTCTCTTACCTAATTAATCCTTGGATATAAATAATTAAAAGTTAAAATAGCAGCTTAAAAATACCAAAATCAAACCAGAACAATAGAAATTTGATTTGTTTAATTCTATCTATTCAGATTTTTGTTTGTTCAATTCAGTTTTTTTTCTCTCTCTATATATATAAATTCAAAGTAAAATAATGGATTTGATTTGTTGGATTTTCTTTATTGTCAATTTTAATTGGATCAATTTTCAAATCAAATCGATTGAACTGATCGAGTACTTAAACAGTAACTAAAAAAATACAATGCATCTTGTCAACATTTTAAATTGACTTCACGTGAAATTAGTTAATATAGCATGTGTTTCAATTTTATCAGTATCGTTTAAATTGAATCAGATGCAAGTGGCAAAAAAACAAACATGCAAATTTAATAATTTAAAAAAAAAGGTTAAAAGTTAAAAGAATTTGATAGTGCATTTTTCCATTTAAAGTTGACAAAACGGTGCATATGGTACCATGAACATGAAATAATAATAAAAAAGCTTCCTTTAAAGTCTTAATTAACACTGTTCCTCTGAGACTTGATTAATGGAGCATTATTATTAAAATCAACATCTTCAAGTTTCCTAATGGATGTTGGAATCAATAATTAGATGGTTTGCACTGTAAAATTCGCTCTAGCTTTCAGCAATAGCATCTTGTGGGAAGTAGGAACCAGCCTTTTTAGGATACCCACAAACAAAAGAAGATAAAAAGGTGAAAAAGAAATTCAATTAATTGTTGGACCATAGCCCCATACCATCCCACAATTCCTATATAATCATTGATTCATAAAGTAGTTAAGCTGTCGCTGCGTTGCTTCGATTAATCAACCAATGCATGGAATTTCTTGTTTTTTACCCTTACATTTTCTTGACCACTATTTTATCCTAAATACATAGAGAAAAATTTATTTAATAATGTGTTTTAAAAAAATTATAAAAATAAAATATATCAAAAAATATTTACAGAAACAAGATATTTTTATAAAATTATTGCCAGATACAATGATTTTGTCAGAAAATATCGCGAATGCAGAGAATGAGAAAAGTCTGCCAGCATCTGAAATCGCTGCAAATTGTAAAAATTTCAAACTTTAAAACCGTTATAGTCTGTAGAAATTTCAAACGCTAGCAGACTTTTCCCTTGATCCACTTGATATTGTAGAAAATTTGAAAAGATCCGGTCACTTAATGTTGAACGGAAAAATTTGAAAATTTGCTATTCTTCTTCAACGGCAAATGCCCTATATTAAGGCATTATCCGAGCGGGATTTTTCCCATCTCCTTCTCCACTATATTTGCTGCCTCTCAATCTCCATCCGGGTAAGTCATGCAAAATTTTTTTTTTGTTTATATGTTAAGGGTGTAATTATTCTTGTGTTGCTTATTTTAAAAATAATTTATCAATTATTTTATAAATGTAAATTTATTCCAATTGACAATTATATACGAAAAAGTAATAACGTTTTACTCATTGTGATATTATAATATATAAATTTAAATTTTTTGTTACATTAGATATAAATAAAATATAAAAATATTAAAAATAAAAATTAAATAGGATAATTTTACATGTTTGGACATTATAATATAATGTGAAATTGTTTAATAAGAATTTTATAATCTAATAAATTAATAAAATTGTAATGATAGTAAATTTTGATTCGGTAAAATTTAATGGTGAATAAAATAATTGTTACAATTAATAATTAATTATAGTAAAAATTTAAAAATATTTTTAATGTTGTATTAATTTATATTTGACAGGATTTATATATTCGGCAATATGGTAATTTGCGAAAAAAGACAAGCAATTCCATAATGTTGTATTATTCATGATAAATTTTATTAGATAATTATTTTGTAATATTAATTTAATATATTATATAAATGCGTTATTTACTGTTATTGTAATATTTAAACTGATATTCAAAATTAAAAATAAACTTTTTTTCATATATTTATAATGTTGGTATTTCATATTTGATGTTGAGTATGCAAATTTTGATCAGTATTTAGTTATTTAATTGTATTTTATTTTATTTTATTTATGAAAGGTGTTATATATTTAGTAATTTTGCGATCTGCGAAAAAAGGCACGTAATTTGTAGACGTATAAATAGTTATTTTTGAGAAAAATATTGACAATGCAGTTATAATATTTATTAGTATATTATCATCTAAGTTAACAAAAACCGGAACAATTTAGAAATCAAGAACATATTAATCCCAGTTCCATCGAGGGTGATATCCTGATACTACAACGGCGACATTGAGCGGATGCATTTTGGAATGGAACGGTAAATGTATTTTCTAATATTAAATAATATAAATTAAATAACGTAATTATGGATAAACTAGTAATAGTTCAATTATTTATAGGTTCAACATGATGTGTTGCCAGCGCACAAAGTTAGCATGGACAGTCATTATAGGAATATTGACGAGCGAATAATTTCATATCTACGATTAACAGGATTTTATGAAGTTTCGCAAATTGGAAGAATTCATATTAATGTTGAATTAATAACAACACTTGTTGAGAGATGGTGACCAAAGACGTACACATTTCACCTTTCTGTGGATGAAGCCACAATAACTCTTCAAGACATTACTGTATTGACTGGGTTACCCATTGAAGGACGTGTTGTGATAGGATATTTACAACATGACTGGACTGCTCTTTGTGGCCATCTTTTGGGTCAAGTTTCCGATGAAGATGATATAAGGGGAAATATCGTTAAATTGACATGGATGTCAAAAAATTTTAATTTGTTGCCAGTCGATGCAACCGAGTACCAAATACAATATTTTACTCGAGTATGGATTCTCCGTTGTATCGGTGGATTATTATGTTTGGGACAGTCAAATAGTCGTATACATTTGATATGACTCCCATTATTGGAGAATTTATAAGTTGCTGGTGAGTATAGCTGGGGTTCTGCAGTCATCGCATGCCTGTATAGAGAGTTATGTCGTGCAACCAAGTCCACTGCCAATTCACTTGGGGGTTACCTTCAATTGTTACAAATGTGGAGCTGGGAAAGGCTACCTCATATTCGGCCCCCGTTTGTTCACCCTAATATTGTTGGTCAGTCAATGCCTTATGGTTACAAGTAAATTTTTTCCTTAATTATGAAAAATCAATATATATATATTTTGCAATTTAAATTTTGTTCATTCAATTTGTTGGCTGATAGTATATTGTTATTCTTTATGTTTAATAAGGTGTAAAGATATTATGGAGTACAGTTTGGATTTTGACTTACAGCGTTACAATCAGATTAACATATAATTTAAAATTTTCATTAATTTATTTAATCACATACAGTGGTGGTTATAGTGATATCATGCCAACATCCTAATATCCAAATATTGATGATACGGATAGTTAAACCGATAGATATAGCACTTCAAATCACAGTAGGAGGTATTGACTATATGCATATTTTTTCTTGATATCCAATTAATTAACTATTTAAATGATGTATGCTATTGTAATGATTTTAAATACTATCAGTTATTATTCCAAGTTAAAAACAATTTGGGTCCATGAATATTATTATCATAATTACCATATAAATAAATTAAGCATCTCATTAGATAAAGTACAAATAATGTTTAATAAAATCGACAGCATCAACAATAAAATTTATGAACTGAAATACTTAACAAGTTACAATGCAGTTGCCAGCCTTTGAAATATTGACTAGATGAACCAACATTCATTCTACAAGTTTTTTTTATTGTGACCAAGATTACCACACTTGCTGCAATGATTGCCTTATCCCTTTTCTCATTGATCCATTTCGTTTCGAATGTGGGCAGTTTTTGGTCAACCTTTTTTTCCTTTACAACTCCATATCAGGAACTAATTTAGGACTGCTATATTCGGACAATATGCTTTGTGTCCCATTAGGTTGAATTGTCCATCATAACATTTAAGCGCCTCATTAATGGTATAACATTTATTTATAAGTTCAAACATATCAAGATGTCTGTACATGTAAACTGCAATTGCATGTAAACATGGCTTTTTTATTTCTTGAAACTTATCGCACTCGTATTCACATTTGTCGAGACTTACTATATATGTATCGGGCTCGGTAATTACCTCCGATGATCTGTATGAAATAATCTTATACAATTTGAATCAGTTATCATAATCAATAATCATGTGAGAACGAGCCTTGTTATCATGCTTTACTATTATATCGCAACATATGGGCATGAACTGTAAGCCTTGCCCCATTTTAGCGATGTACAATTCCCTCCATTTATTGTAAAATTTTACTAAGCCAGCAAACACATGTTCAACAATCGCAGCAATTGGCATCATACGAAAATCCTTCAGAATACTATTGACACTCTTAGCATATTTGTTGTCGCGTGGCCATATCAATAATCGCCATCCTCAAACAGTATCCAACAGTCCAGTGATATCCTCATTGTCCAATTATGGGAATCCTCATTGTTATCTTTGATATTGCCCATCAGCTGTTTAAACTTATGTCTTTGATATTGTGCCTCGACAAAAATATGGAATATTACAATATACAAGTAATTAATTTGAATAAGTTACATTAAAATTTGTAACTCTTACCAGCCTTATAAAGTAGATTTTTTATTGTTTCATTCCTGAAGTGTGTGTTATAGTTGCTGACTAAGTGCCATAAGCAAAACTTATGAAAGGATAGAGGTTCTTTTCACCCACTTTTTTCATCTATAAATACTACCATTATACCAGCATGTCTATCAGATATGACTGTAATATAGACACATTGAGTGACATATTTTCTAAGTATGGACAAAAATCAAGCTCGGCTGGATTTATTTTCAGACTTAACTATAGCAAAGGCAACTGGAAACAACATGTTGTTACCATCAATTGAGCTTATAATAAGCAGAGTATGTTGAAATTTTTTGATCAAGAACATACCATCAATCAACAAAATTGGCTTACAGTGAACCAATTCATCTATGGCTGGTTTAAAACTTCAAAAAATCCATTGAAATTATTTCACCGCGAAGTTATTTGTTTGTTGCATTACAAACTCAAAAACAGTTCATGGATTATACATTTGTAAAACAATTAAAAAACCTGGCAACTTTTGATATGACTCAATATAATTACCAAATATAGACTCTAATGCTCTCATCTTTGCGTACCATGCCTTGCGGTATGATAATTCAAAATTAAATTGTTACTTAACAGACGCAATAATGACATCAACAGGCAGAGTCGGTTGTTTACTCACCATACCTATGATATAATTATGAATTATTTGAGAGCCTAGTTGTTGATGATTCATTGACACGTTACGAGCAAGGCATGAATGTGGTCCCTAAAATCTTGTGATAGTCCAAAAAAGACTATTTTCTTTTCTAGATGTTCTTAACCTCCATCTACAGTCGTCATCTTCCTGAGCATATAACATGATCCAATAATGTGGCTTTGATTTCACAACTCTAAAATTCATATTTCTCATTATTGAATACTTTTTTCACTTTGAATTTCACTTCATCCTTACTGTAAAAAATCATTCCGATAGATAACTCGGATATATTATCCCAAGTCTTAAAGTGAAGATCTTCAGAAATATCAATTTGGAATGCATCGAAATTAATTTATGAGTAATACTCCGATGGGAACACAAAGTTAGCCTCGCCTATCTATTCAATTGGATGCATAGATGTTAATGGACTGGCAAATTCAATATCATCGGAATCCTCGCCATCACTATCTGCTTGCATGTTAACAGTTTTTGCGTCTACATCATCGTTCGACAAGATATAATCATTGTACATAGGAACATCTTCAATATCATCATCATCCTCCAAATTAATTGACGATTCAATTCCATATCTGCATTACTAGGATTATATCCTGTCTCTTCGTTTGCATCCATATTTTTAGTATTGCCAAATATCCTGTCACATAGTAAATCAATATCTCTTCTATTAAATGACTGCCAATGCTGACTAGGAGCTGCATCTATAACCACTTGAACATAAGGCTGTTGATTAATATCAGGAATATGAAAAACAGAACGCCTTCGATTGTCATCATGAATATAAGAAATAGAACGACGTTGACTATCAGTATGAACATTGAAATTAGAACACCTTCGACTATCATTTGGGACATGGCAAATTGAACGGTGCTGACTGTCGAATTCTGTAACATGATTTGGCTCTGCACCACTACTCTCAACAAAAATTCTCTAGGTTGAATGACTTCCTGATCTATTTTCAAAAAGTGATTTACTAAAAAAATCACCAACCCTTTGACTAATTGACCACCTCGGTTGATATCTGGTTAATTGATTGCAGTAATTGACCTTCTGCTGAACTGATACTAGCCTGTTTTCCCATTAAATCACCATCTCATCGATCTACAGGCTGTCTTGGTTAAATGGACATATCATCACCTCAGTGGCTATAAGATCTTTGTTGTTCACTTTCATCTAAATTTTGTATTTCACCTTCGATAAAATTATATTGAGAGCACATTTTAATATCTTGATGACTAGTGGACTGCGTAGGCTGACTAGGCCTAATTTCATTAGGCAATTGATGATGACCTGCCTCGATATTTTTTCTTTGGAATGCCTCACTTGTAAACTGATATATGTGTTTATATGTGGGTCAACTAGCTCCTGCACCCCTTTACCAAGAACAACAATTAATTTCACCAAGTTGTAATCATCATATCTTCTTATATTATTATAAATTGCATCTATGTCATCGTCATCCGCCAAATCGACTGAAGTCCAATATAACAATTTTCGGTTGTACATTGGACTCTTATAAATAATTCTGGTAATCATATCGTTCATACCTAAATTCAATTTCACGTGAATTTTATAGATCAATTCACGAAGAGTTGGCTTATTTTTAACTCTCATCCTCCTTGTAATGGCATTCGGACCAGATACGTCATATTGAAAACCACACGCTCCAACACTTATTTCCTTTTTGTGTGCACATAAAAGTCAGTATATATCGACATCTTTCAATCACCTACAAGTGACAAAATATTAAATTATATTATTAAATTTACATAATAATAATAATAATAATAATAATAATTAATTAATTATTATTATTATTATTATTATTATAAATTTAATAACAATAAAAAATTAATAACTATAATAACAACAATATTAATAATAGCAACAGCAGCAGCAGCAACAACAACAACAACAATAATAATAATAATAATAATAATAAATAATTTAAATTCAATACTAAATTTTAATATAATATTAAATATTATATTTAAGATTATTTTATTACAATTCTACCGATTCATTTTTTCATATTTTAATAATATTTATTATATTTACCTAATATTAATATTAATATTAATTATTAATTAATATAATAATTATTATATTTTAATGATAACAATACAGGTAATAATAATAGTAATAATAATAATACCACATATTCATAATTTATCTAATGATTTTTTATATTTAAATTTTAAATATTAAATATATAAAATTTATTAATTTTACTTATTTCAAGAGTACAATTGTGATTTTCGTAACTTATGATTTTAAATTCTCAATTTTAATCTATATTTGAGTAAATAAAATAAAAATTATTATATAAGCAGCCTAAAATTAAATATAAAATTACAAATTAAATTTTATAAAATTGTACTTACCTTTCATAATAATATTGAAAAACTCTTATTACGCCGACAAAAATATATTATCATCTTAAATTGTAAAATTTAAGATAATTTTACATATAACAATTATAAAAATTTGACACGATCTAAATGCAAAGAAACTTGGGTTTAAGCAAACTAAAATATTGGACAGCATTTATATAGGTCAGGTTTCAAGTTGAAACTGCTGAAGGAGGTAGCGATTTCGGACTCTGAAACCGTTGTCAGTACTTACAGTTTCAAAGTTTGAAATCGCTGTCTTCTTCAACTGTTTCAGTTTGAAACCGGATCCGCCAATCATGCGCACCTGACAAAATTGCTGCATCTGACAGCAATTTTGTTTAGATACCCCATTCGTGTAAATAATTTATGACATATCCTATTTTTATAATTTTTTTAAAATATATTATTAAAAAAAATTTCCAATATATAGTATTATAATTATTTTTCTCTTTTAAGTTTTTATTTTCATCATATCATATCTGTTTTCGGGTGAAATAATCATAAAGAAGACATATTGGCAATTATTCTATTGTCACATCACCTAAAACCAGTAAACCAAATGGGCCAATGATTTTTCTTTTTTAACCTGTCGTCGCATCGTTAGAATTGCAATAATATACTAGAAAAAAAAATTTATTCGATAGTGAATTCTACTGAATTTAAATATAAAATGTGACCATTCAATCTCATTTAATTCGTTTTATAATTTACTTTAAATAGTACTTATTTAAAAATAAATAAATAATAAATAATTCGTTTAATTATATACAATTTTATTTTTTAATATAATATAAATATAGAAATAATTATATATATATTAATTTTAATGAAAAACTTTAAAAAGATAAAAAAAATAATATCAAATTTTATATATTTATAATTCGATATATTTAATAACTATCCATTTATGACGTAATTCACAATGAATATATCCTATCCAAGTCATTTGCTTTTTACAGTCAACATTATATGCTAAAAATTTCATATATAAATATGTATTATTATAAATTAGTAGTAAAAATAATAATATATAAAAATGACAAAAAATAAAACAATATGAAATTTTGTTGGTCGATTAAATATTTTTCTTAATAAATTGTCATTTATAAATTATATCACAAAGTTAGTTTGTTAGAATAATAAGGCCTAAAATGAGTTGTTAGCGAAAGTAATGAATGTTTGGCTCTTAAGGTCATATAGAGTTATTATTAGGCCATAAGACCTTTGAGGTTTTAATAATTTCACACTCACAAAAATTAAAGATTTAGAAATTAAAGGAAAATAAATATAAAAATGGATTTCAATTGTGGAGTGTGTAATGATTTTCTTTACCGTTGTTCATCCTAATTTTAATCATGAAATTCCCTCTTCATCACATGGGTAACAACTAACAACTAGCTTTTTATTTTTTTCTAATAATGCAATACCAATTTATTATTATTATTATTATTATTATTATTATTATTATTATTATTATTATTATTATTATTATTATTATTTAATATTCTGCTTTGTCTTATACATGCTTCCTTGAAGTTTCACTGGTTATATATATAAAATTAAATATATATATATATTGGCTTCAAAGAACTTTCCATTGTTGAAGGGTTAATTTCCCACAAAATTAAAAATTAATTTTAGATTTTATAGAAATCAAGCAGCAGGCAAAACTACAAAATTTTTTAGGAATCTACACAGTTGTCGAGTTGAATAAATATTGAACTGAAATTAACTTATTAGCTCATTATTTTGTTATAATCATATATTTTCACAATTCTTTTTTCCTTGTTAGGATTAATTATTGTAAGACAAATAGATTTAGTTAATAGCTTAATAATTATCTAGTTTAATGTAATTCAAGTAATATTGCAATTCTTTATATATTAACAAAACTTTTATTTTTTCTTCAATAACTTGAAGATATCCAGCAAATACACAATCTAAAAATGAAAATGGACTTATTTCTCTTTTACAAATATATAATAAGAAAATGAATTATTTCTTTTCACTGAATTTATACCTTAATAATAACCATTTAGTTTTCATATAAATATTTATTTAAAAACGGCCATTAGGGTATACTTTCATTAACCACCTGTAAAATTAACCCTTAATTTCTTCACTACAAATATTTATTTTAATATATTTTGGTATACATATAAAGATTTAGTAAAACATAATGATTTGATGTATATTAAACTATTGTTGAAATCGAACTCAATGGCGTTAATACGAAAGTTTAGAAAATTAATTTAATACAATAAAAATCAATATATTCTAAGAAAATTAGTATAGTTCTGAGGATCCAAAAATATTCTTCCCCCTCTATTTTGTGTCTGTTTGACCAAATAGATAACTGTTTAAATTTTATTGCACTTAAAATACTTCCATGTATTAAAAACCTTTTATTTTCTTTATCTAATTTTTTAGCTTTCATAAATCCATTTACAGGAGGCAGTCCTTCTCCTTTTTTATATTAAATTTGTATTTGTATTTTTAATTTTCTGCATGTCTTTTTATTTTTTTTAATCTTTCTATAGTAATTTTCAGATCGGTATAAATATAAAATTTTAGTTTTAATTGTTGTTTTTTTATTTGTGTTTGGTTTTTTTTTTGTATTTTGATTTCAATAAACTTAAATTTAAAATTTTTTTATTTTAGATTTAATTTTCATATTTGTCCAAATTTTATTTGTGATTTTATAAATATGGTTTGTTTAGTTAATATTGAATGCAATTTAAATTTTTTGTCATGCAAATTTATTTTTTTTATGAAAATTTTTGTCATTCAAGTTTTTCTATGTATGACAAATGTGCTGAATTTTTAACTGAAAATCAAATTACCTGTATCATGTTACTAAAAGCATTTAGAGATATATTTCAACAACTTTATTAGTTTCATACATTTTATGTATATTGAAATTTTATAAATTTATTTGTATTTTCTGATGTACTATTAATGAAGATTTAATTTTCATTAGAAAAAACACTTCCAATGTTGAAGTCGAGATCACATAGTCTGAGAAATTACAACCGTTTTGATACACTAAAAAATCAAGGGGTTTTTACAAAAATATACAGAAAAAAAATAAAAATAACAAAAAATACAATGCATCTATAATTTTTTCACTAATATAATTTTTTAAATTTTTAATAACAAAAATATAATTTATATTTTCAAAAAATACAACTTTTCATTTTTAGATATTCAAGGCTGATAATCCAATTTCGCTCCTCTTTCCTTTTTCCGTTGTTATCTCCCTGTGTCGCATTAACAAGCCCCAAAAAGATGAAGAAGAAGAAGAAGAACTTCTCCAGCTTTGACATATAGCGAGCAAGCAAGCAGATCATAATGAAACCCCTTCCTATCTGCTTCAATTCCAATGGAACTCGCCTAAGCTCATTCACACCCGCTAGCACCGTCTCTGCACTTTATGGTCAGTTTCTGTTTCTTTTAGTCAGTACCCTTTCTAATTTTTCTGGGTAATTCCTTTATCGTTCACATCTGGAATTGTAATGCAACAATTATAGATACTGTGGTTGAATTTCATGACATCGGTGGTTCTGGTCGCGAAAATGATTTTTTTTTTAATTTGGACCCACACCTTGTATTAACGGTAGGGATTGCTTGCAAGCTTCGGACAAAGAAGTTTCGAAATTGTATTTTTTTAATTATTTCTTCATTATTCTAATATTCGTGTAATCACGAAATCCATATTTTGGAATTTTAGGCTGTGGTTCGTAGAAGGGTTGCCTAATCACATTCAAAGCATCATTTTCAATACTTAATTCATGCAACATGGGGCTGAGAAACTGATACGTGATATCTGTGCTCTGTCATTCTTCTTTCAGTTTGGTTATTTTTCTAATTGTATTTTGATGTTTCTGTTTGCAGACTTTATGTAGTAGGAGGATTGATGAACTCGTGGTAGCAGTCCTTAGTTTTATTTTGCTTATTTCAAATGGAAGAACTTGCAAAGTCTCCTTTATCAAACTTTGTGTATTGAAGTTGATCGCATGTTGTTGTATGGACTCGTTGAGTGATGAGTTGCCATTGTTTAGTGGTTTGGGGTTGTGGAAGTTACATGTACAATCAGCCTTAGTGCTAAGTTCCGTGTCAAAATAAAATGCTGATTTAGTATTTAATATTATGGAATCTAAGATGGGAGGGTCAGGAAAATGGTGGAGACTGCTGCCTTTAGTGCTTTCGTTTTGATTTCGAGTTTTAACTTTAAAAAAAGAAGGAAAAAAAACAAGGAGGTTAGTCCCTCCATCCATTGCAGTGCCATAATAGATCGAGCAAAAAGATAAACCCAATAAATGCGCCCTCACGGTAATAGTTCATTGTTTTAGTCTCTGTTAAAATATAGATTTTGTCACTCTCTTAAAACATAGGCTGCTAGCAATTTCTATTCTATAGCTAACTTGGAGATCGTCTATAATATTTTTATTTAATTTTTTAATAATGAGTAAATATTCATTTAATTTTTTATATTATTTTTCAAATAAAATTTTAAATAACTCTCTTCAATAGTTTGTCTATTTCATTTTCTTCATATGTGTTAAAAAATTTAGTTATTATGGTTAAGGGATAAATTGTTACTATGACTTTTTTTATTATAAAGAATAATTAATTATTATTGAAACTATAAAAATCATAGTTAATAATATAATATCAAAAATTTAAATTGAAATTAATAAAATAAATTTAAATAGGGTATAATAGATAATTTATAAATTGACTATAATATGAAAAAAAGGAAAGTGTAACATTTAAGGATAAATTAAAAAGGAAGAATAGGCAAAAACTATGGAACAGTGATTTTTATTACAAATTTGAATTTCTTTATTTTTTTTTCAATTTTTTGCTATTTTGAATTTTTTTAGTATGTCTTACATTTTTGCTTTAGTAAAATTGAGATTTAATATCGGAATCAATTTGCACATAGTGTGTACATCTAGTACACATAATATATACATGCTATACACAGTGTGTATATCATATACACACCATGTGTATGTGCTATACACAGCGGTACATCTAGTACACACCATGTGTACATGTTGTACACAATGTTTACATCTAGTACGTACTGTATGTACATGCTGTACACAGTGTGTATATCATGTACACACCGTGTGTATATATTGTACACAGCGTGTACATCTAGTACACACTGTGTGTACATGCTGTACACAATGTGTACATCTAGTACACGTAATATATACATGCTATACACAGTGTGTATATCATGTACGCACCACTTAATCCTTTTAATATTTCAAATGTTGGAGTGTTAAATGGAGGATCAATTGCAACAATTGTACATATAAAAATCAATCAATCACATTTTGGATGGCTTAAAATTGCTTTGGAAACATGAATGCTCCTTCCTTTTGTGACTTTGTATTCTTTTGACAAGTTGGATTTTATTTTATGATATTTTGTACCCATTATAGAAGCAGATGCCATTGCTTTCAATTGACATTACCATAAGATACATTTGGCAGATGTCGTTTTAATTCTTTTGTCTCTGTAGAATTTTCCATAAAGTTTGAAAATCTATCCAAAAAAGAAAATAAAGAGATACAGTTCAAGTTTGTTTAATGTTCCAATATTGAAATTGACAATTAGTAATAATATTGCTTGTAGAATTAGAATTGTCGATGCTATTATTATTATTATTGCTATTTGTATATATGATGATCTCAATCAGAACAGTAACAAAAGTATGTTAAGCATTTGCATATTTAATAAACAACACATTACAAGAAATATTCAATTACAAGAACTATTTGTAGTACTGCTCAAGAAGGTTCTAGACCCGACCCGCCAGAAGGTTTCCAGGTAGGCTTCGATGCTATCTGATTGGGCTATACCGGCTTCATCGTAGCCATCGGATATGGTCTCAAGTGAAATGAAAGAAGAAGAAGAAGAAGAAGAAGAAGAGGGTGTTGACTGAATAGTTTTGAAAGCAGCTTTAGTAGTGGTGAATGTGATATTGAGTCCTTTGTGTTGAAGGCATTTGGAGAATTGAAGCATAGGGTTTATGTGGCCTTGTACTGGATATGCTATCACCAAACAATGTGCTCTTGATCTCTTCTCCTCCATTTCTCTCTTTGTCTCTCACCTTCGATTTGCATAATTTCTTTTTTATCGTTAATGGCTAATACCATTTCTAATTTTAAATGTTGATTTCAAAAAAAAACAAAAAGAATAAAAAATAGAGATTATCAGAAGAAAGCAACAATTAAAATGGTTGTGGGCAAGATGAGAGAAACAGGGAAGGAGAGTTTTAAAGAGACAGAAAGTAAATGGAAGAGAGAGAGATTTTGGTGGAGATAAATAGGAGGGGAAGGGCATTTTTTGTTTAAGTAAAAAAAATTGTATTTTTGAAAATGAAAATTTAAAAAATAAGGTTAACGAAATATTATAAAAAATTGTTGTATTTTTTGTAAAAAATGATAAAAACTTGATATTTGAGGTAATTTCCTCAAAAATCAATACTACCTGTTTAGCCCAAACAAGAATTGCAAAAAGCCCACTGTCTAACGTCACATGCTTCCCATCTTTTGCTTTTACATATAAAATAAACTACTTCATATCAGAACAAGCCAATCCGGCCTTCCTTTGCAAGGAATATCATGCATACATCTTATGATCCCATCCTTATAAAAATTAATTTAGAAGCGAAAAAGTAAAACATGGTGGAAATAAACTCCATCCCAGTGAGACAATTGCCAAAAAGAATTTATCTTTATTCCCCTCCGATAAATTAGACCTAAAAATTTCATATTTATAATTACAAATAATAACTCCCCATACAAGAAGGCCGAGCACTCAGCTCAGGCATAAACAACCAAATCTAGGCTTCTCGCCATCTCTTTCAGGTTGTGAGACTCTGTTAGTCATTGCCATTTGTGATAAAGAAATTAATATACAGAAAAAAAATAAAAAATAAAAAAAAAATCCTCATTTCAAACCTGATCTTCCTAAATCTGAAAGTCTACAAATCTAGTTGAAACTGATTATGAAACTAAGCTTTGGACTACTACTCTAAATAGGACAGGTGATTACATAGTGTGTACATGCCGAAATATCCAATGCACCATAACGAACATTAAAAAGAAAGGAATAAAGTTTAGCCTATTACCAGAATAATATAATTGTTTTATGATACAAAGTTCATTTTCAGCAGTTTTTACCCTGCATCTAAATTATCCCCTGCCAGGTGAATTCACCATCTTCACATCCTTCAGTCAGTTCAGAACCTAACCTGCATGCAAACCAGAATCCACATAAGCAAAGTTTCAGCAATAATAAAGTTATCATCAATGCTGAATTTGGTCAATTGCAAAGATTATTAAAAAAAATGCTGCTACAAAATACTTTCTAGTCGCTCCTTTTCAATTGTGAATCAATTCTGAAATAGTCACTTGAATTTACCATCATAAACACCAAATAACAAATCATAACATCCCGGTTCATCTCCAATCAAATAACCATCCATTTCAAAAATCTTGTATCCAAATAGACAGATTTTTCTCATACGTGATTTCTCATGTATGTCATCTGAACTATTAAAATATAAAAATCATGCAGTATCTATAGAATACACCAGAATTCATTTAAAATTCTGATGAAGTTTGAACCGAGTTCAATGTATTCAGACAATTAAAAACATAGAATTTCAAATGAACTTTGTGACATAAAACTGTCTTATTGTAGATTCAAAAAGAACCTCTATACAAGCAGCTTCATCTCTTCATGTAAATAACAAAAAATCCAAACAGCAACAACAAATACTCTGAAGAAATATTGAAACCGCCATGTAGTTACCCAAAATACACTTGGCCCCCTTGTATCTTTCGACATGACCCATTATTATCTCAGGATCATTAAAATTTCTTCCCCTCGGGAAAAGGAAAATTTAAAAATCAAAACTAAGTGAATTCCATTTTCATTGTTTAAATGTATTTATATGTTGGAAGTGACATTTACAACTTCTTTACTTAAGATCACAAAAAGAATACATAACTTGTGGGTTTTAATTTACAGATAATATAAAAACAATGGGAACAGTGAGTGAGTCTACTAGGAAACAAATGTCATTGGTAGTAATAGATCGGGGTTAGTCTCCAAGTTTCACAACACATTAGAAGAGCTAAAATAAATCACATCTTCGCATTCTGGAAAGGAAAAAGCTATATGAGACTTAAGAGCATAAAATAGGCCACACAAGTTGATTTTTAGTTTTATAGTTATAGCTATGCTCATCAAGAGAAGTGGAGATCTTCTGTTTTTCATTACATTCATGCATGTCTAATTTCAAACATAGTCATTTAAGTTACAACTAAAGTTCAGTATAGTCAACATCAGCTTTTAACAGCAAAATCTCACAATTCAACTATGCATTTCAACAAGATCGCTATACCAGAATTTTCTGCAAGTACCTAGTTGAAGTTTTGCCTAACCACGTAGACCCTATGGATTTTACATGCCAATCATGTCTATTAAACCTGCCAACTGAGACCTTATTTTCATAAAAATCAAAGTAAAATAATTCGTTGATACAAGTTGATGTTTAGTGATCTTATTAAGAAATATAATAATAGATTAATAAGCTCAGTAGCTACAGATTAAATGGGCCCCATTCTTGCATTAGATTAATTAAAATATAAAGCAAATGTAAACAAGAATTAAGCCTAATGAGTAGAATAAATTGTTTACCTCAAACAATTTTACTAGTTTAAGTGAAAATTCCTTCCAAACTTTCAACAACCACTCAGACAAAAAACGACCAATAATACATCGACCACTTCAGCCAGCTACCTTTATTGCCCCGATCTCATCAATTTTTGAGCTCTTATGCTGGAGGAGGGGAATTCAAAATAAGAAATTAATTAATTAAATAATCAATCGATCGATTAAAGGATTAGGGATATCAGGGCCTCTTTACAGGAAATAAGGAAGCAATGAATGTGAAACTTCATTTTGATATAATTCATAAGGAAAAGAAAGCTGAAGCTTAGCATGCAGCAATATAACACAAAGATAAAATTGATCAACATTACCTTACTTTTTTTGTGCTTGTGAACATCATTGAGATCTTCATCTCCATCATGCTTCCTTTTCTGAAATCATTCCAAGTCCAAATATACATATTGGGAAATGCATTGAAACTCAATTGCATTGGAAAAGAAAAAAGCAAGGTAAAAGCACAGCTCATGCACCACGCAACCAAAACAGCAAAATGAACAGAAATTCATATCTCATGATCAGAAAACTCTCGATTTCTAGTATTCAACAAAAAAGGCTACCGTGCAAAGTAATGATAATAAGCACTCTCAAGCAAATTAGAAGTTTACTAGTTTATGGCAAATGGAATATAATTGCAATGTGGTCTGAAAATTCAACTGACTTAGCATCTAGCACAAAAATGTGATAAATCTACTAAGAGAAAGTAATGACTTCCAACCTTGTCATGGTGTTTCTTGGAGTGATCACCGCCAGAATCATGATGCCCACTTCTATCCTTCTTCTTCTCCTTGTCTTTATCTTTACTTCGATCTTTATCCTTGTGACGATGCTTGTGTTTCTTATGCTCTTTATCCTTCTCCTTGTCTTTATCTTTGTGCTTTTTATGCTTCCTATCCTTTTCCTTGGACTCACTTTTTGATTTTGCTGCAACCGTAGGAGTCCCCTTCTCTGCCTAAAGAAGATGAGGACAAGGAGCAATAGAAATGAAGAAAATTCATAAACTCACTCACAGTGCAGCACCACCCAAAAAAAAAAAAAACACAATGATCTACATCAGAGGAAACATCATATCAAAAATTGCAGAATCAACACCAATTGCTTGGATCATTATCCAGTGCAAAGATGCAAACTTAAAGCAATATAAACTACGAGATATTTCAAGTTGGTACGTTTCTTACAGGGGGCAAATCTATAGGAGTGGTTTCCTTTAGTTGGAAGGCCTCTCTGAGCACATCTAGGTCAAAAGGTTGTATGCGTGTATTGCCATCTCTGGAATAGGATGTATTTTGAATAAGCTGATCCAATTGCATGCCTTCTCCTTTTCTGATTTCCGTGTCTCCCACCACATTGTGAAGATAATGTGTATCAGAAATTGACAAAGGAAGTGACTTCTTGCAGAAGAAATCATGGTGAGGCAACAACTTGTAATGACTTATAAGATCAACAGCACCAGTCAGTTCTCTTGGTCCTGAAGTTGTAAACAGAATGCACCACATAAGTCTCGAAATTCCCCCCCCCCCCCAAAAAAAAAGGAAGATAAAAGATGAGCAAACAAGCACATTCACTCACCCTTTTACTGAATACAAATATGCAGACCCTCAAATCCTTTTTGTATATCAGGAACCATAGCATCACCAGACATGACATAAGACTAAAAACCAGTGCATGTAAGTGTGGTTGTGTTTGTTCTCTAACCATTAAAGGATAATTTCTTTTCCATCTTAATAACATCAATATCATCCAATTCATGCGTTTAAGCATGTCAAAAGTAGCAATCAAGTTATAAAGCCAAATTACATGTACATGTTATTATGAAAAAATGAAATTTTTAATAGGCTAATCTGGGCAATACATGGTTCAAAAGTGATTAATACAATCCTTTTATTCATTTAAGCCAGATGCACTTGACCAAAGATTCTCGTATTCATTCTAGGTTTTGCCACAGAACAGGCTTGGGTAAAAAAAGAGCAGCAACTCTGCTAGATCCAAGAAGCTTCCCTAAGTTTTGAAAGTAAAACATTTGTTAAGAAGACAAAAGAAATTTGATAAAATGATAGAATTAGTGATAGAATTGAAGATTATATATCTAGATTTGTATTGAAACAATAAGAATTGCAGTTGAGAACAATCCAATGTGGAGAGTTTTTTATACAGTGCAATGCATAATTGAATGCTTCTCTATAAACATAAAGAATGGTTTGAACTATGGCAACCAGATCAAAGGACCAGCTATGAAAAGAAATAATGAGAGAAAAAATGGCTAAACAAACACAAAATGTTCTAAAAATGAAAACTTGCCTCTTCCAAACTTCTTGCTCTCAGGATCCATAGGTCAATGTTTCATGAGAAGGTGAATCATTAACTGAAATTTTAGGCACAAGTGAAAAATTACTTATGACAATCAAATATGAAAAAAAAAATGGTATTCAAAACAAACAAAGAATATAGATAAAGCAGCTTGCTAAGCTGTTGAATACATTCACATAACAAGACCCTAATATTCAATCCATCCTGATGTTTTATTAAAGATACTTGTTCTCACATGCACATGATTATCAATGAAGTCAAGTTCTATAAGTGGCTAGAATCCAAGATCCTCATAACTGATTAAGATGTGGAATATATTTGTTCTATAAAGAAATTTTCTCAATCTGCAGATGCAAGTCATTTTCTACACATATTGCTTCTTTTTCAGTGACAGAAAAAATAGAAAGCAACCAGATAACAACAAATGACAGTAAATAATTTTCAGAGAAACATGCCATCCTTCTTCGTATAGATAGCAATTAGTGTTTCCAATTTCACTCTCAGTCTTGCAATGCCAATGTTCAGTAGACCATCAAAGATAAATATTACATTCTTGCACCAGCCACTTTGCAAACAACTATTCTGAAGCATAATGCACCACGTACAAACAGAAAAAAATATCCTTCTTCATTCTGTAAGAGCACGCAAATCCCCAAAAGTCCCTATGATTTCTGAATTCAGGTCCAATAAACATCATGCCATCTATTTCTAATATCTCCAGTCAATGAAATGATACTCCTTGACAGATGTGATCCTTGTCTCTGAAATATTATTTTGAAGAACATCAGGATCTTCATGTTCTCATCAAGACCACCACTTCATTCATCCAAGAAAAGGCAAAGAGGGGGGAGGAAGCTCAAGTTAAGAGCTTTTATTTGGTCTACAGTTATCCGAAGGTGAACACTAATGATCTTTGTTGGAATAGAAGGGCCAATAAGGCCTTATATCGATTTGCATATTTTGAGCAATCTGAAATCACCTTTAGCATCTTTGAAGAGCATTGGGTATGGCTTCAAAGACTTTAGGTTAGTTTAAAATGGAGGAATTGTAGCAGAAAAAATGGAGCCAAAGTTCTTTGACTTCATCTTTTACTGTGTAATAGAGTATTTGGATTAAAAAATAAAAATAATAAAAAAAAAACCCATGCATCTTCCAAAATGCAAGTCATATTTTCTTTTCTTGTGAACAATATGGTGATTTTGGCATCTTCGAAGGCACGTGATTTTGAAGCCTTTAAGGGAGTTCCTTTAACTAGCACACATCCTCCAGAAGGTCCTAACCTTTTAGCTTATACCACAGTCTTGGTTGTGATGCTTTTGTTGAGTTTGTATGAAGATCTCTTACCAAAAATCCTACACCCCAAGAAGCGCCAGAGAGTGAATACTACTTTATGGTTTACCAAGCCAGGTGACAGAACATGAAAGATGCCAAAAATGACATAATAAATTTGCAAGTTGGTTGTGAGACCTCCATAACACCAAAGGACTCATGTCCACATTCTGATAAGACTGATATCCAAGAGTCATGTCAACCATAGAGGTATCAGCTTTACTCAATTTTCACCTAGAAAATCACAACCATGCTGTATGAATTCCGTAGTTCCTATGCCCATTACCCTTGACACAATTAAGAAACATGAACTTGGGTGATGCGATTCCCAATAGTATAAACTTTATGCTCTTTACCCTTACGGCAGTAGTTGATGAATTAGGGCGTGAAAGCTGCTATTTTGAAAGCTGAAAGTCAAAATATGGACACGTATACCCATCAATTATCCACCAAAAACAGCTAAAATTTCTAGTTCTCCCTGGGAAACCTTTATGCCTTCATTCTTCGATACCCTCTATATATTGCATAAGCTCAAAGTTACCAAATTCAGATACTGGAATACGGCACGCAGTTTTTGCCATATACTTTTGTCTCTTTAAATTTAAAGTATAAAATAAACAATAATTTAAGTTATGACAAACCTCCATCAACAAACTATACGCAACAAATTGAGACGCAAATATTAGGTCAAAGATTAAGCGTACCTTTGACATGGATACAAGACAATTTCTGTCTCTTGAAGATACAGGAACAAATTGGTAAATTGAATCCCGCCTTCTTATTCTTCTTTTTCCTCGTTTCTTTCCTCCCTTCTTCTTCCTCTTCTTCTCCGCAACTGAGTTCTTCTCAACTTGAAATTCCAATCCCCACCCTCAAAAGAAAAGCAAGGAATTCAATCAAATATGAATTCACGTCCAATTATTCCACACAAAATTTGCAGGTTAAAATGGAAAGAAAAATAATGTTGGATTTAAGAGGTAGGGATAGTTCTGAAAAGGGGTCAAAATTAATGAAATTGAAGAGAGAGTAGAGAGGGGGGGATAGTGGATTTGAGAGATCAAAGAAGAGTGGAGTAATATTAATGGTGGTCCTGTAAAAGTCGGGAAATTTGTCACACTAGGGTTTGGAAAGGGAAAAAAAGGTTGGGAGAGAAAGAGGTCGAAGAGTTTCACGCTAATTACATAAGTTAAGGGATTCTGGCTTTGGTCTTTTTCCTTCGTCCCCGGACGCCGTTGCTTTCTTTTCATTATTTTAGGATTTATTTATTTATTTATTTTTGAAATAAAAAAATATTTATATATTTTATTTTTTTATTTTTTTTTACCGTTTACCCAAGTAAATGAATTTTTTCTTTTCTTTTCTTTTCTTTTCTTCCATCCTTTTTCTTTTGAGCTACCTCATTCTAATTTGTGTAACATCTTATTTATATAATTTTTTTCTATGATCTCTCGATACTCACTCCATTTTTTTAATATTATGAGACCAATTAATTTAAAATTAAATAATTATTAAATTTATAATTTGGTATGCATTATACTTACACGATTTGGGGTATTCGTCGAATGGGTTCGGGTCAACCCAACCCGAACCCGAACAACTCAAAAACCGACAATCATTATAAATTTCAATTTTACCCTATCCTATTAATAGTTCGGACCTTTATTTGAATAATTCGCAGTTATTCGAAACCCATCTAAATAACCTAAAAATATATTTTTAAATTAAAAAAAATAATTTTTTCTCTTTTCATTTATATGACAAAAATTATATTAAAACCCAAATAAAATAAAAATTACAATTCGACCCCAACTTCCTCCAGTGTGTGTGTGTGTATATATGATTGTTATAAAAGTGTGAATTTCCAAAGATATTTAATGTGCATTGGGTGCATAGTGTAAGAGAAGGGTGTTGTCCCATTAATAAAGGACAGTTATGACCCCACAGGAAAAAGTCTTCCTTTGAAGAGCCATTGGTCAAGAAAGGTGGAAAATATTTAAAAAATAAAGGTAGAAAAAGATCAAACACTGCTACTATTCCTTCGGACTAACCTTAAGGATGCTGTGAACCACAAATGGGAAAAGAGAAGACAGTTAGTCAATTGCATTAATCTAATATTTGCTCTCAAAAACTTGATTACCCTCCACGCTAATTTAATATTATATGTCCAATCTCCCACTGATTAATCAATAATCTTTGGTTTACAAATTGACAAGATGGCACTTATGACTTATTGCATCTTCAATCCTGTGGTTGGATTGGTTTATCAACACATTTAGTATCCATTCAAACTTCAAGGATAATACAATTCTTATTCAACAATTCATATTTGCTAACACACATGCTCGAGTGTATATGAATGGTTGATTTACATTCTTTTCTAACTGCATTCATGTAATGCAGTGATAACCTGATAAGCATTTAAAGAGCATTTGCACAAATATTTGCTCACAATCTTTCCAACTGCTACCACTCTTTTAGTCTTCAGGTCCTATAAGACACAATGCTCTGGATAAAAACCAAACATTATTGAAGCAGACTTTTAGTCTTCCAGTATTTCCACCATTCAAAGTAAAATCTACTGCTGTTGGTTCATCAAGATTCGCCATGTTGCCTACACCTCATATCTGGATCTTATTGCTCTGATACCATGAACAAATCTAGAAAGTAAATGGAAAACCAGCTAGAGCAACACTTCAAAGAAGAATGAAGAACAGAGCTTCTTGTTACTCTGTTACTTGTAAATCACGTAAAAAAAATACAAACAGCTAACTATATTTATACAAGAAGAAATACTAACTAACCATGATTAATGACCTAGAGTTAATTAATTTAACAATAACCGCCATTTAACCTGACTATAAAAAAACGATACAGTTTTACTAATTAAAGAAACAACAAGCTGTTATAATAGAAACAGCAAGTTGTTTTAGCGTATGTAGTAAAACGAGGCTACACACACTAAAACAGCTGTTTTAGTGTATGTAGAAAACCGAAGCTACACACACTAAAAACAGCAAGCTGTTTTAGTGTATGTAGTAAAATATCACAAACTCAACATGTTGTTTATCAACAAACAGCTTGAATATTTCTACAGGCTCCTTGTTATTTACTGCAGCTAGTGGAATGAAAACTGAGTAAAAACTCTGTCATTAGTATGGGAACATAAGAATTACAACTCTAAGCTCTGCTAATAAGGTAAGTGTGCTGATTTTTGTAGTGGAATTTCAGCTAAGTTCCTATTTTACCTCCATGACTATTTTTAAGCATTTCTAAGTATGTTGCTAGCCTCTGCACTTTCACTTCTTGGCTTCTACTACAGCATAAAAATGTCTAGTGACAAATTATTTTCTCAACAACAAATAAAGCTAGACGCCTTGCAAGCTTTTGTAGGTAATAAATTTTCAAGTACATTTCTATGAATTAAAAATGCTAATAATACATTCGCCCATGCAGGGGGCAAAAGATAAATTTCAAACTGATTGCAGGTTGAAAAATTAATGGTTATTGCCCATATTAATAATAAAATTGGCATTGACAGAGTGTAGAGCGAATAACTAATAAACTATAAAGAAGTAAAGCATACAACTCGAAGTGCCACAAATGTTTTTTTTTTTTTGCTATAAGTCGTAATTAATATGCGAAGAAAATTTCGGAATAGATTTACGTAATATTCATTATTTAAGTTCTATAAATGAACTATCCGAACGCATTTATGGCTTATGCAAGCAAAGTTCTTAAATGAGCAATACAAATTAAACTCTCTGAAGTTTTAGGGTTCATGCACCCAAAGTTCCAAACAAACAATTCAAGCCATATAAAGTTTAATGGCTCATGCAGTCGAAATTTCAAAACAAGGCAAATAAACTAGAATGAGTTTATCGAACTCCCAAAAAAGTTGGAAAATTAGTTCAAAATACAAATGAAACTCCATTAGAGCTACACAAATAAAAATGACATGCTAAATGCGCATTTAGCACCATGATTTCATCATAGCATAAATGTTGTGAATATTAAGGGTGTGCAAAAACCGAATCGATCCGACCAATCCAATTAACCGACCCGAACCGATGCATTCGGGTGGGGTTAATTCGGTCTGCTCGGTTTTTGATATTAGGTATATTTCGGATCGGGTGAAAATCCGACTAATCCGACCCGACCGAGCAACCCTAATTTTTCAATATATAAAAAAATTTTAATTTCTCTACAATATTAATTAACATATAATCAATTAAATGTTCAATTTGACCCTTAAATTTTTAATTTTCTGAAAAATCAAACTTTGAATCCAATTCAAATACAGTTTTTAATTTATAATTAATTTATCTCATAACACTATTTTTTTTATTTTACATAATTTACCATGTAGTTGTAATAGAAATTTGTAGTATCATAATAAAAACATATAGTATGTCAAAAAATTTTGTTAAAAAAATAAAAAAATGTGCTACATATGATAGTAAAAGTAAATAAAAAATTTATGTTCTAATTTTGTATAAAAATTAATTTGAAAACTATTAAATTAAATTAAATTGAAATTTCTAATGAGATATTTCAGCAGTGAAATTTATTCTAATACAGTGAAATGTATCAAAGGATAGCGTGATTGAATGATACAAGTTTCTGATGTGGAAACGAATGAATTTTTATCATAATTCAAAGAAAGGGGCCGCCTACCCATTCAAATTTAAAATCAGTAATTTATATAAAAATGAATTTTTATCATCTCAACTCATTCTTTTTTCTTTCATGCATGACCAATGCGATTCAATTGACCACATCCTAACTAAGGAACGTAGAACTTTCTGGGACATTTTATCTTTTCTAATTTTATTCTCCTGTTGTATTCTAATCAAACGGTTACGGTTTCGGTTTAAATATTTTTTGCCATGTGTGGATCTCACATTCTGAAACCGCAACCGTTCTGTTTGTAAAGCCATATATAACTGTATAACTGTGATTAATCTATTTTTAATTGAATTGATCCATTATAAATGTAAAAAATTCCGCATTATCAATTCTTTCCATATCCAGACCGCGAGCACAAGATGGCTGATCAGACCAACACCTCATCAAGTTAAGTCAATGAGAGATCAGTATTACATTTCTGGTCAGATCAATAGAATTGATATTAGCTTTTGTTATTGATGTTCATTACAAAGATGACATTTGAGTACAAATTGATTTGCATTTTCATTCATTATTTAACAATTAATTTAATAGTACAATAATTTGTATGAAACAGAACCACAGTTTTATATACTCTTTTACTTCAATTTTTTTTTGTCACTTCAAATGCCTCTTCAAACTTCAAAAATCATATATTATATTTGTTTTTATTTTACCCTATATATGAGAATATAACATTTTTAGAAAATTGGTAGAGGGTCTTTTAATAGGACCATTTTCTTTTGAGTGTCTTTTAAAATTATTTCACTAACTAGGATAATCATTTATTAGCCTAATTTTTTTTTACTAGATTGTCTTTAAAAAAAAGACACTTTGAATATTACTAAGAATATATTTATTAAGGCAAGTGATTTATTTGAATAAAAAATATCGAATTATTTTATTTTCCACAAAATTAAAATTATCTTCCTAAAAAAATTAAAAGAAAATAGAAAGAGCAAGTTATATAAAACTAATTGCAAATTAAATATTATTTTAATTAGTTTGTCTGAAAAAATCAAAAGAAACATTTGACGTGTGTAAAATAAATGATGTAATCGAAAGGTGCCAATCAAAACCCTTCAATTTAAAACTTTTTTCAAGTTTCAGGCGTTGGTGCCTAAAAAGTTTTGGAACTTTACAAAATGATTTCTTAAAATAATTTATTTTCCCCAATATTTATTGGGCGTTAATGAGCCTGGATGGGCAACTAAACTTTTATTTTTTAGGCTTTTTTTCATATTTTTACATAGCTATGCAAAAAAAAGAAACCCATTTTTTTCGTCTTTCAATAATACAACATTTTAAATTTTCATTTTCATTTTAAATTTTCACTTTCGTTTATGCCACTTTTTATTTTTAAAAATATCATTTGATTTTGGCACAGAGAAAGTAAAACGGGCATTAAGACATCCGGGCACTGGATAAAAAAAATGTTAATTTAGAAATTAAAAATTTAAAAGTGGCATTTTTTAAAGGTTAACAAAAACTGGAATAATTTTGTAAAAAAAGGTTAAAAGGGTTGTGTTTACTTTTCTTAAATAGGAGGATTTATTTTTTTTTTGGCAGCACATTTAATTTTTAAAATATATGGCCTGCAGTTGCATTATCAATAACATGACGATGCAATGACACGTTGCGTCTTTCATGTTGACTCTGCCACCCCACTTGAACTTTTCAGAGAAATGTCAAATCTTATTGACCATCGGGAGAGTAGTTAAGTCTTGTTCTTCCTCATTCTAAACACCTAAGAAAAAAAGCCTCAGGCTTCAATGCTCAAGCTTTCTCTTCCGATTTTACCTCAAACAATCTGCTGCAAATATATATATTTTTTGTTTGATGCACATACTAGAATGATTAACTGAGTGGATCTTTTAAGCTGAAGAAAGTGAGTATAATATTTTTGTTAATTTTTAATTTGTAGTTATTTATTGTTGATTAATTTGGAGATGTAAAGAAAAAAAGGCAAGTTATCAATCTCCATTTTATTTAATGTTATACAATATGTAATAATTCTAGTTATTATAATAGTAGTTTGATATATTGTGGAAAACTTAATGTTAATGTTAATTAAAAATTTGTTCTAAGTTATATTATATTAAAATTTATGCTTAATTTATTTATAAAATAAGTGAATATTTTTTTACATGCATTTAGTATTAGTTTTGTATGTTGTATATGATTAATTATTGGTTTTAGTTAAATATATTAGTTTTATAAATTATTATTGAATTTAAATAAACTAAATGCATTTTCATCCATTAAATTTGTGTTATGAAATATTATTTTATTGTTAAATTTAATTGTGTTACTATGTAATTTATTAATTTATTTCATGTAAATTATAATGTTGATCCCAAAAAAAGCCCATTATTTAATTTATTTTCAGTTTAAAATGGCATTAATTATTGTAAATTATTATCTAGTAAAATAATATACATTTTATTAATATAAATTGAAATCGTTTTTTTTTTAAATATCGATGCAATTAATGTATATTATTGCTAAAACAACAAAAATTCATTTATTAAAAAATATAGAAATATTTGTTATTTGTTTGTAAATATTCGTATTGTTAGGAAAAAAATTAGTGTAAAATAAGTGAATATTTTAAAATTAAAATATTGAATTTAAATAATGATAATAGTATGTTTTAAAATGATATTAGTTTTGTTGTAAAAACATCTGATATATTTATTTTATTTGTAAATTATATGATAAATAAATATATTATATTTGTGCAAAATTTGTTTTTTTTTTTTAAATTTACAGTTAATTAGTAATAATTTTATTTTATGTGCACAAGTAATACATTACTGGTGGTTTTGCACATAGGTTATTAAAAATATTGGAACCTTTTAGAAAAGCAAAATTGATTAATCTGGAGCCGTACATTGATGAGTTTTTGACTTTGAATGGTAAGCACCGAGCCAATGCGGTTTGGATCGAAATTGTAATTTAATTTTTACATTATCTTTAAATATTAAATAATTTTAAATTATATTTATTAGGCTTAATGTGTAATTTTACCCTTAAAGTTTACTTGCGTGCAATATTCTTCCAGATGTTTTCAAAAATGCGCAATATAGCACCTGCCCTAATGTTTCCGTCAGTTTGACTGAAAATCGTTAGTTGATCCCTTACATGGACACACATGTGGACATTAAATGACACGTTCACGTAGAGGATCAACTGACGATTTTTAATCAAACTGATGAAAATGTTAGGACATGGGCTACGTTGCACATTTTTTGAAACATCCGGGGGAACATTATATGTAAGTAAACTTTAGGGGCAACATTCTTTTTGAAAAACTTTAGGGGCAAAATTGCATATTAGGCCTATTTATTATATATATATTTATCTCATAATTTTATTTATTTCAAGTCGAATATGATATTTTGTTTGCACGTAAAGCTAGTATTGAGAGTTACTATAGGAATATAGATGAAAGGATAATACCTTACCTGCATTTATTAGGTCTCTATGGGGTATCCCAGATCGGTGTTATGAATTTTAACGCTGACTTAAAGATAACTCTTGTTGAGAGGTGAAGACTAGAGACACATATTTTTTACCTTCTTGTTAGCGAAGTTATAATTACTCTAGAGGATATTCAGATACTCACTGGCTTATCTATGCAAGGATGTGTTATTACTGGACATTTAGATTATGACTAGCCTGATGTTTGTGCTCGATTGTTAGGGATTGTTCCCCTAAAATAAGTAATTAGAGGACTAAAAACAAAAATAATGTGGTTGACTTAACATTTTAATCACTTATCAGCAGATGCGATGGACTGCCATATACAATGCTTTGTCCGTGCATGGATCCTGAATTATATTGGTGGACTACTATATCCTGACCAGGTTAATAATTATATATATTTGATATTCCTTTCATTGTTGAAAAATTTAGCTGAAGTGGGTGATTATAACTGGGGATCAGCAATTTTGGCATGGCTATATAGGGATTTATGCCGTGCAACACGACCAAGTGCAGGTAAACTTGGAGAATATCATAAGCTAATCCAAATATGGGTATGAAAAAGATTCCCTTAATTTAGGCTGCCCTTCATCCATAGATTTGTTCTAGATTAGGCAAGGCTATATAGTTATAGGTAAAAAAATTATTATTATATATAATGTTGGGTAATTTAGTTTTATTTGTTAAAAAATATGCTGACAAGTTGATTATTTATTGTGTAACAGGTGGTGATCTTCTTTGGATTTAAGAAATAATAATAATAAAGAAGTTAACAGGTATAGAGAGAAATCGGACTTGCAGTGCTACGATCAGGTTTGTATTTATTTTTAAAGTCATGGTAAATTATTTAATATGATTTATAAAAAAATAATTATTTTATAACAATATTTTGATGATTATTAAACCTTTTTTTTGTAGATGGATTGGAAACCATATAAAAATGTGTTGCACTTGTTGCCAGTTTTTGTTACTAGTGGATATGAAAGTTGGAGATATATCGGACCACCAGTATATTTTCATATTATTGAGTGGCACCAACCCAATAGGTGTATGAGATAATTTGGTTTGGATCAGCCGATTCCATCCCCTTCGCAGGACCTTGACGCTTTGCATTCTATTGACTCGAAGGGGCATATAGATCAAAATTGGGAAATGAGATTTGCAAATTTTTTTTTAGTGGAACAATAGACATAGCCAGGTTGTTACAGGTTAAATTCTCAGTTCACCATTGAATTTGAGATTGTAATATATACAATGGTCTAATGCGCGAACAAAACGGTTGATAACCATAGTCGGAGCAACAATGGAGGCATCGGTATGTATGTACATATGTACACGTACGTACATACGTATGTATGTATGTATGAATTAAGCAAATTAGGTTCATGTTTGCATTCCACCTAATTTGAAAATTAATCACAACAAATTGGCTTAACCTAAATATAACTAATGGCCTTAGGTGTAAATACATGGATAATTACTTTACATTATGAAGCATATTCCTTTGTGTTGATATATATACACATATACTAATCGATATTAAGAAGTACTGTAACACCCTACATACATTTATAATTCCCATTTATTTCATAAAATCAATAGATGGTCATTCACATATGATTCTCATAGACATATACTAATAGTCATAACATTATTTATTTATACAATAATAACTTTAATTCTCAAATACCTGACACTAACTACACATCGAACTGCTTTAGTTTATGTGATCTCAATCGTCTTTATGTATATGTCCTTCGATCTTTCTTCTTCACGTCCCAATTTCTAGTTCCTGCGTGTAGTCAACAAACCGCATGCTAAATAATATTGTTGTTTAGTGGTGGATACAACTATACAAAATTTCATTCAGATAAATTTTTATTTTATTATTCGATTGTAATTGTTACCTTATTTAACTCCTTACATATATATATATATATATATATATATATATATATATATATATATATATATATATATATATATATATATATATATATATATATATATATATATTATTGGAAATACCACTTTATTCACAACACTTATATACCCATGTACATATTTAGTTTTCTTCTTTTTCATTTATGTCATTACTTGATCTTTAACAATGATATTGTTTCGCATTTCATATCTTTTACCCACATGGTTCAAAGTTTTTTTTGTTGATTCTCATATCTTTAACATAACTATTTTTATTGATCTCTTCTTACCCTACTTTATTATACTAACAGTAATTCGTCTTAGTGGGTATTTTTAATTATGTAATTTAATTAAAATATCTGTATAAAATTTCTTTATTTACCGATTACTTAACACTTTGTTATATTCTCAATTTTTCCATAATTCAGTCATTCTTAAATTTTACCTTTCGTTTCCTTTTTATGTAGTCTTTAAATTCAATTTGGTTTTCTCATATGTTACTTAGGCTTTGTATACTGCTACATTATTAGCTATTTTTTTTTTCTAGTCACACTAGTCTTTTCTTTTTCATTTCAACTCTTAAGTGTTACAATTTCATTCTTTAAATTTTTCTCGATTTTTGAATCAATTATAATCTATCTTATTTATACTAAATTTTTTCAAATTCTTCTCGTTCGATTTTATTTTCAGAATTTTATCATTTGACCCTTGAATTTGTAGTTCTTATAATCACTGTTATTTAAAATTTTGGATTTCATTTTTCTTAATCAATTCTCATAATTAAACATCCATTACAAATTTATATATATATATTTTATACTTTCACAACACAGTATAATTAAATCCCTAAATTTTTACTCATCCAGTTTGACTTTAGTTATTTCAAATCACATTTTCTCATCATTCTTTTGTACTAAATAATTTATGAATTTATTTTCTCTTTTAAATTTCATTTCCTAAATTTTTCTATTTGGTTCCTGATTTGTAATTTATTCCAAATCAATGTTAATTATTTTTTATTTTTGACTCAATTCATTTTATACTTATTTTTCATATTTAATTTCACCTATTATTTGTTTTTCACTTTGATGAAAATATTCAATTTTGTCCTTATTATTTCTTTGTATTTTATTCCACACTAATAAATTTTAGTTTTGATCAAATAAATTTCTTTTTCCTTCTCATTTCAAATTATTTACAAAAATTTATGAAGAATTACAATTAAGTCCCTAAAGTTAACTTTTCTTGATTTTTAATCAAATTTCTTTCTTTTGACTTACAATTTAATCTACATGCACAAATTTCATTTTAATTCCTTAGTATTTGACTTTTATCTTATTTTGACCAAATTAATCTCAACTTTGACCAATTTCACTTTTTTTTTGGCTTTTAATTAAATTTAAGTGCATAAGTTGTATTTTGGTCCCTTAAAATTTTTCTCAAGTTGACAAATTACAGTTTGATCCCTACATTTATATTTATTTACGATTTTACCCTTTATCATCTATTTACTTAATTTAATTTCTTTATCCACTATAACAATGGAAAAATTACCATTTTGCCCTTGCTCCATCACCTGCTCATCTTTTTATCCTTTTTAAGTCTCTTAACTATATTTTTTTTCACTTTAACACTCTTTTAAATTTTATGTAATATTTTCTTTTTGCATAAACTACTTTTTGATCCTTATTTCTTTACATAATTACTGTTTTGCCTTTGTTAACACCTTTGTTGTATTTTCCATTCGTTTTCTAACCTAAGTAACTATACGAGATTTTTTTACTTATTTTGCACTCCCAATTACCATTTTCTTACATATTTACCATTTTGCCCTTGCTTAACTTATTATTCTCATTTTTCATTCTTTCTCATGTTTATTCACACATATGACATTTTCATTATTATAATTATTCCTTATTACTTAGTTTTAATTTGAAATTACAATTTTGCCCCTAGTTAACAATAGTAGGAATACCACGAACTGGATAAACAAAATAATAAATCCAATCAACGGGAGTATCTATACTACTCGGGAGTATACGATTACTTCTGGGAGTGTCCATACCACTAGAGAGTATGCGGCTACTCCCGATGTATCAATGGTGAGCCGGCTAACAATATATTCACACTTTCTTTTTTTCATTACAATTACACTAACACAATACGGCGGGGTAAATACCCCTATGGCTAGCTATATTATCCTAAAGTCCTGGTTAACCCACCGAACACTAAGGACATTAATATTATTCACATTATATTATGTTTTTACACTATCATTTATTATAATGTCATATTATTATTCTCGTTAATCACATCCCATCAATCTTATGAACATATTTAAAAATCATTCAAGCTTATTCACTATACATTCATCATACATGATATTCACATGATATTTTCAAAGGTATACCATTCAGCCAACCCAAAATATCTATCACACTTTATATTTTCTTCATATATTTCACGTCAGTTATATTTCTAGCATTAAATTATGTACACACATAACTTTCTTCATTCATTTTGCTTTACTTTTTTTTATTCTTTAAACAACCATCATTATGAACTTTAACTAACTATTAGATCTATGAATTATTTTCATACAATATTAATTCTAAAGCATTTAATTATTAATGAAATTTTTAATTCATACTAAATATTTCATTAAATATCAAATTAACCCATTATAAATCATTACATGCTTTATTTTATGGCATTTACATTTCCAACATCAATTTATATAAGTATATACTAATTAATACATATTTTACTTTAGTATTATTTATGGTCTATGTCAATATCATTATACTTCATACCAAATTCCATATACTTATATTATTTCTAATTCAATCTCATCACAACATGTTTAATTACTATTTTAATACTAGAATTACATATAATATCTTATAAATTGTCAAAATATCATTTTATCTTCCTTAGGATATAATTCGGCCTTTCTCATTTTCCTCCCTCAATGCTTGATTTCTTTTAATTTTTGAGATTATTTCATGTTAATTAGTTATATTACATAGCTCTCTTAAATTAATTTCCATTATGTCTTGATTTTCTTTTGTTACATAATATAAATTCAATAGGAAAATTCAATGTTTAAATGAAATTAAGTGTAGTAAGAATATCCACTAACCTTTTTATGGCCTAATTCCTCCATTATTCCTTTCTTCTCCTTTCTCTTAATTGTCTTTCTCTTTTTCCTTGGATTTTCTTCCTCGGCCGAATATTTCATGGTGGATTTTCTTCCTTGGCCGAATATTTCATGGTGGATTTTCTTTAATTCATTTCTTCCTTTATGCAAAATAACCACATTAATACACTCTACCTACCCTAATTTACCTATTAAAATCCTTAAATCAATTTAAAATCATCAAATACATATACCTAAATTTTGAGACATAATGTTTGATTCTTGATTTCTATCACTTTCTCCACTTAGTTTGAGCTCTTGAGACCATCATCAATGGAGAGAAAGGATGAAAATTATCTAGGAAGGTTAAATTTGGTGGAAATTATGGAAGAAGATGAAAGAAAGATGAAGAGAAAAATGGAATGGCCAAGTCGGCCACTTGAAGAAGGAGAGCTGGAGAGAATTCTGAATCTCTATAGAATGCTCCAGCCTATTTATAGCCCTCTTTATGGATTGTGCTTGGTCCAACCAAGTGGTTCAACCAAGGCCCAAGCCCAATTTTTTTAATTAACTTATTTGTGATCCAAAATTATTTCTCTTACTTTCCCTATTCAATTTTACTTCTAATCAATTACATCATTCTTAAAATAATAAATTAGGCCTCCACAAAAATTTTCAACCCAATCAGAATTCATTTTCAGTCCGATTTACCCATGACAGTCTGATAAGCAAAATTTCGATATCACTGAAAAATTTATTTTCTTATACCATTATATTCTACATAAAAATTTATTTAGAACTGAAAATTTTTGTGATTTTTAGAGATCATTTTCTATTTTTAAATTTTTACTGAAACTTTAATCAGCCATTTTTTTCGATTTTCTTACCACTTTTTTGAAACCAGCGTTTCCAGTGTTAGAGTGTTTCAAAATTTTACCCCGTATTCACTAGAATATTCAAGAGAATATGGTTAAAATTTCATCTCATTCCGATGTCGTTTCAATATATTTTTAATTTCGGTCATCTGTGTAGCCGGTCCGAAATTCAAAATCTCGAAATTGCCAAAACATTTATTTTTTCTTAAATAGTTTAATTTAGGTATTACTAACATATCTATGCCATCGGAATAATTTTTGGAGGTTGGTACAATCATTCAGAGTCCGATCAAACTTCTGGTCAATATTTTTTACGGTATCGAGTAAAAGCTTCTCTGTCTTGTTTAAGGGTCAATCTAAGCTCGTTTTCTTCTCAAATTGTACCACTAGATTTCGTTTAACATCTACTATCATAAGCGACCCTTAGGTCAAACTGTCCGTCGGATCATCCATCATTTGATTATCCTGGCCCCGAGTACGTTTAACCTTTACCCATTTTCCAATTTCCCCTATCTTATTTAATTCCGATTATTCCAAAATTTATCCTACGATAATTATTCATACACTACATCATACCGTGTCTGACAGATGCAAATTTAGGGGTGTTACAAGTACAATACGGTGCCCATCCATTATGGCAGCAAATAGTTTAGCAGCATTTATCTATTTTTATTCGACTTGTTCCATGGATTCTTACATCCTACTTTACAAGGAAGAGCAAACAAGAGAAAACCAATAAAAGCAAAAGTAAAAAGGGTTCTCACTTCTCACAAAAACAAGTAAACAAGCCTAAAATGACAGTAAATTTTTGCATCAAACAGAGAGTAAGGAATGAAAAATTAAGCAAACAACAGCTTAAATTCCTAATACTAAAAAAAAAAATGTTTACTTGTATGCAATTTTGATGAGTCGTGTAAATGCATCCTCATAAAAAGGAGAATGAAAAGAATTGAAAAAAACCTAAATAGAAGTTTCAGAAATAGATAAATAGGAATTGGAGAGAAGAGAGGAAGCAAAGAATGATTGCAACCTAAAGGTAGAAGGTGACTAGACGGTGGATAGGGAGAGAGCCAGCGAGGGTGGAAAGGGCGGATGGGAGGACTCGATAGAGAGAAAGGGAGAGGGTCAAAATAGAGAAAAAATCGTGATTAAGGTTGGGCAAAAGGGGATTTAGAGGAAGAGGCCCACTAAACATTTTTAACAAACCCAGTTTGGATTGAGTTTTAAATGGATAATTTTTTGGTTGGTCCAAATAGGTAGTTTTTAGATTAGATTGGATATAGGTAAAAAAATTTTTTTTAACAGATTTGGATAGAATTTTGAATTTAAACCGATTTTAACAAATCTAATTCTAATATAGATAATAAATATAAACACAAAAAAATAACACAAATTTACTTATCTTTATATTAGTTTTCAATATTACTATTTCACGTTACCCCTTGTTATTATTGCTTATTAGGCATTATTGCCGGCAGCGGTAGAGGCCGTACCAACATCAACATAGGCACACATTAATTTATTTTTTTAAAATTAAAAAATTATATTATATCATATTATGTTATTAATATTTAAAATGATAAAAGAGACAATTATTATAATTTATAAAGTTTGCTATTTCAAAAAAAAATAATTACAAAAAAATTCACAATTATTCAATCAAATCCATTTAACGTGGCATTCAAAATATACTATATCACTTTATTACTTTATTTCAAAATTATAAAACAGAAAAACTATCCTAATTTTTCATTGGTCATCGTTAGAATCATGATGTGATATTTTAGAGCATAAACAATATTTAATAGAAGCGTTTTCAATTTCAAATTAATTTTGACTCGATATTATTTTGAAAGACTTTATATATTAATATGAGAATTAACTTTAATAGACATTGGAAAATTTTGTTGATTAGAAATTAATTGTATTTTGAGAATATGAATTCACAATTTTAATTATAGTGGATGTGAAATAAGGAAAGAGAAAAAAAAATCAAATTGACAATATTTAAAAAAATGTCCATTTTGTTTGCCTTAGTCATCACTCAAAACAAAACTTAAAAGAGTAAAAAAATATTGTAAATTCAAAATCAAATTGTATAAAAAGAAACTATAAAAAAAAAGCTATTATTCAATCATCTGTAAACCAAAAATATCAATCCAAGCAAATGGACAAATAAAGATTAATTTGCAACTAGGAATATTAGAAGATAAAATAATAAAAGCCAAAATAGTTAAAATTTGAAAGCATTAACATTATAATGCAAATTATATATATAAAAAATATTTCTTACAATTGAAAAAAAAAGTAAAAAGTGTGAAATTGTGTTGAAAGAGTTTCAAATTTCCAATTTTTAGCATGTGTTGACTTGTTGAAGCAAATGGATTTTTATTTTTTATTTATTTCTTTTTATGTGATTTTGTTTTTAGGCTACTAAAAGATAAAATATATTTTTATTATTATTAATAGATTTTTGGTTTATCTTATCATTGAGCTTGATCATTCATTTAGTGTTATAGATTTTTTTAAACAGTATTTAATTTTAGGTTTAATCGAATTTGAGTTGTAAAATATTATAATTTAATAGCCCACTTTATTTTTTTTATTGCCTATATTAAAAAGTTTATCTGGTTAATCATTGAATAAAGACTTTAGAAGAGGCACTTAAAAAACTTTAGGAGGTTCATCATTATGTTATAAATATATGTACCGTTTATGTACCGTTTCCCCTGATTGCTTTTACAGATTGTTTCAACAACTTAAGACTTTTGACTTTAATGGAAAAGGAGTCTGATGGATTCTATTTATTTGTTTCTTTGATGTTGGATAGAAGCTCTTCAAATGCCTTTTGTATGGTTGATGCATATATAACCCAGGAAGGGTTTACAATACTTACTTGATCCATGTATATGTTCCTCTTTTATGGTCTTTCTCTTTTCATTCATTGCATGGTTTTCTTGAAAATGATTTATAGTTTTAATCATTTTATCTGTCCTGCACTTTTCTTGATAATTATGATTAGTTTGATGCATTGTCGATATTTTTGAGTTTTACCATGTAACAAGGTGGTTCTAGTCTGAGTTTTTGAACCTTAGCTTCTCAAATTTTGTCATTTGTTGTGAAAACTGAGCTTGGCAAACCTGGACTGATTTTTATTTTTATTTTTCTTCAGGTCTAATGCTCCACCTTGGTTTACAATCCGTAAGTATAATTCCTCATTTGTTTTGTTCTAAATCATCAAATCCATATTTATAGGAATCTGGCTTTCAGGGTAATATGCGCAAACCAAAAAGAATTTGGACAATCAATTTTGAAAAGCTATTTTCATAATCTTAGATTTGCCCTTTTATTTCCACCCCTTTATTTTTCTTTTTTCCTTTTTGGAAATTGCAAAATGACTTTTTTTTTCCTGTCCTGGTTGGTTTGATGGAGAACAACCTGATATGAATTTGTTCTCTTCTAACAATTTTTGCTCTTTTAAATAATCTGAAATTGGTTGTTACAGATCATGGATGGGTTGGGGCTTTGATTTTTATGTATGGTGGTGAGTTAATTTTGTGTTTCTTGGAGGCATTTGAAGCCCTAAAAATAATATGCATTTGTTTATTAACTCTAGTTCTCACTGCAGATGGGCTATGGCCAGACTATAATGATGGAACTTGGCCTGCCTGTTGTAGGTGATCCAATTTTGATGAAAAAGAGGTATGTTTTTAGTGTACCTTCATATGAATATAATTCTCGCTCTAATCTTATATTTGTACATGGAACTGTGCCTATATGATGGAGTTTTAGAAAATGGGAAATACCTCACAGAAATAAGCATCTTGGATATATATGTGGGAACAACAACACTTTTTATAGGCAATAAAATATTGAAAATCCAAAATTATATTTTATGTGATTCTGTTATGAGAGCAGAATATCATGTGCTTGTATATTATATATCTTTTGTAAGATACTTCTTTCCTGTGTCTCAGAAAATTTAATATACATGCAGATCTCATCGTTGCATGATGTTCTGGATAAATATTGGCCATCTTTAAGTTGCGGTTCACCATCAACTTGCCATGGTACTAAAGGGTCATTTTGGGCACACGAGGTAGTTTTCAATTGTAGACATTGTTTCTTGCTACAGGATCCCTTATGTGATGCATAACTGACATTTTTTCTTTCTATGCTTGGGATGGCCAATTTGGGAATTGGACGGTGCCAGTGGGGTAACTTTCTTCTGCTTTTCTGCTGTTACTTATATAGTTGTCTTGTCAAGTTCATTTTTCTACATTCATTTGGATATACAATGAAGGGGATTGCTAACAAGTGCTATCCAGCCCTTTTGTCATGAGGATGCAAAAAGAAGTCATATCATGGTAACTTAGCATCTGCATCAACTGTACCAGCAGGCAACTTGCAATACTAGTGTCCCAACTCTTCAACTAATATGTTGAAATGAGTAGATTAGAAAATCAAATAATGCTGTGGACTCCCCCTAGTAAATTATGATAATTGCTCAGCTGTTAGAAAAATAAGAGGGCTAAAATGATAGATTGGTTTATAATGATTAATGGCCACATATGATGCTCATTTGTCTTGTGTGAAGAGGTAACTCTATATTAGCATTTGTGGTCCAATTAGAATGTCTCCTGCAAAAGATGGGAATTGCATTTTGCTGCCACTTTGTAACAAGAAATGTTTTCATGCTATACATATGCAATTGTTAAAGATGTTCTCAATCTTCGATCTACAAAAAAGGCTAAAAATAATGTGAAATATGTTGCTTTTAGTAATTATAGCACTAATCTGCTCAGACTGATTTTTCGCATCGAAGATTAAAACTAGAAGAACCAGTCTCCCCTCTGTGTCCTGTATCTAATGATTTATTGAATAGGAAGTAGATGGTATTTTCGTGGGTATAATAACTCCTGGGCAAAAAACTACATGCTGCTGTGGATTTCTAAAATTGTTATGTTTTTTCATCTTACTTGCAGAGAAGCATGGGACTTGTTCCTTCCTGGTTGTTGGAGACGAATACAATTAATTTTTAACAGCCCTCAATGTATACTTCAAGTACAACATCACGGTGAGCTGTTTGCAAACAGAATTTGTACATTAACTACCCATGTTTATGCATTTCAGAGCAAGTTAATTTACATGCAACTTAAACAATAATTATGAACACCACTGAGGAACGCAAAATCGGAGAGCAAAGAAAATATTATATACGGTGTAGGGCTTCAGAGAGGATGTGTGTCTGTCTTTATCTTTATCATAGCATCTCAATTTGAAAAGTGCAGATTTGTACCTTTAACTTAACCGTTTATTTTATTGATATGATAAATTAGATAGTGGCTTGGCCTAGGTTTTCATCTTGGTAAAAGATCTCCATTTTTGTTCATGAGGGGTTGAAGCCCCACCATCCATTATCCTGGGGTGGATCTATTTTTTTGGGGTCAGTTTTTCTAATTTATTGTCTCTTGTAGGCTATGTGAAGGAAAACCAATTACTATAATATTAGATACTTGTAACCATTCCCATTCCTTGTGAAAATTCTGGAGGCCTCTCGCTTGATAAAGGCACATTACTGAACAATGAAAAATTTGTCTTGTTTTCTTCTATTTCTATGCTCTTTGACTAATTTACATACAATTTTCTATCTCATATACAATTTCTTTCTGAAAATAGTTTTGAAGGGTCTAGGTGTTGAATTTGTGACCCCCATTTGGAGTTGCCTACAACTGTACAAATTGTTCTAATCCCACTTAGTGGAATGCTATAACTTTTATGTCCATATTAGCCATCAACCAAAATGTCCAAAACCATCCAGCACCAGTAGTAAGCTGGCAAGTGGAGGATTAAAAACAGTCCACATGAATTTTCTTTGTATTTTTATAAGTATATAAACTTCGGCAAGGGTTGTTGGATGTAATCTTTAACTGCGGTAATCGATGAAATACATAGACAACATTGTAGCTTGCGATTCTAGTCCTATTGTTTCTGTTGTTGTGATTGATGACAAGTAAATTAGCATTTACTTAGATTGTCATCTAAGGTTATCTGGATATATTTATGTGTTGGTTTCTGGGCCCATTCAATCAATTCAACTGAAACTTAACTGCAACTCATGTATCCAATTTTCTTGGATGTGAGACAAACTAAATTATTCAGCTTGGTGAGAAATTCGGTCTCCACTGATGCTAACATATCTCTGGGTGGCCTACTCATGTTGGAAGTTATCCGATTGACCAATAATTGTTTTGTGCAATCTCACATGCTAGGAAGTATTGAATGAAGCAGGGTATGTTCCTTCAAATACTGAGAAATATCCTCTTGGGAGCATTATTTCTGCCATTGAGAATGCTTTCCATGCAACCCCTGCGGTGGTTTGCTCAAGGGGTGAAGTACAGGAGCTGTATTTATGCTTCTATAAGGATTTCAAGGTTAGACTATTCCATCCATGCTTGATTTAACCTGTTTAGAGAAGAATAAGGTTAAATATGCAGTGTGTCTACTCTGTAATGGCAGAAGACTGGAAAAAACAAATTATTTTTTTTGGCAATTTCAAAAAGAATATTCTTATGGGGTTTTCTGGGCAAAAACTAAATCTGGGATGATTCATGTACTTAGGTGCTCGAATAATCACCCCTGCTGTGAAGGAACATGCATTTCCAGCTGTTTTTTTCCCCCTTATTTATTTATTTATTTATTTTTGTTATAAGAAATTCATTTGTCTTTTGACTGTTACTTGAACAGCCTCGAGACTGTGCAATTGGGTCAGAAATTGAAGATGTTTATTCTTCTAAAAGCTCATGCCCAAAGTATGTTAGCCTGCCAGATTACGTTTCATTGCATAAGTCCCTTATATCTTCATTCTAGTATTATAGATTGAGTTTTAGATATCAATGAGTACGTTCATTTTTTTTTCATCACTATGATTATTGATTATGTCAACACAAGTCATTAGTGGCTCATATCCTTGGAACTGGTGCCTCTCACTAATCCTGGCACGTCCTAAACAATTTGTTTTGGACTATGAAAATCAATGTTATTAAAATCGGACCGAATAAAGAATCGGCGAGGCTGGAAGTTCTTGGTTCGACCGGATTCAATCGAATTTTTTTTATTTTTAAAATATTATAAATTATTATAATTTTATAAATATTATTGTATAAATATAAAAAAATATCCATCAAATATTAATATATGTCACAAATATTCTAATAATAAGTTATAAAATATAATTTTAATTTTATTATTACAAGTAATTAATTATGTATTTTTGAATATCATATATTAGAAATATAAAAATATAATTATATCATAAAAATTTTTTTTCTTAGATGGAGTACTAATGAAGCAAATACATAAAATATTAATATTGCATATATGAGTATAATTATATTTAATTACAATAAATCCAAATAGATAACAAATATATTAAATTATTAAGTGGTATCTTTAAAATTTAAATACTATATTTTTCAAAGAAATAAATCATGAAAATTTCATATATATATATATATATATATATATATATATATATATATATATATGATTACAATGAACCAAATAGATAATAAGTATATTAAATTATTAAGTGATATTTTTAGACTTTAAAATACTAATTTTTTCAAATAAATAAATAATTATATATATATGGGGGGTGAAAAAATACAAAAAATTATAATTTTGTAATTTTTAGCCAAAAATTCTATTTTGTCCGGTTTTTCGGTTCAATTCGGTTTTTTCGGTCCAATTTGGTTTTTTACTAATCCGGTTTTGTACAATTGAACCAACTGATTAGCATATCGGTTCGCAGTTAAACCGGTTCAATTGGCCGGTCCAGTTTTAATAGCTATGATAAAAATGAGACAGTGTGTCTTAACTTCCCATGTATTCTGACTATTTTGGTTATGCCAAAGGTTTTTGTAGAGAAACTTTAGATAAGATAGCATTTTCCAACAATCTTGAACTTTTACATGCATCCCTATAATGATTGTGAAACAAGGGTCCAGATCCTCTGTTTGTGGCTTTCCACCAGGAGAATTGTTTTGCAATTTGGAAGACCAGTTTGGCATTGGTTTTGATTACGAAGCTTCATCCTGGAATCTTTTCTTTTTATGCTTGCTATCTTATTTTGCACTTACTATTTCTCTAAACCACAAATTTATGATTATTATCTTATATTGTTGCCTTAGGTTTCAAGTGCATCTCTTTACCGTAGTTTTTAGGTGGTTTTCATTGCAGTTATAGTCCCTGATGCTGGGCGTTTCCCTTGGATGATTAATAATGGGCTGGAAATTTCCTCTTTTATTTGTTTTTTTCATGTTACTTTTTCTGGTAGTTTTGTGGCAGACACGTTGAGCTTTCCTTGCATAGCTTTCATGTACTTGGATGTTGCTAGTTTGCAACTTATTGTGGGAACTCTATCAAAAAAAGAAAAAAAAAATCATGGGTTGCGAACAAACTTTTGTTTCCATTTTTCTTAGGTACATTACATACACAGTTTGCTGATCAGGAGGCTTTCTTTAAAAGCTTTATAGCGGCTTTAGGGAGCAATGGACCAAGATCTAGTTTTTGTAAAGGCAAAGAAGATTGTTTGTGAAGCTGTTCGTTGAAAAAAAGACAAATGACGGTTTCCTCTTATGAATAGAGTGCATGAACCGTGTTAAAGCATGAGAATGGCTGGCCCAAGTTCTGAATTCAGTACAATAATGCTAATCTTATGGCTCTTAAGGTTGTTGGCCTTGCATCAATTTTTACGCACATAGATATTAGAGATTTAATTAAAGCTAAATTTGATTGGGTTAGCTTTGCAATTGTTAGAAAAAAAGATTTAGTTATATTTTCTTTGTGCTATTGTTGAAGCATTGAAGTAGGTTAGGATTTTGTTCTCTTGCCTTGTGTGTGTGCACTCGAAGTAGGTTAGGATTTTGTTCTCTTGCCTTGTGTGTGTGCGCTCACGTGTGTGTCAACCGTTCAATCCAAACAGTAGTTAGAAAGCTAATAAAGTGTTTCTTCTTGCTAGGTGATGCAACTTCGTTTCTTTTTATCTATCTTATTGCATCCTGTAGCCATATTTGACAATGCATCTTGAAAACATGCAATCACATGGTGCATCTCTCATGATTATCTCTTCATTTTGTAGGCCTTAATGGCTCCAAAACTGCAGCCTCAGGGATACCTGATATCGAAGCTCTTTGAGATCTTGGAATATGCATGTCGTACAATATGCCCAAGTAACTGATAGATGGTGTCATTATACTAAGCATGAGACTACACCTTGTGACTAGTCAATAAATCATCATTGCCATAACTGTAAATACAGCTGGTTGTTGTACATCATACATGAATTATAAAAGTCAAATCTATGATTAACCAAGATATCATCTCGCATAAAAGACAATATACATGGTAAAAAGTAGAAGCCAGATGATGGGCATTTGTCGCAAAAAGTCAGCATCATTAAAAAATTGAGAAGCCATCGCAAAATGAGATGCTAAAAGAGAAAATGAGTAGCTAAATGGACATTTGACACTAAAAGAGCCATTGCTAACACTTGAGCAATCATCACCAGAAGTACTAAAAACGGTCTCTAAAATATAGAGCAGTTGCTAAAGGTTAAATGATCCTCGCTGAAAACATCAATTTACTGGGTAAACCATTAAAGCTTTGACATTGATAATGACAATTCCATCACTAATTGCACGTCAGCTGCTAAAAGTAATTCATACTGTGGCTGACAGATTCGTCTTTGTTGCTAAAACAGGAGACAAACCATAGCTAAGAGTCCATAAAACTGTCCCAAAATGCTTAAGCGCTCCTCCGTAAAAGAAGAATATCTGTCGCAAAAACTATAAGAAACAGTCACTAGAAGCTCAAAAAATTTTGCCAAAATAATAATCGTCCCTAACATATCAATTCCGTCGCTAAAACAGAAGAACAACAGTGGCTATAAGTTCCAACAACCACCGCGAATTAAAGATCAATATACAGCAACTAAAATTTATGAATCCGTCTAAAATTTTATATACTGCCGCCAATAATAGTCCATCACTGTAAGCAGAAATCTATCGTGAAAGACCACATAACTGTCACTACAAGAACATTCGATGCTAAAAGTTCTAAACGTTGCCAAAAGTCTTACCTCAGTCGGTAAGGCACTTCATGCTGCAAAATAACCAGATTTCGCCAAAAATGGGCACTCCGCCGCTAAATTTTAGGAACTAATTCACTAAAATTTATTAGTCTGTCAATAAAACCTGAGCACAGCCATCAGTAAATGAAGAAACATCCGTCGCTAAAACTTTAGGGCCAACGCTACAAGGTAGTTAAAGAGAAAATATTTCACTCTAATTCTATCTCTAAGCACCAAATCTTTTCCACAAAAATAGATTTAATTCCATAACTATCTTAATTATTTTAATTTTTAAATTTATTTTTCAACCATTTCTATATTTTGCTTATTAACGATTAACTAAAATGATTTTTTTAATAGTGCAAACAACTGTAAGCAACCGGCCTGAATGAAACTCATAACTCTCTAATTTGATAAAAAGATTTTTGGAAAATAAATAAACAGAAAGAAGGGGGAAAAAGAACAAAAGATAAATCATATTTCTATTTTTAAACAGTTGATGTACCATGATCTGCATGAGTAAAGCCATATCACTTGGCAAAAGCCCACTTCATCCATGTAGAAAAACAATACTTTGAAAGGTGCTCTGGCAAATCCACCTGCACAATTGTGTAGACTAGGAACAGTGAACATATACAGAACTACATGCGGCAGACACGAGATAGGACCAACAAGGAATAGTTCAAAATAATATAAAGGGGCCTATCAATTAAGATAACAAAAAACATTATCTTTAATGCTTTTGCAGGATATTAAAACAGAAGTCACAACATAATTATTCTTACAGCAATACCCATACCCATATAAACTAATCCCCACCCCTAGCTTTGTCATATTCTAAATATATACATGTCTCAGGATTCACGATGGCTTAAAGCCTTCAAGAATCCATAACAAACCTAAATTCTTATTCTGAAGAAGAGAAATTGAATCCGACTAAAATTCAAAAATCACCAAGGAAGGAATGGAATCCACTATATGAATTAATATTTGAAACATTATCGTTCAATATACACATATATATTCATATATACATTTACATATATCAAGTTCATCTGCAATGCAACACATATAAGTAAACATTCCTCAACCTCAAATACCTCTTCTAAGCCTCGAAAACCTAATAGCCATATGAATCTCTTAAATTGGGGACTGAGAACATAGCTTAACTGAACACACCATCAACCTCACTTAAATTCAAGAAACATATCCATGAATCATTGCTTGAGAGTATTCTCAACCAAGCATTAATCTCATAACATCATAACTGAATAGCACTAATGAGCACATGGTTCTAACATTGTCCATTTACTTCACACATAATGCAATGCAACACAACAATATAAATGCTAATGCATGTATAATAAACACAATATAACTATGCTTATGATATTAATACATACATACAAGCAAACACATAAAGAATTAAAATAGGCTAAATACATTAAAAAAAAAAAAATCCTCCAACTTGCACGTTTTGCCAAGCTGCCACCCTAACTTAGCTTTATCCCAATTAGACACCTAAACTCAATAAAACATGTTCTAAGAAATACCTATGGCATCCATATTAGGAATTAAAACAACATGCGCAATGCAACTGCACTGACATGTAATTGATGTACAAGAGATAATACAAAAACATGACATGTGGCAGGAAAACTGGTAGAGACTGATTACTTGTGTATCTCTCTTTTTCTCTCTAACCCAGTATCTCTCTCTAAATTTTCATCAGAATGCCAGCAAAAATACCTTCGATTCTCCTCTTTGAGATTCAAAAATTGAATTTCTTCTTTTGAAGCACAAAAATTACTTGTTATTTTCTTGTTGCCTGTGAATATTGTACTTCAGTCCCTAGTGATTCATATGAAACTTCAAAGAACTCACTAACCTCACATGGAATCCAGATTTGCCCTTAAAGCAGCCTTGCTCTTACAAGCAGCAATATACACAAACCAAGTAAGCAGGAAATTTCCGAGATAAAGCCCCAACAAAGAAGTCAATCATACCATCACTTTCATGAACCTCAATTCCAAAAACTGGTAACCAAACAAACAACGTCTTTGCTTGAATTCCAAACAAATCATGAACACCAACATAATTCAATTTCCGTTTGATTTGTATATCATAATAAACAAGCTGATCAAAGTGCACAACATAGTGACTTGAGTTGGACTGAGAAAGACCCAAATGGTGATAAGAGTATAAGACTTTACATTGCATGGTAATATGCCAGGAGAAAACACGTACTTGAGAGATCATGGATATTGTTAAGGGTAAGAGAGAGAAGGGTTTTAAATAAGAAGATTAGAGAAAGTAATTAAATTGAGATTGATAAGGAAATGGAGATATGAAGGCCAACAATTGTTCATGGAGGTGGTGGTTGTTTTTTTTTTTTTTCATATGTTGATGGAGATCATCCTATGAGAGTTATTCTTTGGTGCTAGTCACGATTATGCAGAGTGTGAATTGCAAAAGATTGGCTATATCAGCAACATTTATGCCATGTCATCATAGTAGGGTTTATTGAATAGGTTTTTTTCGAGTTTAGGTGTCTAATTGGTAAAAAGCTAAGTTATATGTGGAGACAAGTATTTCCCTGGCTATCAATGTAATCAAAGGAAGTTCATGGCAAACCAGACAATAGAGGATTCTACTAGAGAAGATGAGGAAGAATGGCAGGATGTTATGCACTCTGAACTTCCAGAACAGCCTACTGATGCTGAAAAAATCCAACTATCCCTCAATGTCGTGGATAGGGAATTAGGAGACAATACCCTCAAGCTTAAAGGGCAATTAAGTGGGAGGTTCATCATGATTTTAATTAATAGTAGCAATACCCACAATTTTGTGGATGGGAAGCTAGCCAAGGAGCTCAACCTCCTATTAGCAAAAGTTCCCCCAGTTACTGTTACCGTGGCTGATGGAAGAAGGGTTATTGTGCAGGAGAAGTGCAACCAGTGTAACTGGAGCATGCGGTGACAAAAGTTTGTCTTTGATCTAAGGCTCTTTGACTTGGAGAGCTATGATCTCATCTTAGGGGTAGATTGGATGAAGTGTCATTCTCCTGTTACTTTTGACTATGATGACAATAAGCTAAGGGTAAGGAAGGAAGGGAAGGAGCAGGAACTAAAATGGCTTAGTGAAAAAATCACCCTCAAGCCGATTACTACCAAAGCCATCAATAAGCTAGTGCTTAATGGATGGAAGGGAGTTACATCCAAATTTTTTCTACTCACCCTAAACCAAACAGCCACCCACATCATTGAATGTCCTCCTGCCCACACACCCCCAGAATTGTAGAATTTGCTGTAATACTATGCTGATGTTTTTCAAATACCCAAAGGGCTACCCGTTCCTACATCCCATGACCACTCAATACCACAAAAACCCCACTTAGAACTTGTCAATATCAGTCCCTACAGATACTCCCAACACCAAAAAAATGAGATTGAAAATTTGGTGGAAGAAATGCTCATCAATTCAATCATCCAACCCAGCAACAGCCGCTATGCATCTCCAGTGCTCCTAGTCAAAAAGAAGGATGGAAGTTGAAAATTTTGTGGGGATTATAGAGAGCTTAATAAGCTTACGGTTAAAGACAAGTTTCCCATCCCTCTCATTGAATACCCTGCTGGATGAGTTACAAGAGGCAGTGCTTTTTTACTAAGGTAGATCTAAGGTTTGGCTACTTCCAGCTTAGAATGAGGTTGGAAGACACCTATAAAACTGCTTTTAGGACTCGTTCGGGCCACTATGAGTTCCTAATAATGCTTTTTGGGCTTACCAATATCCCTGCCACCTTCCAATCCCTCATGAACAACTTGTTCCAACCTTACTTAAGAAAGTCCGAGCTGGTTTTCTTTGATGACATTCTGATTTACAGCCCAACCTGGGATACCCACATACAACACCTCAAAACAGTTATGCAGATACTTAGGGACCACCAGCTGTATGCTAAGGAGTCTAAATGTGAATTTGGGCAGAAAACTATCTGCTACTTGGACCATCTCATCTCAACAGATGGGGTACAAACAGATCCTAGCAAAATTGAAACCATGGTTTCTTGGCCTACTCCTAAAAACCTCAAGGGCTTAAAGGGTTTTCGAGGACTCACAGGTTATCACAGAAGGTTCATAGCTGATTATAGTTTAATCTGTAAACCACTTACCGATCTCCTTAAAAAGGATCAATTCAAGTGGAATCCAGCAGCTCAACAGGCTTTTGATCAACTCAAAAACCTCATGACCCAAGCTCCCCTACTAGCCCTACCCAATTTCCAGCAGCTCAACAGGCTTTTGATCAGCTCAAAAACCTCATGACCCAAGCTCCCCTACTAGCCCTACCCAATTTCCAGCAGCCATTCATCCTGGAATGTGATGCTAGCAACATTGGTGTAGGGGTTGTGCTAATACAGGAAGGTAGACCTCTTTCCTACATTTTTAAACCACTAAGTCCTAAAAACCAACAGCTATCAGCCTAGAAAAGGGAGCTCTTAGCCATATTATTTGCTGTAACCAAGTGGCGGTACTACCTAGAGCAATAGCACTTCATTATCAAGACTGACCATAAGATTCTCAAGCACTTGTTAGAGCAATGCCTACACAACTACATCCAAGTAAGGGGAATTAGCAAGATGTTAGGATTAAACTATCGCATCCCGTATAAGAAAGGGGTTGACAATAGGATGGCAGATGCATTGTCTAGAAAATTTGAAGGGGAACCTTCACCAAACAGGCAGTCGTTTACCTCTACCACTTCTGCCCTCACTCACCACTGGGTACAAGAGGTCCTTAATTTCTACCAAGGTACAGGATCTCCTCATATCCCTATCTCTTTCCCCCAACTCCCTTCCCAACCACTCATTGCATAAAGGCATTCTTAAATACAAAGACAGCCTGTACATAGGGGCAATTACCTCCCTTGGGGCAGCAATTAATCGCTTTGTGCCATGACTATCCAATTGGTGGCCATTCAAGGATTAGAGCCACTCTTCATAGATTAAAACAAACCTTCTACTGGCCCCGGATGCAACACCAGGTTATCAATTGGATTTCCAGCTATGACACCTATCAGAGGTGCAAACCAAAAACAATGGCTTTACCTGGACTTCTCCAACCCATACCCACTCTCTCCCAAATTTGGACTGAGATCTCAATGGACCTCATTGAAAAACTACTTAAATCTGAAGACTTTGATTCCATTCTAATAGTTATGGATAGATTCTCCAAAATGACCCATTTCATCCCTTTCACACACCTTTACTGCATCCACAGTGGCTCAAGCTTTCATGGATCACATTTTTAAATTACATGGCATGCCTCATTCTATAGTCTCTGACAGAGATAAAATATTCACTGGAAATTTTTGGCAGGAACTTTTCAAGCTACTGGGCACTCAACTCAAACTCACTACAGCATATCACCCTCGAAATGATGGACAGGCTGAAAGGCTCAACAGGTGCCTAGAAACCTATCTTCGTTGCATGACATTCCACAAACCTAAACAATGGGCTAAATGGCTTAGTCTGGCAGAATATTGGTATAACATCAGCCATCATTCTGCCATTAACATCAGTCCCTTCCAGGCTTTCTATGGTTTCCCCCACCCTTACCAGTCATGCTACAACTTCCCTCATCAGTTGTAGCAGTTGAGGAATTCCTTTAGACGAGAGAGACTATGAACAATTACCTCAAGAAGCAGCTGGCAATGGTTCAAAACATAATGAAACAAGCTGCTGACAGACACCGAACCCCTAGAGAATTCTTAGTGAGGGATCGGGTTTATCTAAAGCTTTAACCCTATTGACAATTTTCTTTGGCTGTCAAAAAATCATTGAATCTCTCTCCCAAGTACTATGCGCCCTATCCTATATTGGAGAAGATTGGTAAAGTAGCCTACCGCCTTCAACTGCCCCCCAAATGCAAAATCCACCCTATTTTCCATGTTTTCTTACTGAAGAAACGGGTTGGGGATCACATCCTCATCTCTCCGAAGCTTCCCTACTTAGTAGATGGCGAATTTCTCATTCAGCTACAGAAGATTCTCAACACTAGAAATATTCTAGTGGGAGACACACATGTCCGGCAGGATCTCCCATCCCTAGACTCCACTTGGGAAGCCCTCACTTACATGCAACAACAATTCCCTCAATTCATCCATTATTGGGGACAAGAATGCTCTCGGGGAGGAGGGTATTATTAGGTATTCACAAAGGAAGAGGGGCATTTAAATCATTTTTATGGTATGGTAGTTATTCTAGTTATCTTCAGTTGTTCAATTGTATTTTTCTATTTCAAGTTTGGTGGCTGTATTTTGTTATCCAACTGTATAGTGGCTGTGCTTTTTTGAGGAAAGAGGAATTGCATGCTCATTTGTCCTCTAGTGCACCTTATTATTTTCCTTTTCTCTTTATAGTGTAACTGAATCCCCTAGGGGGACCACAAGACTAATCAATTTAGAATCTTCTATTTTCTCTCTCATTTCCTCTCTACTCTTCTTTTCCATTTCTCTTCTTCTTTCCCTATTCTCTCAAACTCTCTTTTTTCCGATTCAGATTTGTATTTCTGGAGATTAATCCTGGAATCCACCCAAGTTAGGAATTAATCCTAACAGTTGAATGGATGGAATGGATGAATTTTTTCTCTTGGTATCTAGATGGAGGTTTCAGTTGCGAGAGATGAAAGATTTTTTTTTATTTTTTTTCCTCTCCTTTTTACTCCACTTTCATATGTAGTATAAATATCTTACTCATACCATGGTTTAGGTCCTAGTAAATGCATACCGATCTTTTTCTTCTACATTTGTTTAACTAGTGCCATTTTTCAAATTACTTTATAAAGTATCTATTTTTTTTAATTATGACATTTACTAAAAATGAGAGTCAAAACACCAAAATAATTAATTAAGTTTGAGGGTGTTACACATGTTCACCCATTTCTTCATGAACATTACTAGATTATGTCAAAGCCATGGCATGAAATTCATCCCCAATGCAGTAACTGCAAAAGTGCAGTGGTAAAGGAATTTTTTTTGCAGTAAGGAAATATAATAAATTACAAAAGAAAATTATTAAACTCACACTGGTCCATGATGAAGAAAACCCATCCGTCGAAAGTAACCAACTTCCAGCTGTAGATTGCCACCCCAGATGGTTCTTTGGAGACTCAAAATACAGGAGCTCGGTGTCATAGAAATCACCATCAGCATCATTACCAAAGTTACTTCTTTTCTTTATACTTTTCTTTTTCTTCCTGCGCTTTCTTTTAGTTGACACATTATCATTCAATTCAGACTCATTTTCTTCAGACAACCCATCATCCTGTAGCATTGCATATTTCTCCCATTTTCGGAAACTTATACCATTGTCTGAAAATAATATTTCCCAGGATTCTGAATTTCGGGATTCTTCTGATAATACATAATGAATAACCCAAGACTCAAGCCCTAGGAGCTTAATTGTTTTCCTGGTTTCCATTTTGAAGCACTCGTTAAGCAAGGGGGCCAAGCTATTGGCACCACCTGAGATTTTGCTGATCTGCAGTACCATTTCCTTAACTTTTGTTTCTTCCTCCTGTGACTCTTCATCATGCAAGAGGCGCAGAAGCTGTTGCCCTTGATTGATGACTGCATTTAACAGAAGTAGCTGATCAACAGATTCAGAATCATTGGCTTTAGACAGTACAAGCTCGAGCCAAGAAGATGAGTTGCCAAAATCCATTGTTCCCATTCCCAGGCTTAAATATCTACCTAACAATTCCAGAGCAGTACATAATCTGCCCTCGTCAAGAGTGGTGAGCAGGTAGTTGCACAAAGACAAAAAAGATTCCTCCATAAGAAACTCATTTATTACTTCCCAGACATCTCTTGCATCCTTTTCATACATCAAGTCCACGAAAAGTTCTACAAAGTATTTTCTATCAATAAATAAAATATCACCATCTCTCAAGGACTCGGCAAACTCACTGGATGACCAAAATTCTGGAACATTTTGGATAAAATTTTCAACTGTTCGTTGGACATCCAAATCAAGGAAGTAATGAGGCTTTGTCGCAACCACAGCGGGTGATTGTCCATGTTTTCCCTTCCATTCAAGCTCCTCCCAACATATATCACGATTCACAAAAGCAAATTGAGATAATGCTTTGGCACCTTTTCTATGGTCTACTCCACCACCATCAGCAAAGTTAGAAAACCATTGCATTATGCGCATTGGATTCCCTGAATGAATCAAGAAGATCGCAGAATCAGAGATCTTTTTAACACGTCAATTGGTTTATGTTGATGCAGATTAACAATTTTCACATCATCTGCATTGAATTGCAGCAAGTAAAAAGACATCGTTTCACTACACACTTGAATTTTGTACAAAAAATAACCATGTTAATTTGTATCAAAGAACCACAACGTAAAGAAATACTGAAAACTTGGGAAAAAAGAAAAAAAAAAGAAGCCAACAACAATACAAAATGAACCAAACCGACTTGCCTTCAAAGAATTTCTCAAGCACACGACTTCTCTTGGCTATGATAGGCCCGGCTTTATTCGGCCTCTTCTCAAACAGCATTTGCAAGAGCTGGGATGCTAAACCTCGATTCGCAGGTCTGGTTTTCAATAATTTCACAAACAAGTCCCGGTGCTGGCTAGAAGTTAAGGAATTAATACCAGCAATTGCTCTGCAAAGCCATAGGCGAGCTTCAGATCGACCTCCACCAACAGTCATCAACGACAAGATAACGGTTTCTAATTGGCCCAAAAGCGATATCCAACGTTTGGCAACGTCACTATCTCCACTTCCGTCTTCTTTACAATTTGGCTCCGATAATAACAAGCGAACCATTGTTTCTTCACAGTATGCAAATTCTCTTTTTGATACCCAGAAAGCGTAGAAGACGACTCAATCAAAAGATTATGAAGAAACCAAACAGATAACGCAGAAAAGAGAGAAATTTGGGGACGGGAACCTAAGACTGTATTATGAGTAATGTTTTGATTTGCAGTTAAAAGAAGTGATTTTTACATACTGAAGAAGAAGAACAAAAATCAAACCTGCCTTCGATTAATTTAACCTCCCACCGCTATACAAGTTAGCTCGCCGGAGCGGCAATTGAAATCCGTCTCCGGTTCGATTTCTTTATTAAGCGTTCTAGAACACGGAATGTCGTTTAGGAAAATCACAGGTGCGTTTACCTGCGCAAAACAGTTTTTTTATTTTCTATTTTTTTAAAAAAATAAAATATTTTTTTTTATAAAAAATTTAAAAATTGTGTTCATCCATCAAAAAATATAAAATTATTTTTCTAAAAATAAAAAAATGAAAAAATATATACACTTATTAAAAATGAAAAACATTTTCTAAATTAAAAAATTAAATTATATATTATTAAAAAATATGTATACTCTAATTTTTAAAATTGAAATAATACATATATATGATTAAATTATAAATTTATTAAGATGATTCAATTAAATTTAATATTTATAAATTAATGAATATTGAATTTAAAAAATGCAATCAATTTCTAATTATTATTATTATTATAATCTTTTAACAATCGACCAGTAATTGTCTCTCTAACTATTTTCATTTGTGTTTGTTGGGATAAATCAATATTAAATACTATCATATTGTATTTCAGCAGCAACTTTTTCAGACATTGTTAAATCTTCTTTACTATATAATATAAACAGCTGATCGACTCTATCTTTTATTATGATGAAATTGTGCAATATGCAATATGCAATGAAAATAAGCTTTTGTTGACATAAATAATGGTTTGATATTTAGTTTAACATTGAAAATCTAGCTTTTAACACTCCAAATGCCCTTTTTATCACATTGCATAAGGATTAATGCTTTTGGTTAAATAACTCATATTTTCTTGTAATTCTTCCTCATCCACGAAATTCATTTAAATGGTATTTTTCACCATGATATAGAGCCAAAAATCCTTGTATATTAAGATAACCAGCATCCATAATATAATAATAATCTACAAATTAATATCTATATTAATCAAATAATAATAACATAAATTAATATCAAGAGAGAAATTGTAACAAAAACTATTAACACCACTTGGAAGGGAAAAATTATTTTCCTATCTTGTCAATGCATCAAAAAATACTCTAAAATCATTTATTATCCCTTATCATCCAATGTACACGAATGTAAATAACATATCATGAGAACATACGGTCATAACATTTTAAATCACAAGTGTTGCCTTTCTACCACGAAAGGTCTTTTGTTTAAAAGTCGATGACTAAGCTGCCACAGTGATACCATATATTACATCTATACATTTCTTAACCAAACAAAAGTAGAAAACTTACAGTTAATATTATATATATGTAGCATTGTTATATAATTATAATATTTTAATAATATATTATCTTACCTCAAAATATGGATATCATATGGAATTGCTTTGAATTTCTGACTGCACAAAAAATCTATTCACATATTTGATCAAGTTAGTACCTAAAGTAACCAATGCTCTAATTACCATCTTGCACCATTTATGAACAGTAACAAGTGAATGTTGATACCATTTTGCTATAACCTTTTAACGAAAATTATGACATAAACTACAAATCCATTGTCACTCTTTCCACACTAACATCCTTTTTATCTCTTAATAAATTCATTAATTTCAATTTTCCACATAAATTTATAAATACATGTGGTGCCATATGGAACCCTTCATAACACCTAGTTGGATTTCCTACAAAAACTTCAAAAAAATATTATTTTTTCCACTAAGTATTGAAGTTCTGCAAGGAACCCTTCCTACAAAATCCTGAGACATAAAAAAATCTAACTAAAAGTAAATCTAAAATATCTCAATTCTCAATACTACTAGAACTATCAGTACTCGTTAAATACACTAATACTTGATTTTGATCAAAAGTTTGATCCATAAATCCTGCATCAATTTAAAAAAAAAGTTATCAAATTTAAAGAAAAAATAAAATAAACAAATAAAAAAAATAAAAATAAACAACTTATATATATATTTATTCAAAAAATTTAGATAATAAAATTTAGCTTAATAAGTCAAGCCATAAGACATAATATAATTAAAAAATATTGAATGTCATATACATAAACTTTTAATCCAATCTTTTCTTCTATTGTCGCACATCAAAACAAACATTTTTCTCTATCCTAAGGATTTAAGCTTGAAAAATTAACAAAAATGTAGGAAGAAGAAGAAAAAGTTATAGCAATAAGGAGAAGAAGAAGAAGAGCTGGCCAAAATAAAGAAGCAAAAGTCAGAGTTTTCATTTAATATGGCTTACCCACTTTAGGACAAAGGAATTAATTAAGTTTTAAGTAGGTCTAATGTCATTTGTCACCATTTAATTGGCCAAAATACTTTTAATTATCAATTTTTAATAAAAATTAGACTAAAAATTCTTTAAAATGTTAATTAGGTCATGTTTAAAATTTTAGATCAATTGAAAGTCGTTTCGATATAAAATTTGGTCCAAATGCACATTTTATAAATCTGAAAGCTAAATTTTTAAAGTGTTCAAAGAATTTATTTTACCTTTCCAAAAATTCATATACATAATTTCTAGTGGCTTGGTTTAATGGAAATAATTTTTTAAAGTTCGTGAAATATTTTCAAGCCAGTTAAAGCTTTCAGTCAACTCTATCGGTTCCGTTATTTATTTTATTTTTCACTTTTAGAGGCCTATTTGATCTTAATTTTATTCCAAATTATACCATCGGACTCATCATAAATAGTACTTTTCAATGGTGAAGAAAAAAAATTTATGGGCCCACAGGTAAAACTATTCACCCCGAAAAATACTATTCATATGATCAGCAATTCCTAGAATGTTATATTTCTCCCCTAATAAATAAAAATTTTATCCTCAAAATTTATCTGGTGAAAACAGTTGTGGATACTGCTATTGTATAGTCTTTTTGGCTCCCAAGTTGCTTCATCGACGTTATGGCGAGTTCAAAGTACTTTAACTAGAGGTATCTTCTTATTCTTCAACTATTTTACTTTTCTGATAAGAATTCTCATCGGTTCCTCATCATATAATAAATATATCTTCAATTGGATTTCCTATGATGTGATCACGTGCGGTAGATCTAATCTGTATCTTCTGAGCATAGACATGCGAAACACATTATGGATCTTCTGTAGCTTCACTAGCAGATCCAATCTTTAAGCCACTGGTCCTACTCTCTCCAAAATCTCACAAGGATCTATAAACTTGGAACTCAACTTTCCTTTCCTACCAAATTTCACAATCTTCATCCAGAAGGATACTTTCAAGAATACTTTCTTACTTACTTGAAACTCAATATCCTTTATTTTTAAATTAGCATAGGACTTCTGTCTATCAGCTGCATCCTTCAAATTATCTCTAATCAGTCGGACCTCGATTTTATTTTCTTTAATAAGATTAGATCAACCAACTTATTCTCACTTATATCGGTTCAATTAATTAAATCCTACGTCTCTTTCCATATAGTGCTTTATATGGTACCATTTTAGTGTTGCATTGGTAGTTGTTGTTGTGTGTAAATTCAGCTAAAGAGAGATATGTAACACCCACTAATATAATTATATTAAATGTGCGTATTGCATACTAGCCAAATTCCAAACATGCAATAGTACAAACTTAATGCAACTCCAAAAATAAGGCTAAAATTTTTTCTTAATTTTACTTAACCAATTGCAATCCTGATTCAAAGTTTACCTACTTAAATATCACTTTATTTAACTTAGATATCCAAATACAACATTCTTTTATTAGCCACATTATCAACTAGATAATTGACCTATAGCAGTTTTAAATACTATTTATTTGGTCAAAATTTCGGTAGCATAATAACTAAAAACTTAACTATCCAAAACTTGCAATTTGAACAAATATGCAGCCCCAACTCAGGGGCACCACAATCTTAATTTATAATCCGTCCATATCTATTCATATCCATATTAACAATATAAAGTCCATTATTTATATCTATCTAATCCAATAATATAATGTGTACATATACATGCCATTACAAAACTAAATATTCAAAATTAATACATGCATGGGATTCTAAAATCCCATTAACATTGTAATGGCTTGAACGATGGGTTAGCCGTGAATATTATTTTTCAACAGTTAATAATGAATTTAGACTGAAAAGTACATCCAGAAGTGAAATATATTTTACACTATTTAGACTGAAAAGTACATCTAGAAGTGAAATATATTTTATTGGACCATCGAAAAATACGGATCACGGATAGTTTGGAGTTAAAATTTAAAGTAAAATTGAGGTTATTTAGGCTTCAAAAGTCAAAAATACGAAAACCTAATGAGTAAATTTTTATTATAGGAAGATTGGCTTGATTTTGCATGAATTTTTAAAAATAGCAAAAAAACTCTGAAAATTATCAAAATCTTCTTTAAATTTTATGTAAAATATTTTGGTAATAAAAAGTGAATTTTTCGACGACACCGGTAATTATCAAATTGGATCGATTTGATTAAATCAGATCGATAACGGATTTCGATTAAGCTAAAATTTTGTTTACAATTTATATTTTGTTGATAAGAATGATGGAATAAAAATTAAAGTGATTTAGAGTTAAAAAAATAGGATAAGCTAATTAGATCTTTTAGTGGGTAATTAATGGGCTTTGAGTTAATGGGTTAGGTCCACTAACTTGGCCCAATTTTTGGCCCACTAAGAGAGGTATAAAAGGTGAAAAATTTTGTAGAATACCATAATTGTTCACCTTTCTCTTCTCCCTCATCTTGGCCGAACCATTCTCTCTCTTCTCTCTCTCAAATTTCTTTCATCCTACTTAATATTCACACTAAATTCATACACAAGAAAGTTAATTTTATCCCTCTAAGCCTTATTCAACTATCCATCCTTTGATTTGAGCAAAAAAAGCAAGAGAAATCAAGAGTTAAAGTGTTAGGTGCCAAAGAAAGATAAGAGAAATTCATAATTTTAATGGTTTTACCATACCTACTACTAGTTTTAGGTGCCCAGAGTTTATTTTTTATGTTAATTTCAGCCAAAGAAATAATTTCCATATGATTTTCTTTGATATGAATTTCAGCCACTATTGGGTTTCTTTAGAGATAGTTGATTTTTATGGTTTCAAGCGTGAAAAATGAAGTTTAAGGAATGTTAAGCATAAAAAAATAGTTAAGTGACTATGAAATCTTTTAATTTTCCCTAAATTGTATAAATTTCCTTTTATGTAAGTTAAGGAAAAATTTGCAAATTGTATGTATATTAAAATTAGCATTAGAATAATAAAATTGGACCTTAATTATGCTAAAATTTAAGCTTAATTTGATTGAATTAAATTTGTATGAAGTACTTCCTTTGATGGCAGAAATTGTACCCTAAGAAAGTCTAAGTGTATTTTGGTTAATTTTAATGTTTTAAGCCTTAATTTAATAGCAGACATGAAATAAAATGTCCATAAATTTTTATAAAACTTATAAAAATTATTTGAATATTTTTGGAATAATTATTGAGTTATGTAACTAAGGAAAATAATAGATTTTTGTGAATTAAGGCATGAAATGAGTAAATAATGTACCTATGAATTTTTATAGAATTTTAAAAATTTATTTGAATATTTTTGAAGAAATATTTAAATAAGTACAAAATAAAATTGTTGAATTATTGAGTTATAATTCATAATTTAAGTGAAAAATAATGAATTATATTGATATAATTCATAAATCATCCAAAATTAGTTAAAAGAGTGATTGACTAATTTATTGGAATAAAAAGACCATAAAAAGTATGGTGTATATAATGATCGTATTAAATTATTGAGAAATAAGTTATAATTCGATAATAAAATGATAAATTATTATAAAATAATTTACAAACCGTATAAAAGTATTGAACATTCCGAACAACCGTATTAATAGATAAAAAGTAAGAAATTATTAAAAGTCAACAAGGTAAAATGAAACGTAAAGTCAAAATATTGAATTATTAAGAAATAATTCATAACTTGACAAGAAATATTGAATTATAATGATATAATTCACAAATGGTATAAAACTTACCGAAAGAGTAACCAACTAATGTATTGAATTGAAAAGACACTGAAAAGTATAAAATGTAAAGTGATCGTAGTGAACTATGATGCCATAATTCACAAATAGTGCATAAGATACTGAAAAAAATATCTGAAAAAAAGTTACTAAATAATCAAAAGTATTGAAAAAAAAATTGAATGACAAAATGTACTGTTTTGAAAAAGTATTTGCAAGTGTTAAAAATCTGAAAGAAATTGTTTTGAAAGCCAGTGATTGTTTTTACCTTTAGCAATAGTCAGACAGTAGAAGTCTTGCACATAATATAATTGGCTAGCCATAAAGTTATCCTATACCACGATACAAGTCATGGCGACTTACTTTACTATAGTACGATCTTTGATCTCCATAATCTCTATCAATAGTGACTTGTTATCTGCTTTGTGAGACTTGATCTTTCAGGATCATTTCTCAATATTATTTTGTATGTGATCTTGTGGGGTTCATGTTTCGTATATCCTATCTGAGAGTTCATATCAAATTGTACTAGGCGCATATTGATAAGAACAAAATAGAATTTCAAAAAGTAAACTCAAAGTAGAAGATAAAAGAGAAAAAAAAGGACTTAATTAAAAGAAATGAAAAGTTTTAAGGCAAAATCGTGATTTCTCCAAAAATTATACTTAATCAGTAAAAATGGAAAGAAAATATTTTACAAAGGTAAAATAGTAATTTAATGATTAAATAGCCTAAAAATATGCTTTTGTAAAGAAAAATGATTAAAATAAAATTTTACATAAAAAAGTCAAAATAAGGATCAATTGGTAATTTGTATACCAATTATTACTTTGAAAATGAAAGATTTGTATAATAGTGCTAAAATTGAAATTAAAGTGGTAAAATGGCAATTTCGTAATTAATTAAGAAATTATAGACTAAAAATGACATATTATATAAAAAGTTCAAATAAGGATCAAACATAACTTTTGTAAGCCAAAAGTCAACTGAAAAGTAAAAATGAGCAAATGAATGATAATTTTACAATTAAAAAAGTAAAAGTGACAATTTTATAATAATTATATGAAAAGGATATTTTTGTAATAAAATAAAAATTAAAAACTCAATTGTAAAGTTTTCCAAAGTAATTATATTACTTTGTATTAATTGTTAAAAGCATTTATAAGTGAATTTTGATAAATAATTAAAAAGTCAAAGTGAAAATAAATGAACCAATGGCAAAACCGTATTAAAATGAAAAAAAGAATAATTTTGTAGTTAAGTGAAAAATAGAGAAGTAAATTGAAAATTTGCCATAATAGTGGCAATTAATAGTGTAAAATATCAATGGTATAATAATTTTACCGGACTGGTTAAATAAGAAAATTTATCTAAAAAGTTAAGACAAAGCCTAATGATTGCTTAAAATGTTAAAGGTTAATCATAAAGTGAAAATAAGAAAAGTAATGATAATTTAGTAAATAATTTGCAAAAAAAGGTATTTTGTAAATAATTGAAAAGTTTAAGACCAAAATGAAAAGTTTATCAAAAGTTTAAGTAATTATTTGAAAATACTATTCAAAATATTAAAAAGTACTTTTGATAGACTAAAATGGTTTTTAGTGTAATTAATAAAGTTATGCTATTTGAAAAATTCTTCGATTCATAGTCATCACCGAGCATATTTAGTGCTCAGCACTTAGTGTTTACTGTGTGCAGGTTCTGAAGAGTAGCTAGAGCTTGGTACAAAGTGGAGCGAGGTCTGAAGAGGAAGAAATAGTTGTAATTATTTGGCATTTTTGGCATGTATATACTTGGATATTTGAAGTAAAAAATTGAACTGTATTTGAACTACTGTTTATTGTGATAGTAAATATTGTTATATTTGTAAATGTGTGATTGCTAGTAAGTGATTTAGAATGGATATGTTCGACATGTGAATAAGTGTTTGGAATGTGTATTTTTGTCTGTCATAGACTGTTGCACCTTTGAGAGGTTGTGTTTTTATCTGGTTTTTCAGGAGGCTAGTAAGTTTATAGCCGTTATGCTGTCGGAATTTTAATAGAATGAACAATATTTTAGATAGTTATAAGGCAACGAGTTAGTTTATGACTTGTATTATGGACAAGATCTAACATTTAATAAACTATTTGGTTAAACAATTGATGTTGAAAAAATTTTTTGGATTATTGCTTATTTTCATATCGAAAAAGACTATTCAGATGGGGATGTTATATTTTGTGGTATCAAGGTAAAGGTTTAAGCGGTTCTAAGATCAGAGTGGGATGAGATTAAGTGATAGGTTTATCTGTATATACATGCCAATTGTAAGTGGATGAGTGTTTATAGTCTAATGTGTACATACTCCTTTTTGTTTTAAAGTGATAAGTTGATATTTGATTGAGATTGTCAGTTGTAAAGGAATTACTTTTGTACAAGCAGAGACAGTAGTTGGGTTAGAATAAAAGTATTGCTGTTTGAGGCCTTTTGGAGGTTAAAGTAGGATAATAGATTATTAGCTAAATCTAAGTGCAAGTTTGAGCGCCTAAGTATCTTTTTGGATGAGAATCAGTTTACTGAAGGACAAATAAAAAGTGTGGGTTAGAGATTTGAAAGGAGACTGTAGAATGAGTTTAGACAGATTGTAAAGGACACAGAGAAATTTCGACTTAAGTGTCATGGTTTAAATTGCTATTGAGTTAAAAGTTATACAGTCAGAGGAGGTTTCTTATAGTTGAAATTGTTATGATAATAAGTTATGGTTGATTAAGATGCTTTATATACCTATCAGCGATTCCTTTACAGGTGTGGGTAATTTATTAAACATTTCATAGTATTAGGATGGGATAAAACATCTGCATCATATAAGAATATGTGTTTGTATTCTATTGCATACATGAAATCATTCATTCATTGCATAGCATTAAACAATGTTTGATATCATCTGAACTGCATCATATCATATGTTTAGCCCTTACCTGATAAGGAGAAACTGACAAGAGATATAACGAGCATAGTGATAACCTGATAGCAAGAAAAGGAATAATGTACCCAAGATTATTTTTTGTTTTAAATGTGGCCATTATGAGTTATTGGTCATGCCATTTAGATTTGCAAATGCACCAACCGCCTTTATGGATTTGATAAATGGGATCTTTCACCCTTATTTGGATCCGTTTATGGTGGTCTTTATTGATGTTATTCTCGTGTGTTTTAAGACACCGAAAGAGTATGATAAGTATTTGTAGGTTTGTTCTACAGATATTGAAGAAAAAGTAACCGTTTGTCAATATTAGCTAATGTGATTTCTGGCTGAATGAGGGGTTCCTAGATTTAGCCAGGTACTACAAAAAAGTTAATGTAGTGGCTGATGTACTCAGCATAAGAATTTATATCTGGTAATATAAATATTTTCAAATGAATGTGTTTAAATGATGGATAAGTGTAAATGGTTAATGATAGTGTTTGTAGCTCTTAAGGCCGTGAATGCTGGTTTAAGTTTGGCTCCAAAAGAGGCATGGTTAGCTGAAATGTAAGTGAAAACGGAGCATTAGGTTCCTTCGGGGATCGCTTCAACTTATGTTGATACCGGAGTGAAAATGAGATAGAATAACAAGAGATTTTGTTATTGAATTATCTATGCTTCAAAGAGAATATGTTGCTATGGGAGATTATTGATAGTCTCCATTTTAGCATAGTGTTCCACCCGCAAACTGATAGTCAGTCGGAGTGGATGATTCAGATATTAGAACAATTGTGAAAAGTATTTATCCTTAGCAGGGTTGCTTATAATAATAGCTACCAGCTCAACAGAAAAATGGCTCTTTTTGAGGTATTATCTGAAAGGAAATGTAGAGGTCATTTATCTTGGACATAATTAAGTACAAAAAAGTTGATAGAATTTAATTTGATTTGCCACTCAGATGAGATCTGCATGCAAATTTATATGACTTGTGAAGAAAAACTAATGAAGATCTGAGTTTTAGAGATTAGTCAGCTTAAGAACAAGCAGGTTCCATAAGTGAAGATGCTTTGGAACCATCACAACATGAAAAGACATCTTGATAGGATAACAGTACGATATCCTCTACTCTTTGATATAAATAAATTTCGATGATGAAATTTTTTTTAGTAGGGAAGAATTGTAATTGCCTGAACAATGGGTTAGTCATGAATAGTATTTTTTGATAGTGAATAGTAAATTCGACTGAAAAGTACATCTGAAGGTAAAATATATTTTATTAGACCATCGAAAAATACAGGTCAGAATAGTCTGGGGTTAAAATTTGAAGTGAAATTGAGGTTCTTTAAGCATCAAAAAATAAAAAAATACGAAAAAACTAACAAGTAAATTTTTATTATAGGAAGTTCGGTTTGATTTTACATGATTTTTTAAAAATAGCAAAAGAACTCCAAAAACTGTCAAAATTTGCAGATCTTCCTTAAATTTTATGTAGAATATTTTGGTAATAAAAATAAAATTTTTGACGACACCGGTAATTATTGAATTGGACCGGTAACGAATTTCAAATGAGCTAAAATTTTGCGTACAACTTATTTTTTGTGTGATAAGAATGATGAAATCAAAATTGAAGTGATTTGGAGTTGGAAAGTAGAAGCAATTAATTAGAACTTTTAGTGGATAATTAATGGGCTTTGAGTTAATGGGTTAGGCCCACTAACTTGGCCTAAATTTTGGCCCACTAAGAGAGGTATAAAAGGTGAAAAAATCTGTAGAATACTAGAATTTTTCACCTTCCTCTTTTCCCTCATCTTGGCCGAACCATTCTCCCTCTTCATGAACACAAGAAAATAGGTAAGTGACTATAAAATCTTTTAATTTTCCCAAAATTGTACAAATCTCCTTTTATGTAAGTTAAGGAAAATTTTGTAAATTGTATGTATATTGAAATTAGCCTTAGAATAATGAAATTAGATCTTAATTATTTTAAAATGTAAGCATAATTTGAATGAATTAAATTTGTATAAAGTACTTCCATTGATGGCTGAAATTATACTCTAAGAAAATCTAAGTGTATTTTGGTTAATTTTAATGTTTTAAGCCTTAATTTAATAGTAGACATGAAATAACATGTCCATAATTTTTTATGAAATTTATAAAAATTATTTGAATATTTTTTAAGTAATTATTGAGTTATGTAAGTAAGAAAAATAATAGATTTTTGTGAATTAAGACATGAAATGAGTAAATAATGTACCTATGAATTTTTATAAAATTTTTAAAATTTATTTGAATATTTTTGAAGAAATATTTAAATAAGTACAAAATAAAATTATTGATTTATTGAGTTATAATTCATAATTTAAGTAAAAAATAATGAATTATATTGATATAATTCATAAACTGTCCAAAATTAGTTAAAAGAGTGACCAACTAATTTATTAAAATAAAAAGACTATAAAAAGTATGTGTGTATAATGATCATATTGAATTATTGAGAAATAATTCATAATTAAATAATAAAATGGTGAATTATTATAAAATAATTCAGAAATTGTATAAAAGTATTGAACATTCCGAACGACCGTATTAATGGACAGAAAAATAAAAAATTGTTAAAAGTCAAAAAGGTAAAATAAAACGTAAAGTCAAAATATTAAATTATTAAGAAATAATTCATAACTTGACAAGAAATAGTGAATTATAATGATATAATTAACAGATGGTATAAAACGTACTGAAAGAGTAACCGACTAATGTATTGAATTGAAAAGATACTGAAAAGTATAATATGTAAAGTGATCGTAGTGAATTATGATGTCATAATTCATAAACGGTGTATAAAACATTGAAAAAAATAATTGAAAAGAAAAAGTTATTGAATAGTCAAAAGTATTAAAAAATAAATTGAATGAAAAAATGTAATGTTTTGAAAAAGTATTTGCAAGTGTTAAAAATCTGAAAGAAATTATTTTGAAAGTCAGTGATTATTTTTGCCCTTAGCAATAGTCAGGTAGTAAAATTCTTGCATACGATATAATTGGCTAGCCATAGGGACACCCTATACCGTGGTACAAGTCATGACGACTTGCTTTATTATGGTACGATCTTTGATCTCCATAGTGTTTATCTGTAGTGATCTGTTATATGCTCTGTGAGACTTGATCCTTCGGGATCATTACTCAATATTATTCTGTATGTGGTTCTGTGGGGTTCACATCCCGTATATCCTATCCGAGAGTTCCTGTCGAATTATACTAGAGGCATATTAATAAAAATAAAACAGAATTTTAAAAAGTAAACTAAAAGTAGAAGTCAAAAGAGAAAAATACTTAATTGAAAGAAATGAAAAGTTTTGGGGCAAAATCGTAATTTTTCTAAAAATTGTACTTAATGAGCAAAAATGGAAAAAAATATTTTACAAGGGTAAAATAGTAATTTAATGATCAAACATGCAAAAAATATACTTTTGTAAAGAAAAAAGATTAAAATAAAATTTTACATGACAAGTCAAAATAAGAGCCAATTGATGATTTGTATACCAATTATTACTTTGAAAATGAAAGATTTGCAAAATAATGTTAAAATTGAAATTAAAGTGATAAAATGGTAATTTTGTAATTAGTTAAAAAATTATGGACTAAAAATGACGTATTGTATAAAAAGTTCAAACAAGGACAGAGCAGAACTTTTGTAAGCTTAAAGTCAACTGAAAAGTAAAAATGAGCAAATGAATGATAATTTTGCACTTAAAAATATAAAAGTGGCAATTTTATAATAATTATATAAAAATGACATTTTTGTAATAAAATGAAAATTAAAAACTCAATTGCAAAGTTTTTCAAAGTAATTAAAAGCATTGATAAGTGAATTTTGATAAATAATTAAAAAGTCAAAGTGAAAATAAATGAACCAATGGCAAAATCGTATTAAAATGAAAAAAAAAGAATAATTTTGTAATTAAGTGAAAAATCAAGAAGTAAATTGAAAATTTGCCATAATAGTGGCAATTAATAGTGTAAAATGCCAACAGTATAATAATTGTACCGGACTAATTAAATAAGAAAATTTGTTTAAAAAGTTAAGACAAAGCCTAATGATTGCTTAAAATGTTAAAAGTTAATCATAAAGTGAAAATAAGAAAAATACTAATAATTTAGTAAATAATTTTCAAAAAGGGTATTTTGTAAATAATTAAAAAGTTTAAAATCAAAATGAAAAGTTTGCCAAAAGTTTAAGTAATGATATGAATATACTGTTCAAAATATTAAAAAGTACTTTTAATAAGACTAAAACGATTTTTATCGCAATTATTGAAGTTATGCTATTTGGAAAATTCTTCGATTTATGGTCACCACGGAGCATATTTAGTGCTCAGCGCGTAGTTTTTACTGTGCAGGTTCTGAAGAGTAGCTGAAGCTTGGTACATAGCGGGGTGAGGTCTAAAGAGAAAGAAATAGTTGTAATTATTAAGTATTTTTGGCATGTATATACTTAGATATTTTAAGTAAAAGATTGGACTGTATTTGAAATACTATTTATTGTAATAGTAAATACTGTTATATCTGTAAATATGTGATTTCTAGTAAGTGATTTAGAATATATAATCGACATATGAATAAGTATTTGGAATGTGTATTTTTGTCTGTCATAGACTGTTGTGCTTTTGAGAGACTATGTTTTTATCTAGCTTTTCAGGAGGCTAGTAAGTTTATAGTCGTTGTGCTGCCGGATTTTTAATGGAATGAATAGTATTTTAAATAGTTATAAGACGATGAGTCAGTTTATGACTTATATTATGGACAAGATCTGACAATCAATAAACTGTTTGGTTAAACAATTGATGTTGAAAAAAAACTTTCCGACTTACTGCTTATTTCCATATAAAAAAAGTCTGTTTAGATGATGATATTACAAACATGCTTATCCAAAAAAACATTCTTCACTTGGTTTGCTCCCAAAAGCGAGGCGAACTTGCTCCAAAAACCGTTAACAAACTACATACAGTCATTAACACTACATGCTAAGCTTAAATACTCTCAGTGGTGGTTACAATTCTAAAGATTTCCAAAGAACCATTTTTTTATGCATAATAAATATAACAACGTATATTTATAAATAATATCTTATTTAATGCCATTTAATCATAAAATCCAATATAACAATTCCATAAATCAAGTAGTAATATAATCCATCATTTAGCCTTATTAGAGACAAATTACAATATCCTAACTCACTATAAACCTTTAATTATCAAATTCAATATAACAATTTACATCACTTATAAACTAAATTACAAGTCAATTTACAACATAATCAATCAATAAATATTTCTAGAGATAAATTACAATATAGTCAATCAATTAATTATATTAGACACATATTATCATAAAATCCCTAAAAATCTATTCATAATAATCACTTATGCCAATTAAAATACTTTTGACATATTACACATTTTTGTTCATTTATTCCCCTAGTATAAACCTGGAAAAAACCTCCGATCTAGATATACAAGATGTGGACCCCACGGATCCAAAGCAATACATTGAGGAATGATCCCGAAGGATCATTCCACCACAAATCAAAACATAACAGTCAATACGAAAACTATGGAAGATCATTATGATCCTGCCATAGCAAAGCAAGTCGTCATGACTTGCATTGTGGTATAGGTATCTTTATGGCTAGTCAACTATATTCTGAGTTAGATTTGACTACCAGACTATTACTAAGTGCAATTAATTATTCAAATTCTTCAATTTTCATTCAAACACATAATATGAATTCAAATTGCCATATTATGTCATTTAGGATACCAATATGCTCACATGGTATCTTACATTCGTCAATTCTTTTACTCATCAATTTAACATTAAATCATTAAATATTAAACTTTAATAACAATTATACTATAATTTTACTTTAACATTCAATATTTCACAATGTCTACCATATACATAACAAATAATATACATACATTTCATTTTCAGTTCACTTCTTTATATCACAGTAACAACTTATAACTTACATTAAGCCATATCACTGGCACAGATATTTTTCAATCATACTTCACATTTATTCAAATATCAATCATATACCATATTCTATTTCAAGTTCATACATTTACACTTTTCTTACATATATATTTATCATCAATAATATTCTATATCACCTATCCATGTCAATTATCTTTTCTATGTGCATTATGTAGCTTAACACTTAACAATTGACTAATATACATATTAATATTCATACACATTCAATTCAGCCAGCATATAATTCTTACTTAAGAATTCATTCCTTTTTTTTAAACCTTATTCATATATTTGATTTAATTACTCAATTTTTACAATTCCATTTCAATACTTAATATGTACCCAAATTAACATATTATATCATTCAAAGCATCAAAATACCAAATGTACAATTTACTAACAATTTAACCAATTCTCGTTAAACCATCTCCAATTACTAATTAAACAATATTAATATCAATTAATCAATGAACTCATATAAATTCAATAAAATCTACAATTTCCATAATAGCATAATTCACCATAAATTATTTAATTTAATTCCAATAAAAATTCCATTTAACTAATTATCCAATTTTAGTTTCAAATATACTAAAATCCCATCTAGACATCAATCATGTCCAAATGTACAAAGTGTACATAATACATGATTTCGTTATAAAATTCTTAAATAAATTCAAACAAAACTAATTAAATCAAATTACACTTAAAAATTCATATCTATAAACATATGATGGCTTATAGCTCACGAATAACCACATTATTCATTAAGACAATTACAAATTCAATTCTGGCCACTTACAAAATTTTTCTTCGTTATTTATTTTCCATCATTTAAACATCTATTAAATTAGATTACTAATTGATTAGAAATTATGCACACTCAATTATAAATAAAATTACCAATTGAGGTTTAGGTTTGATCTGAAAATAAAATAAACATTTTAATCAAAACAGGGTTTAGAGAAAATAGATTCTCCCCTTAACTTGCATCGCTGAAACCAATATGCAAACATCATTTTTTAAAAATTGATCTTTTTAATAATTTATCCTCAAGATCTTAACTCTCTAATAAAAAAATTTCAAGTCATTTGAATCTATATCCAAGGAGTTATGGCCTAAGAAGCACCTATGCACCATTGATCCATCAAATGAAAAAGGCTACTATTTTGGGCATTTTAGATGACCTTAGAGGTAGAATTAAATTATTTTTATTTCATAACATTTGTAGGCACAAATGTCCTGATTCTAACCCAACTAAAAGCATGCAATTTTGAGTTCAAAAACTTAACTTATGGTCAAAACAGTCATCGGAGGTCAATCTAAACTTTTGGACAACACTTTTTTTAGATTTAATTATTCCATAAGCATAATTCTCACATTGATTTCAACTTATAATGTCAATTTCATAAAAAAATCTCAAATTATATAACCCTAGAATTTACCAAATTCAATGAAAATCTTAAGAACATGTAACCACATACCTTAATTCTCTTTCTTCTTTACTAAAGCTACTTTTCTTTCCCTCTGACTTAGAAGAATCACTTTCTTCACCTTGAAACTATTATGGCCAAAACATCCATAAATAAAATCCAACAAAACCTCACTTCGATAACTCAATTAAACCATAAAAATTCAACTAAAAATAACTTATTCTAGTTAAATGAACCCTTAAAATCAACTAGAAACAATTAATTTCACTTACCTTCAATTCGCCCAAAAATCTAAATTTCTTGATTTCTCACTTAATCTTCATCAAAACCAAAAATTAAAGATTGAAATCATCTTCTAAAGGGGGCTGGAAACGATAATCAAACTTAGATTAAAGGAGGATGGAAGAATTTTGAAGAAATTAAAGTGAAAAAGAGAGAAGAAAGTCACATTTTTGAGGGAGAAGAGAGAAAAACACAAGGTTGCTGAAATTTGGATTCAAGAATAGATTCTTGGACTTTTATACTAAGATTTTGGATTGGTTTAAGATCCAACCAAGTTGGGCCAACCAGTCTAAAATTCAAACCACTTTTATGGCTCAATTTGCAATCTTAAATTAATTTTCTCTCTTCATGAGCTCAAATTCTTCCAAAATTAATATCAATATTCAAATATATATAGAATAGACTACATTTCAAATTTCAGCTCAATCGAAGTTCGTATTTATTTCGGTTCACTCAAACTGATCTGATTAGCAAATTTTTTATGTTATCGTAAAATTATTTTTTCATTATCAAATAATTCTAAATATTAATTAGTGCTCAATTGGAACTTCTTGCAATTTTTAAAAATTATTTGCTATTTTTAAAATTTTGATCAAGCCCACAGTCAATCAGTTACTATTTAAACTGAAATAATTATTTTTCTCTTACTTTCTTTATTCAAACATTCCTAAAAATGCTTCCATAATTCACAAAATATATTCATTAGGCTTTATCAATATTTTTGAGTCAATTAGAGACTATTTTCCGATCTAATTTACTTTTACCAATCCGATAATTTAATTTTTAAAGTCACCAAAAATTAATTTTTCATTACCAAATAATTATACTCATCGCTAAGAGCCCTTAAATATTTTTGGATTATTTTTCTGAGGTCTATAACTTATTATATGATCTAGTCAAAATAGGTCAAACTAGTCGTATTCCAAATTTGAGAGTGCCTTAACTTTCTAATACCTTTTTGAGGCTCAAACAATCTCGTTTTGATCCCAAATTTGAACCAAAGATTCCTGCTGACATGATATTTTCAGTGGTCAAATAAAATATTTTTCAACTTCGAACGGTACTATTCATCCCGATATCACTATTCATCATTGAAAAATACTATTCCCAACTAATTCGGTATTTAGGCCATTACAAGATATTTCTTCCAATTGCCACCAAAATCTAGAATACAACATCTCAACATATCCTCAAGTACCTATATAACTTTTTCAAATTATCCATCCATCTATGAGTGAAAAGCCATACTAAAATGTAATCTTGTGCCCAGTGATTCTTGCAGTCTCTCCCAAAATTTAGCAGTAAATCAAGGATCTTGATCTGAAATTATGGAGATAGGGACACCATGCAATCGTATTATTTCATTAATATAAATCTTAGCCAACCTTACCAGCGAAAAGTCTAATCTAATAGGTAGATAATGGGTGAATTTAGTTAGTCTGTTGATTATCACCCAAATATTATCATCCTGTTGTTTGGTGAATGGCAAACCCGATACAAATCTATGGTAATCCTATCCTATTTTCATTTTGGTACAGAAATAGGCTGAAGTAGTCTAGAAAAAACTTGGTGCTCAGCCTTAACTTGCAGATAAGTCAAACATTTTAACATAAAATTTGTAATCTCTCTCTTTATCCCAGACCACTAGTAATGAGTCTTCATGTCTTGGTATATTTTAATACTGTCTGGATGCATCATATAACTGCTGCTATCCAAAATTCTTTTCTTTAACTCTTTATCAGCGAGCACACACAATCTTCCCTTGAAGAACAAATTGTTATCCGGTGCTAAAGTAAATATATAAAATATTTAATTAACTCATTACTTGCCATATGCTTTCTACTGAGTGCATCAGCTACCACATTAGCTTTATCTAGGTGGTAGTCAAAGTAACAGTCATAGTCTTTAATCAATTCCAGCCAATGCCTTTGCCTCAAATTAAGTTCCTTCTATGTTGGCAGACATTTCAAACTTTTATGGTCAGTAAAGATAAAATATTTCTCACCATATAGATAATCACTCCAAATTTTCAATGCAAATATAATCGTTGTTTGCTCTAAATCATGAGTGGGATAATTTCTCTTATGTGTCTTTTGCTGCTTGGAAGCATAAGCGTTCACTTTACCCTTCTGCATTAGAATACAACCTAGTCCATTTCTAGAGGCATTGTTATAAATCACAAAATCTTTTCCTGACACTGGCTGGGTTAAAATAGGAGCTTTTATCAACATCTTTTTTAACTACTCAAAACTCTTTTGACACTTTTCTAACCATACAAATCTAGTAATCTTCTAAAGTAATCAGGTCAGGGGAGTAGCAAGGGTGGAGAACCCCTTCACAAACCTTCTGTAATAACCAACCAGACCTAAAAAATTTCTGACTTCTGTCACATTTCCAGGAGTTTTTCACTCCATTATCATTTGTACTTTCTTAGGATCTACAGATATGCCTTACGCAGCACTATATGTCCCAAGAAAACAACTTTTTAAAGCCACAATTCACACTTACTAAGCTTTACGTACAATCGCCTATCCCTCAAAATTTGAAGTACTATCCTAAGATGTCCATCATATTTTTCACGAGTCTTAGAATACATCAAAATATCATCTATAAAGATCACCATAAACTAATTCAAATACGGGTGAAAAATCTAGTTCATGAGATCCATAAAAGCTATTGGTGCATTTTTCAATTCAAACAGCATCATTATGAACTTATAGTGTCCATATCTGATATGAAAAGCTATCTTCTACACATTAGCCTCCCTAACCCCCAACTGGTAGTATCCTGATCGTAAATCAATCTTGGAGAACATCTTTGCACCTTTTAGCTGGTCAAACAAGTTATTGATGTGAGGCAATGGATATTTATTCTTTACAGTGACCTTGTTCAACTACCTATAATCATTGCATAACCGCAGGGATCCATCCTTCTTCTTTATGAACAGTACTGGTGCACCCCAATGCGAGACATTGGGCCTCATAAATCTTTTCTTTAATAGTTCCTATAACTGGATCTTCAGTTCTTTCAACTCAGTAGGTGCCAATCTATATGGAGCTATAGAAATAGGTGCAGCACCAAGCATCACCTCAATAGAGAATTTCACCTCTCTGTCAAGTGGCAAACTAGGCAACTCGTCCGAAAAATATCCGAGAAATCACAAATTGTAGGAATGTCACTAATATACTACCCGACCTTCCCAATTCAATCACATAGGCAAAATATGTCTCACATCATTTTCTTATCAATCGGCATGTTGCAGTAGCTAAAATCATATTTGTCAAGAAATTTGATTATTCCCCAACTACTGTTATTTTTGTCCTATCCTGGGTCACCAAAGTAATCTACTTTAACCTACAGTCTACTATAATTTGGTGAGTATAGAGCCAATCCATACCTAGAATGATGTCAAATTTTAAAAAAGGAAGGGTTATCAAATCAGTGGGAACACACACTGCTGAATACTGATAGGGCAATCCCGGTATACTATATCGACTACTATACTATGCCCTAAAGGATTGTTCACTAGCAAATCCTAGTTTATTGTGCCTCATTCAAACCCCATTTTTCCCTTTATTGGCATGTGTATGTACTCAAACCAATCATTTAACCCCTTATTACCTCCACTCTACTATTATCTTTCTATAGATACATCTACCTCACTTCCATATACTTACTATATTCCATGTCATTTTCCTTTCAATTGGGGCATATGCATAAAACTTGTTATTAATCATAAATGATCACATGATGCTGGTACAATGAATCTATGATGTTTCATGTATATAGTATTATGTAAATGTACATTTTTTACAATGGCAATGCAAATTAACCCATCCTTATGTATAAAATATTCAATTATTGCTCCCTCTATTAAGGATAACTTATAGGTCCCTAAAGTACCACAACCTTTTTCCTATGTTTATATACTTTAAACCTCATATTTCTTGAACAACTTAATTTCTTATCTCTTATTTTCCATTCAACTCCACTCGAATAATTCATTCTTATGACTAAATAGAGATGTCCACAATAACCAGCACACATTTCATTCCTGATAAACAATATCACATATTTTTTAAATATTTTATTGGCCAGAATCGTCTAAATCTTAGCTCTGATACCACTAAGTATAATATCTGATAACCAGACATTGATCCAAGTACATGTGTCACCATACGCTGTAATGATCCATAAATTATTATTTAATTATCCATATTTATAACATCCAATTACTTAACCATTAATTCATGGATCCCACATTTTTCATATATTATTATTAAATTTGCAGAAATTTAGACAGTATAACGGCAGAAATTCAAATTTTACCTTTTTATAAATGCTATAAAACACTCTCAAATAATGGCACGCATCCAACCTAAACCTCTAACAATATAAAAAAAACTTTGCAAGATCAGCCATTACAGTATAATAGTCATATCCACAATTATTTTTGTGTGTGTGTATATATATGTATACACACACACACACACATATATATATATATATACATATACATATATATGTATACATATATATGTGTGTGTGTATAGAAAAATTTGCCATATTAATGGCAATTAACAGTGTAAAATGCCAAATAAAACGATAATTATATTCGATTGATGAAATGAGAAATTATATATAAAAGTCAAAGTCAAGTCCAATAAATTGCTATATATGCCAAAAGTCAATTAAAAGGTGAAAATAAGAAAGTAATGAAAATTTTGTAATTAAATTGCTAAAAGAGTATTTTTGTAATAAATTGAAAAGTTTAGGACCAAAGTGCGAGGCTTGCCAAAGTTTAGGAATGATTTGAAATACTGTTAAAAATGTTAAAAAGTTCTTTTGATAAGAAAAATATGATTTTTAGCATAATTAATGTAATTATGCTTATTTGAAAAATTCTTCGATTCATAGTCACCACTGAGTATGTTTAGTGCTCGGCACGTAATATTCACTATGTGCAGGTTCTGAAGAGTAGCTGGAGCATGGTATACAGTGGAGCAAAGATTGAAGAAAAAAAGAAAGTTTTAATTATTTTATATTTTGGCATGTATATATTTAGATATTTGAAGGACTAGACTATATTTGATCACTAAATTATTGTGACTATAATTATGTGTTTTGTCAGTAAGTATTTTTGAGTGGATATGTTTGATATGTGAATGAATATTTGGAATATGTATTTATGTCTTTTATAAATAGTTGTTCCTCTGAGAGGCTGTGGCTTGTCTGTTTTTCAGGGGAACTAGTAAGTATATAACCATTATGATGCCAAATTTTTGGTGAAATAAATAGTATTTTTAGATAGTTTTAAATCAATGACAAATTAGTTGTGAATTTGAATAATGATTAAGTATTGATGGTCAATGAATTTGGTTAAGAATTTTAAAAAAAAAATCGGCTTACCGCTTGATTTCGTATCTGAAAAACTATTACAGTAAGAGTGTTACAATTGTTGTGTGGTAGAAATTGTTAGGTCATTCTTATAAAACCTTTTTATTCTTGTTTTGGTTGTGTTTTCTCGAAAAGATTTGGTTTGAAAGTTGTTTTTTCCTTGTATTTAGTCTTCCTTTTATCTCCTTGCTGTATCTATTGTCGATAGGGATTTTATTTTAAAAAGAGAAAGAAAACTAGCTATTATCAGGCCAATACAGCCGTGTAGCATTTAATGCACACCCGTGCGTTAAGTGATGCATGGTCCAAAATACGTTTTCTTACTTTTTAAGGTGAAAAAGTTATCCATATGTTGTTAAACATGCCCTTGTGCATTTTTGACATAAGCACTGAATCCTCGTTCTCTTTTTCATTTATTTATCTCAATTTCCTTGTTATATCTTTTTATCTTTTATTTATTTTAATTATCTCTGTTATCATTATTATTATGGTATCTAACCTCTTTATGAGTGCAGCCAGGCGAGCACTACAGGTAAGTTCACAATCCCTCTTAGAAAAGCCTTCGTAGATGAAAAATATCACAAAAATATTTATAGTGAATAATTGGGATATTTCATTAATAAAATCGAACTAATATCCATATTTTTTCCTAGAAAATTCATATGTACAAATTTAGCTTTTAATAATGTAAATAATTTTTGTACATAATTAAATAATTCGGGACGTTTGTTTAACAAAACTTGGACTAGTAATTCCTTATCTTCGAAACATCACAATGAAAAATTTCTTCATTAATCCACATGCGAGGACCAACGTTCTCACAAAAAATGTTATAATAAATTATCCGATTTATGGATGCTTTTACTACTTTAACTCTATGCCATGATTTATCGCTTTCTTACGTGATTGGGTATGCCTTTAATTTTTATATTTTCTCTAATCTTGCATGAAAGAAAATGGATAACATGATTAATTTGAAAGCCATTTCATCACATTTATCAAAGGTAAAAATAAGAGCAGAGTATCGAACCATCTCTGGATTTTTAGCCTCACGACATCAAAACACCCTTTTTTCCAATGTTCTATTAGATGGCTACTCCTTACTATCAGACTTGTGGTGCCCAACTAGACACCTCCTAATCATCGATCATTAGTGATGAGACAGGGATACCTATGCAAGCCATCTTATTCCTCTCAAGGTCTAAGATTCAACAAGTCAAGTTGAGTTCTTTTCCTATTATGAAATGATCGTCGGCCTAGGAAGGTAACCTTAATCTGGTCGAATCCTAAAAATGGGATTGAACCACTAAAGGTCAAAGGTTTCCTTACTTGAGCTCGATAATCCTTTGGTTTCAGAGGTGAATCAAGTATTTTGGGATCCGAAAGAAAGAGAGCACACGTCACACACCTCCTACTGCAAAGTCTGTACATCCTCTAGCAAGCCTTATAAAGATTGTACAATAATCGGTAAGCCTTGTAAAGACTGTACCATTAAGATCAACTATAACATTTGCTCATATTGCCTATTGGATGTCTCTAGTGCTACCAACCTCGTAGAGAAGTCATTTGATGGTGTGGCTGTAGGTACTTGTGTAGGAGATGGTGAAAGTACGGTCAATGTCGATGCCTCTAGATGTCCATAAGGCGGGGTCAAAGAAGATTAAACTCTTGGGTGCCTGTAAGGAGAAAACCTCATAGCTAATAACCTCTGGTGTCTAGTAAGAGATATGGGGTACGCTGGTGACCCATCAAGGAGATCATGCAAATTAAGCTTAAGGTCAAACTCGTAGTCTAAACCCTATCCTCTATGGCTCTTGAGATTCACGAGGCTCTTCTAGCTGATCCTACAATTGAGGTGGCTACTCTTCGGGTACTTGAGGCTATGTTAGTGCCTCGCTTATTTCCTGTGCCTATCCATCATCCTCACTCGCTACATCTGGAACTATGGAATCAAGGCTAGGTCTAGCTTGAGACTCTGGTACCGTCAATAATCTATACTGGTTCTCTTGCCCTTCTATAGGCTTGACCATGTATATAGTGATCGTTGTCTGGAGGTTTATGTGAATGCTCTTCATGATGGGATCCTTAAAATGATCCTTCTCCAGCCGAAGGGATATCAGTAACCTGGTGATAACCCCACATATGCACACCTACATCCCTATCGTAGTGCTCACTCTGGTCAGTGCAGAGATGATCTTATAGGTGATATCTGTGTGTTAACCCTCCTGTATCCTCCATAAACTGGTAACATCCACCGAGTTGATATTACCCGGGCTCTCCGTATGCCCTAAGTATGAGGTAGATAGTACCTTCTGCAAGTATCTATATATCTGAAGAGCTAACATCATGTTATTCACCTTGTTGGAGTCATATACTGCTCTGATAAAGTCACAACCCTCCACCTATCCTTATCCATCATCCGTGGTGGTGTAAATGTGCTCAGACCGCTAGAAAGTCTCATGGCCTCTGCAAACCTACAGTGAGTGATACTGAAAGGAATCCCTATAGCTCTGAACCACACTTCCCCCTATCGGGTGTCTGACCATTGATATCTTCCATACTCAATGGTGGTGAGTACCTCCCATATGATTTGTGGATAGGTGTAATAGGCTGGGGGAAAAAAGTCTGTCTATCCTGCTTTAGCTAAAAGTCTATAGGCCTCCTCGAGCAGCCTAAAGTCCTTCAAAAACTATCTAGACATGAATTAACTTGCTCTCTATTGAACCTCATCCAAAGCTCGATACCTGGTAGCTTGTCTAGGTACTATGCAGTTCAGTACTAATTGGGATGGCTGAGGATGCGCTTTTTTACAAGGCATTTTGTAAAGGTTTTACATGTTAACTTGTGTTTGACTCTAATGGGTAGTAAGGCAGAATATCAAAATTATGCAAGAGGTGCATACATAATTTAACAATTATACACATAAAAAATGAGATGAGAATGTCTTTCACATTTTATGATAAATCAAATAAAATTTGGACAGCATTCTGGCTAGGAATGACACTACCTCTTGCATAAGGAATGCATCTAAACAACACCCCGCAAGCCATAGGCCATTTAGACCACTAAACAATACAATTATCAACACTTCATGCTTCACAAAAAAATTAAAATAAGATAGAAATTTGGTAGTATTTTGACTAGCAATGATACTACCTTCCTACATAAGGAATGTATTTAAACAACACACCGCAAGCCACTGGCCATTTAGGCCTCCAAATAGTTACAAATTAAAAATACTCACGCTTGGTGTAATATCAACAAAAATGCACCTAAAAATTCAAAGATCACATACATTATTGTCTAAAAATGGAGAGCTATTGATTTACGTGCTTACACATGAAGCTTTTAACTAACTACAGTACCATGTAAAGAAAACTTGGCATTTTATTCTATGTTACTTACAATACAAGGTATCATTAATTTTCAAGCTAAAACTAGGCAACAAAAAAATATAATACTAAATATAGATATAACAACAAGTTCTTGCATCAATCATGCCTAAAACTAAAGTTTTCTAGCCTGAGTTATATTCTAACTTAAAAAATAAGAAAAATAATAAAAAGAGTTAAATTGTATTTACTTGAAAAAGGCATAAAGGAAAAAGAAAAAATGGTGGAAAATATAGCTTCTTGATGTGCAACTCATTTCTAGGAGTTTGTAGGCACAAACAGCTCTTAAATTGAACGTCGAATGAGAGAAAACGACTTAAAAAATCGAAATTGAAGCTTAAAAAACAGAAAAATGGAGGTTTGGCAAGAAAATGAGGAAGAAGGGGGTTTATATACCCTCTCAAGAGAGGGACAGGACAGAAAGCTCGTCCTTCACCTGGTGATAGACAGGTCGAACATGTGTCCCATCTCTTAGGCTAAAAGACCAAAATGCCCCTCATTTTCTTTTTCCTAAAATTTTCTCATTTTAACTCTATTTTCTTCGATTTTTTAAGCGTTTTCATTGATGTTTTGAATTCTATCCATCTAAAATTGAAACAACATTATTTACACTATGAGTTAACATATTATTTTACTATATTTACAAGCTTTAATTACTCTTTTAATACAGATAATTGTACAAAAGTTTGAAATACTTCTTAAAATTTAGATGCCCTTAGACACATATGAATTTTCACATTCCAAACCTCTCGGGCTTGACTATTCAGGTTATTGGGTCTTTTAGATTCCCTGCAAAATGCAAACAAAGGCAACAATATGTACATGTAATGCATGGGACATGCAAAATGTGACTTTTGGCCTTTCAGAGGTGAGGAATGGGCAGGTCGTGGTTTGCTTAGTGGTGAGGGATGGGTGTCCCTTATCACTTTTCCATAAATAGTGCTCGATTTTCTTAGTGTTTTTTTTTTTACCTTTGACCTTTAACTTGCAGGAAGCTTTTACCATGTATTTTTTATCTCTATTTTTTTTTCTTTTCTATTTTTCCTACTTGCTTTCCTTTCAGTCATTTATTATTTTCCAAGTCACTCCTATATTCTAGACTGCTTAGAAACCCTATTACCATGACTACTAGACTTGCTAAAATGCACCATTTCCTGGTTAACCCAAATATTTGGAATAACACTCTCTTACTCCTTTACTCATCTCTGAGATTTTTTAGGAGAAATTTTCTTGATAAACACTTATTGCCTATTGCTCTTCAATTTTAGGACCTAAGGCTCTATGTATTTCAATTCACTCATTACGAATTATACCCTCTTTCTGAAGAGTTTATTGCCATAGTAGGTGTCAGGTTTGATCTTGATGTCCAACCATGCCTACCTCCTTCTGTGGTTAGCTACCCCAAAAAGGTGGTCCATGCTGTGGGTGTTCTTTCTTTCGAGGCTACAGATTTGGTACCCTAAGGGAAGAAATTTTAGTTGGAGTGGCTAATTAATATCCTTTCTAATTTCGATGATGTTCCCACCTTTCATTCTGGCATGGTATTGCTTTGTTGCCTTGCTTTGTAATGGCCTCAACACTGGGTCAGCCGTGAATAGTATTTTTTGATGGTGAATAGTGCTTTTCGGGCCCGAAAGGACACCCGAAAGTCAAAAATATTTTATTAGACCATCGAAAAGTATTGGTCATGGTGAGTCCGAGGTTGAAATTTGAAGTAAAATTGAGGCCAAATAGGCTTTCAAATGTCAAAAATACGAAAAAAGTTAACCAATCAATTTCCCTGGTAAGGAAGGTGATTTGATTTTGCGTAAATAATTAAAAATAGTAAATGAACTCTGAATATTACCAAATTTTGCTTGCCTGCATAAATTTTTGTGTAGAATATTTTAGTGATGAGAATGGAATTTTTTGGTGACACCAGCAGTTGTCGAATCGGACCGATAAGTTTGAATCGGATCGATAACGAACTCCGATTGAGCCAAAAATTTACGTGCTAGCTATTTTTGATGTGATAAGAGTGATGGAATTATTTTTAGATTAATTTGATGGCTGGAAGAGAGAGAATTTTAATTGGGCCTTTAGGAGCCTAAATTGGGCCTTTTAAGTTAAATGGGCAAAGCCCATCATTTTGGCCCAATTTTGGACCCATTAGGGAGGTTTATAAGAGCTAAAATTCTGGAGAAAAGTCCAAAATTAGCTCATCTTCCTCCTTCCTCTCCTTTGGTCGAATACACCTTCTATTTCTTCTCTCTCTCTTTTGCTTCTTAACCACTCAAAATCTCTCTTAAATTTCAACTTAGAAGTTGTAGTTCCATCCCTCTAGATCACTAATATAGCTTCACTTGATTGATTTGGGCAAGGGATGTGAAGAAATCAAGGAAATAAAGAAAAAGGGGTAAGTTGGAACTTGTGAATCTTAGTGTTTTAATTTGATTCCTTAGTGGTTTTCTATAGATTTTTGGGTGTAGATTATGATTATGAGGTTGCTTTTTGCATTTGAGAATAAGAAAATGAAGAAAACTAAGCCTGAATGGGCTGCCTATGTAGGTGGTGAAGAAAGAGGGAGTTTTTCAAAGGACAAAGGCAAGGAAAAGGAAGCCTAGACTCCCTAATTCAAGAGAAAATTATAAGTGACTAATTAATCTTTACATTTTCTAAGTTTATGAATTTTTCTTAATTACGTAATTAGGGAAAAAATAATTAAAGTTGTTAATTTATGGCACTAATGTTAGGGTAAATGAAATTAATCATGAAAGAAGATAAAATAAAGACTTTAATGTAAGAAATACAATTTTTAGGAAGGTGAATTAGGGTTGGCCGAATTTAATTATTAGGGTATATAGTGAGAAAATTGCATAAAAATAATAATTGTTAGCTTAAATTAATAGTATACTTGATAATTAATGTGTATGAATTTTTAAAGAATATTTGGAAATTAATTGGTATTTTTTTTATTATGTATAGTATATATACATAAGGAAAGTTGTGATTTATAGGGAATTAAGTAATTATTTTGATGAAAAATGATAATAAATAATAAATAATGCATAAATAAATTTTATTAGCATTTATGGAAATTATTAGACTTTTATTTGAAATTTTAATGTATTATGTGTAATGAAAATAATTGGGTTACTAATGAATAATTGCATGAAAACATTAAAAAATGTGAAATTATATGAATATAAATGATAGTCAATGAAAAAGAAATAAAAAGTCAATTGATGAATGTTTTGAAAAATTAAAAGAATTAATAAAGTAATTATTCTGTGCCCTTAGGATTAGTCTGGCAGTAAAAACTAGTTCTGGATATAATTGGCTAGCCAAAGGAACACTCTTTACCGTGGTGCAAGTCATGGCGACTTGCTTAGCTATGGGTAGGATCATTGATCTCCATAGCTTCAGTGTAAAGTGAAAGTGAAAAGTGCAGTGTTTTGAGAATGGTTCCTTGGAAATCATTTCTCTTTTTAGTGGGACCTGTGGGGTCCATGCTCCGTGTATCCGGTTCGAGATTTTCTGCTGGGTCTGTACTAGGGGCATAATGGTAATAAAATGAAAAAGAAATGAAAAGAAAATGAAAAGTAAGAAAAAAAGTGAAAAAGGATCAAAATGAAAGAAAAATAAAGTTTAGGGATAAAACGGTAATTTTTCCAAAAAGTATAAAAAGTTCGTAAATTAAATTAGAATTGATGAAATAAGGATAAAACAGTCCGATAATAGTTAAATTATTTAGAAAGTGAATTTTATTAACAATAAGGACTAAAATGTAATTTTTCTTATAAATGACAAATTAAGTGTAAAGAGATGTAATTTGCCTTAATTATTAGTATGAAAATCATTATTGAACCTACAGTGGCAAAATTGTAATTATGTGATTAAAATGGTAAATCTTATAAGAAATATTAATCAGTGTTATGAATGCAATAATGAATGATTTTGTGCTCATGCTTATCCGTATAGGTTATCATTTAAGATTAATAATGAAAATGTTAGGAAATGTATCAATTATTAGTCACCATTGAGCATGTTGAGTGCTCAACGTGTAGTTTTACTGCGCGCAGTTAATCAGAAGGAGGAGGAACAAGAATTCAGATTGAAAGACTTCTTTTAGGATGCTCTAGTCCATAAATTTTGGCATGTATATATGTGTACAACTTTACTTTTTGTTATGTAATGTAAACGAAAGTTATTTTTAGTTAAGTAGTGTTTGGATTGTGAATTAATGGAATGGATGGAAATGAATGTTATTATTGTTGTTATTGCTATGGATTTTTGTGCCTCTGAGAGGCTGTGTAATTTGTTGCTTTTCAGGGGGCTAGCACTATGTACAGCTGTTATATTGTAAAATTTTTATTAAATGCATAGTAAATTGGACAGTTATAAGTCATCGGAAAAAGGATAGCTATTGGTTAAGTAAAGGTTAATAAGTTGTTAAATATAGAGGTTAAGTTGAAAACAAAAATTCGGTCTTCGGTATGCCAGTACAGTGTTAGGAGGGATAAAAGTGTTACATTTTGTGGTATCATAGCAAGGTTTAGACGGTTCTAAGATCGGAGTGGGTGTAATGTTTGATTTAAATCAATTATATACATGCCAATTGTTATTTTGAGAAGTTATTTTGGAATTAATGAATTCTTGCTCCTTTCTGTTTTATAGTGAAAAGATGTCTGGTGAGCCGAGTCGTGAGGCAAAAGATAACAGGAGTGAGACCTCAAGCAAATGGGGCAACAGGAGGTCCCACAGCAGCAGGCACCTCCATCAGTAGCGCCTCCTCCACCTCTTCCTCCTCAGTTGGATTTTCTCAATCTGATGTCTGATTACATCCAGCAGCGACTTCGGGCTACACAGGCTCAAGCACCACCACCAGTGGTTCAGGTTCAGCAGCCTGCTCCTCCTAGAAGAAGACCTATATTAGAGCAATTGAAAAGATTGGGAGCAGAGGATTTTACTAGTGAGGACCCTTTGACACCAGTAGCTACAGAGGCTTGGCTTTTTAAAATAAAGAGACTGTTTGAAATCACTTATAGTTCTGAAGAAGAGAAGCTTGATGGTATTATTGCCTTGCTTCAGGGTCCAGCTTTCATCTGGTGGGATTCAGTCCAGAGACACACACCTGCAGATCGTTTAAATTGGAAGTTTTTCATTGATCAGTTTGAGAAGAAATATGTTGGGTCTGTATACAAGCTTGCTATGCAAGATGCTTTCTGGAGGTTGAGGCAAGGAAATCGCACAGTGGCTGAGTATGATAGAGAATTTAAGCGCTTGAGCGCTTATTTAGATGAGGGTATAGCCACAGAAGAGAGATTATGTCAGCATTTCGAGAGGGGATTGCGTGCCGAGTTGAGGCAGATCTTAGGGGCCCAGAGATACCCAGATCTGAGGGCCATGATTGATGCAGCTCTCAAGCTAGAAACTACTCAGGCTGAACAAGCAGAGCAGCAATCCTGATTCCAGCAGAAAAGAAAGCAAGGACAGAGTAGTGGGAGGTCAGGATAGGGTAAGAAGCAAAAGGGTCAGCAGGCACCTCAGGGCCATCCCCCAGCAGGCAGAGGACAGGGTAGTGCCTCATGTGGCAAGCCTACTACCACCACGGCATTTAGTACACCCTGAGGTAGAGAGAGTGGATCAACAGTATAGTGTGAGCACTATGGCAGGACACACCCTGGGGAGTGCAAATTTCTGACATGAGCCTGTTTTAAGTGTGGGTCCAGAGGGCACCAAATTAAAGATTGCCCGATGATTCAGACTGCTTCATTAGCTTCACCAGTTTCTGGTACTGGATCTTCTCACCTTGTGGGCATAGTAGGGGAGCAGCCCCTAATCTGTCAGCCTCCAGACCGATTAGCCAGTCGTCTCAGGGATAGAGGCGGTCGGGGGGACAGACATATGCTGTGAGAGCTCGTGAAGAGGAGGATGCTCCTGATGTGATTGTGGGTAAGTTCATTCTATCATCTGATTCAGTATATGCATTGATAGATCTAGGCTCCACACATTCTTATATTAGCACAGAGCTGGCACGAGGTAAAGGGATGAAAGAGGCCTACTTGGACCAGGACATCTTGGTGAGTAATCCTCTGGGACATAGTGTGGTAGTGAATCAGGTATATAAATAGTGTCCTATCAGTGTCCAGGGACATGTATTCCCAGCAAATCTTATCGAATTGCCCTTTCGCGAGTTTGATTTGATTCTTGGGATGGATTGGCTATCCGCTCACCAAGCGATTGTCGACTGCAAGAAAAAGAGGGTTACCCTACAACTTCAGAGTGGTGATGATATTACCGTTGTAGGTGTGAGATCTGACTTTCTATCTGATGTGATATCAGCTACTACAGCAAAAAATTTGATTAGAAAAGGTTGTGAAGCATTTATGTGTTATGTAGTAGAGACAAAGAAAGACAGTTTAAAGGTATCAGATGTGCCTACAGTTAGGGAGTTCCAGGATGTGTTCCCAGATGAACTTCCAGGATTACCACCTACTAGAGAGGTGGAATTCTCCATTGAGGTCACTCCTAGCACTGCTCCTATCTCTATTGCTCCGTACAAAATGACACCTGTAGAATTGAAAGAATTAAAAGTCCAGCTTCAGGAGTTACTCGATAAGGGGTTTATTAGACCCAGTACTTCTCCGTGGGGAGTACTTATTTTATTTGTAAAGAAAAAGGATGGGACCCTTCGACTGTGCATAGATTACATACAGTTGAATAAAGCTACGATCAAGAACAAGTATCCCCTTCGTCACGACTTGTTTGATCAGCTTAAAGGAGTGGGTGTTTTCTCCAAGATAGATTTGAGATCAGGCTACTATCAAATGGGGGTAAAAGAAAATGATGTACCTAAGACTGCTTTTCGTACTAGGTATGGCCATTATGAGTTTTTGGTCATTCCATTTGGGCTTACAAATGCACCAGTAGCTTTCATGGACCTGATGAACAGAGTTTTTCACCCCTACTTGGATCAATTTATAATGGTCTTCATTGATGACATACTGGTGTATTCCAAGACACCGAAGGATCATGATAGACATCTAAGGATTGTATTGCAGACCTTGAAAGAAAAGCAGTTGTATGCCAAGTTCAGTAAATGTGACTTTTGGCTAAACGCAGTATCCTTCTTGGGACATGTTATTTCTGCAGAGGGCATTAAAGTAGATCCTTCAAAGATTGAAGCAATCCTTCAGTGGAAGCCACCCAAGAATGTAACCAAAGTGCGAAGTTTTCTGGGTTTAGCTGGATACTATAGGAGATTTATCAAGGGCTTCTCCATCATTGCAGTTCCTATGACACGACTGCTACAGAAAAATGTCAAATTTGTGTGGACTGACAAGTGCCAAGAGCATTTTGAGAAGTTAAAGACGATGTTGATAGAAGCTCTTATACTTACTCAACCTGAGTCAGGCAAGGACTTCGTGATCTATAGTGATGCTTCCAGGAATGGTTTAGGCTGCGTTCTGATGCAGGAGGGCAAGGTAATAGCTTATGCTTCCTGGGAACTCAAAACTCATGAGAAAAACTATCCCACTTATGATTTAGAGTTAGCAGCCATTGTTTTTGCATTAAAGATTTGGAGGCATTACTTATATGGAGAAAGATGCTACATTTACTCAGATCACAAGAGTTTAAAGTATTTGCTTACCCAAAAAGAACTCAATCTTAGACAGAGATGCTGGTTGGAGTTGATCAAAGACTATGATTGCTACATCGACTACCATCCAGGAAAAGCAAATGTAGTGGCTGATGCGCTCAATAGGAAATTTATGTCAGGTAATGTTAATGTTTTGAAATGAACTTGTGCAAGCCATTGATAAGTGTAAATGATTAATAGTGATCTTTGCAGCTCTTCGGGCAATGAATACCAGCCTAAGTTTAGCGTCAGATGGAGCTATAGTAGCGAAATTGTGAGTCAAACCAGATTTTGTACATCAAGTGAAAGCGGCTCGGAAAGAAGATAATAGTCTAAAGGCTATTGTGGATAAGATGCAGCATGACAGTGTAAATGAATACTCATTGTTAGATGATGGAAACCTCTATTTCAAAGGAAGACTTTGTGTGCCAGCTCAGGAAGAATTTAAGAAAGAGATTCTGATAGAAGTACACTTTAGTAGCTATGTTATGCATCCTAGGAGTAATAAAATATATCATGATTTGAAAGTCTACTATTGGTGGCCAGGCATGAAGCGGGATGTGGCTGAATTTGTAGGCAAATGTCTAACTTGTCAACAGGTGAAAGCAGAGCATCAAGTTCCTTCTGGACTACTTCAACCACTTGTTATTCCAGAGTGGAAATGGGATCAGGTGACCATGGACTTTGTGACTGGGCTACCTATGACTCTATGGAAACATGATGCCATTTGGGTAATAGTTGATCGCCTCACCAAATCAGCTCATTTCTTGCCAGTTCGGATGGATTTCTCTTTGACCAGGCTGGTAGAACTCTACATAAAGGAGGTGGTTAGATTGCATGTAGTGCCTACATCCATTGTATCAGATAGGGATCCCAGGTTTACTTCTCACTTCTTGAAGAGTTTTCAGGATGCTTTGGGTACTAAGCTTCGTTTCAGTACAGCTTTTCATCCTCAGACTAATGGATAGTCCGAGCGAGTGATTTAGACATTAGAGGATATGCTTCAGTGTTGTATCCTTGAATTTGGTACTAATTGGGAAAAACATTTGCCATTAGCTGAGTTCGCTTACAACAACAACTATCAATCTAGTTTGAAAATGGCTCTATTTGAAGCATTGTATGGTAGGAAGTGCATGACTCGTTTGTGCTGGACTGAGTTGAGTGAGAGGAAGCTTTTGGGTTCGGACTTAATTCGTGACTTTGAAGAAAAGGTCAAGATCATTAAAAGCATATTGAAGGAAGCAATGGATCGTCAGAAGTCCTATGCAGATTTAAAGAGAAAAGATATCGAGTTTCAGGTCGAAGATAAGGTCTTTTTGAAGGTATCTCTATGGAAAAAGGTTCTGAGATTTGGAAAGAAGGGCAAGTTAAGCCCTAGATTTATTGGTCCATATAAGGTACTTCAACGAGTGGGTCCTGTGGCCTATAGATTGAAACTGCCATCTGCTTTGGAGAAGATACATGATGTCTTCCATGTGTCCATGCTCCGGAGATACAAGTCTGATCCGAGCCATATGATAGCACCTGAAGAGATACAAGTTCAGGCTGACATGAGTTATGAAGAAAGACCAGTAAAGATTTTGGATAGGGAAGTCCAACAGCTTCGGAACAAATAGATTCCTTTGGTGAAAGTCCTATGGCATCACCATAATGTCGAAGAGGCAACATAGGAACCCGAAGCAAAGATGAGACAGCATTATCCTCCACTTTTCAGTTCAGGTAAATTTTGAGGATAAAATTTCTTTTAGTAGGGGAGAAATGTAATGGCCTCAACACCAAGTCAGCCGTGAACAGTACTTCCCAATGGTGAATAGTGCTTTTCGGACCCGAAAGGACACCCGAAAGTCAAAAATATTTTATTGGACTATCGGAAAGTATTGGTCATGGTGAGTCCGGGGTTGAAATTTGAAGTGAAATTGAGGCCAAATAGACTTCCAAAGGTCAAAAATACGAAAAAGTTAGCGAGTCAATTTTTCTGATAGGGAAGGTGACTTAATTTTGCGTAAATAATTAAAAATAGTAAACAAACTCCGAATATTGCCAGATTTTGCATGCCTACATGAATTTTTGTCTAGAATATTTTAGTGATGAGAATGGAATTTTTCGGTGACACCGGCAATTGTCGAATCGAATCGATAACGAACTCTAATTGAGCCAAAAATTTGGGTGCTAGCTATTTTTTATGTGATAAGAGTGATTGAATTATTTTTAGAGTGATTTGATGGCTAGAAGAGAGAGAATTTTAATTAGGCCTTTAGGGGCCTAAATTGGGCCTTTTAAGTTAAATGGGTAAAGCCCATCATTTTGGCCCAATTTTGGGCCCATTAGGGAGGTTTATAAAAGCCAGAATTCTGGAGAAAAGTCTAGAAATTAGCTCATCTTCCTCCTTCCTCTCCTTTGGCCGAATACACCTTCCATTTCTTCTCTCTCTCTTTTGCTTCTTAACCACTCAAAATCTCTCCTAAATTTCAACTTAGGAGTTGTAGTTCCATTCCTCTAGATCACTAATGTAGCTTCACTTGATTGATTTGGGCAAGGGAAGTGAAGAAATCAAGGGAAGAAAAAAAAGGGTAAGTTGGAACTTGTGAATCTTAGTGTTTTAATTTGATTCCTTAGTGGTTTTTTATAGATTTTTGGGTGTAGATTATGATTATGAGATTGGTTTTTGCATTTGAGAACAAGAAAATAAAGAAAACTAAGCTTGAATGGGCTGCCTATGTAGGTGGTAAAGAAAGAGGGAGTTTTTCAAAGGACAAAGGTAAGGAAAAGGAAACCTAGACTCCCTAATTGAAGATAAAATTATAAGTGACTAATTAATCTTTACATTTTCTAAGTTTATGAATTTTCTTAATTATGTAATTAGGGAAAAAATAATTAAAGTTGTTAATTGATGGCACTAATGTTAGGATAAATGAAATTAATTATGAAAAAAGATAAAATAAAGACTTTAATGTGAGAAATACAATTTTTAAGAAGGTGAATTAGGGTTGGCCGAATTTAATCATTAGGGGTATATATTGAGAAAATTGCATAAAAATAATAATTGTTAGCTTAAATTAATAGTAGATTTGATAATTAATGTGTATGAATTTTTAAAGTATATTTGAAAATTAATTGGTAATTTTTTTGATTATGTATAGTATATGTACATAAGGAAAGTGTGATTTATAGGGAATTAAGTGATTATTTTGATGAAAAATGATAATAAATAATAAATAATGCATAAATAAATTTTATTAGCATTTATGGAAATTATTAGAATTTTATTTGAAATTTTAATGTATTATGTGTAATGAAAATAATTGGGTTACTAATGAATAATTGCATGAAAATATTGAAAAAGGTGAATTTATATGAATATAAATGATAGTCAATGAAAAAGGAATAAAAAGTCAATTGATGAATGTTTCAAAAAATTAAAAGAATTAATAAAGTAATTATTCTGTGCCCTTAGGATTAGTCTAGTAGTAAAAACTAGTTCTGAATATAATTTGCTAGCCATAGGAACACTCTTTACCGCGGTGCAAGTCATGGCGACTTGCTTAGCTATGGGTAGGATCATTGATCTCCATAGCTTCAGTGTAAAGTGAAAGTGAAAAGTGCAGTGTTTTGAGAATGGTTCCTTGGGAATCATTTCTCTTTTAGTGGAACCCATGGGGTCCATGTTCCATGTATCCGGTCCGAGATTTTCTGTTGGGTTTGTACTAGGGGAATAATGGTAATAAAATGAAAAAGAAATGAAAAGAAAATGAAAATTAAGAAAAGAAAGTGAAAAAGGATCAAAATGAAAGAAAAAGAAAGTTTAGGGGTAAAACGATAATTTTTCCTAAAAGTGTAAAAAGTTAGTAAATTAAATGAGAATTGATTAAATAAGGATAAAACGGTCCGATAATAGTTAAATTATTTAGAAAGTGAATTTTATTAATAATAAGGACTAAAATATAATTTTGTTTATAAATGACAAATTAAGTGTAAAGAGATGTAAATTGCCTTAATTATTAGTATGAAAATCATTATTGAACCTATAGTGGTAAAATTGTAATTATTTTATTAAAATGGTAAATCTTATAAGAAATATTAAGTCAGTGTTATGAATGCAATAATGAATGATTTTGTGCTCATGCTTATCCATATAGGTTATCATTTAAGATTAATAATGAAAATGTTAGGAAATGTATCGATTATTAGTCACCACTGAGCATGTTGAGTGCTCAGCGTGTAGTTTTACTGCGCGCAGGTAATTAGGAGGAGGAGGAGCAAGAATTCAGATTACAAGATTTCTTTTAAGATGCTCTAGTCCATAAATTTTGGCATGTATATATGTGTACAACTTTACTTTTGGTTATGTAATGTAAACGAAAGTTATTTTTAGTTAAGTAGTGTTTGAATTGTGAATTAATGGAATGGATGAAAATGAATGTTATTATTGTTGTTATTGCTATGGATTGCTGTGCCTCTGAGAGGCTGTGTAATTTGTTGCTTTTCAGAGGGCTAGCACTATGTACAGCCATTATATTGCAAAATTTTTATTAAATGCATAGTAAATTGGACAGTTATAAGTCATCGGAAAAATGATAACTATTGGTTAAGTAAAGGTTAATAAGTTGTTAAATATAGAGGTTAAGTTGAAAAAAAAAATTCGGTCTTCGGTATGCTAGTACAGTGTTAGGAGGGATAAGGGTGTTACATGCTTGATGCTTGTTAACATATGGCAGTGACTTCATGGTTGCAGATTATAGGTTATTCAATGTTGTGAAAGGTATACGATGGGGGTAAAATGTGTTCCCTATGATTGTGGTTGAGACCATCATTGGTCTGGATACCATTTGTCATAACTCCTATGCTCAGCTTGGTTCTTCTTCCTTTTTCACAAGCAGTCCTATACTCCTTTATGTACATTTTATAATTTTAAAGGTAGTACACCCTTTGTGGATTTTTATACTAGCTTTTCTCATTAAAATATATGTTTTTTTCCAATTTTTACGCATTTCGATAACTTATTTTTGCTTGAGAAGGATCCAACTCACCCAACGGCTTTTTTCAGGTATGGATTTGTGAAAAATTGGAGCTGTCATTAGATCCCCTCGGATCAAAGATACTGACATTTATCCTGTCAGTTACATAATAGTCCAATGCTTATAGCGCAAGTTTCAGTCAGCCTAGGATGCAGTGGATTGGCTAGGTCATTCGAGAGATACAGACATCAGGTTTAGGTGTTCATGGTTGTCCATTACCTTTGTGGTTATGGATAGAGAATCGGGATGCATCCCTCTTTGTAGGCTTTATTGGGCTACTTTTTATGTCACCACCTATTGTGTTCGTCAGTTTAGGGGTAGACAGGACATTATTAGGCATCCTTTGGGCTTTCGATGAGGCATTATTACTACTCATTTCATGATAGAGTACTATAAGAGGATCTAAACTTAGCTACCAGTGAGGACTACCATTCCCGGTACTAGTGCTTATGATTTACTACTCTTGCCTTATACAAATAATGAGTCACTAGCCAAGCCATCGATAAGAGGCTTTCCCACCTACGACATTTAGATGGAGAGAGAGATTTCAAACTGATAGATTAGATTTGATATTTTTATAGATTATGTTTCTTTCCTTTTGTTTTTTGAATATGTAAAAGATATGCTACTTTTGTTACATGGATGTTTGCATGAATGATATTTCTTATAGGTTTCCATATACATGATAATTATTTGATGTTAATACAATGATACATATTATTCAATCTCGAATGAAAATTTACAAGCATCATAACTCCTGTCATCAATTAGCCATCTTGAATTTCTTATTTGATTATTTTCTCTCAGCCTCTGATTTTTGCCCAGGGTGCCTTTTTCGGAATTTACCTTCACGAGGCACCTAATTTTATCAAAGCCACTATTTTTTTTTCTGATTTTCGACCCATGGGATATTTATCCTCTTCATTTTCTCTTTTTATCTTTAGCCATATAACCTTTTCAATCTGTTAATATTCACAGGTTCTCTAAATTCGTTGCCTTCACTGTCTGATAAGACAACTGCTCCCTTTAATAGTAGCTTTTTCACACAAAAGGTCTTTCCTACATAAGTCTAAATTTTTCTCGAATGTCTAGAATCCCTGGCTTTATCTGCTTGAACATCAAATCTTCTTCTTTCAGGGGGTGTTTCATAACCTTCTTCCTAATGAGTGAGCAAGCCTTTTTTGGTAGACTTGATTGTGATAGTAAGTTCTTATCATATCCCTATCTAACAGGTTGAGTTATACTAGTCTTTGCCTAGCTCATTTTATTTCTGGTATTTTAACTTCCAAAATTACCCTTAAAGATTTATATTCGATCTTTATTGGCTATATCGCTTCTGTCCCGTAAATCAAAGAAAATAATGTACCCCCTGTTGATATTCTAGTTGTGGTCTTATATCTCTATATTGCAAAAGGAAGTTTATCAGCCTACTATTTGTAGGTTTGAACCATTTTGGCCGGAATTCTCTTCACATTCTTATTAGCTACTTCAACCACTCAATTTGCTCGAGGCCTGAAAGGAGAAGACTTATGGTTTTGAACTCCATATTTGGTAAGCATCTGTTTGGTTTCGCCTGCGAACTGTAATCCATTATTTGACACTATATGATGAGGTAATCCATATTTGCATATCAAATTCTTCTCAATAAACTTAGCCATATCTTGTGCATCCACTTTCTTAAAAGATTCTGCTTCCACCCACTTGGTGAAGTAATCGATGGCTACTATTATAAATTTATGTCCCTTAAAAGCAAATGGATGAATCATTCCTATAATGTCTATCCCCTATACGGTGAAAGGCCAAGGTGATGCAAGATTACATAATTCGAATAGAGGCAAATGCCTTAGGATTGCATACTATTGGCACAACTAGCATTCCTTGATGTATTTAGAACAATTGGTGTCCATTGTGAGACAAAAGAAGCCTTACCTCATAATCTTCTTTGCTAAAGCTAGACCATTCATATGGGCTCCGTACACTTTTGCATGTACTTCTTCCATTACTTTCTTCATTTTCTTCTCATCCAAACACCTTAATTGAATCCCATCAGGTCATCTCTTGTAAAGCACTCCCCTACAGTGATGAATAAGGTGGATAGCTTGCAAATCAACCTCTAATCCTTCTCAGTTTCCTCTTTATGGAACACTAACCTTTCTAAATAATTCTAGATGTCAAAGTACCAACGCCTTCCATCATCCAACTCAATATCCATGGTCTGTTCCTTTTTGAAGCACAGCCTATCAGAACTTCAGATGAGCACAAGCTTCATAATTACTCCTTCAGGATTATCCCAAATAGGCACTAAGGTAGCTAGGGCATCTGCTAATGATTTTCTTCCCTAGGCACATACCTGAATGTAAAAACCTCAAATTGATTGCTTAAGCTATTCAAGCATCTGAGATAGGTGATACCATATAAAATGGTATATTATTTAATGTATATTATCTTTCATTTAGGTAGCTAAGTATGTTAAATTTTTTCATATTTTATTTATTTTTGTCTATTTTATGTGTTTATTTGCATTGTAGGGTAATTTGGGTGCAAAAAGGAAGAAAGATCAAACAAGTCATGATGCAGTGCGTGACTCACAACTAGGCTCACGAGTCACACACAGGTTCACGACTCACACACAGGTTCACGACTCACACAAAACTTCACGAGTCACACAAACTTCATGAGTCACACAAAAGCTCACGAGTCACACACAGGTTCACGACTCACAACCAGGCTCACGAGTCACACAAAAGCTCATGAGTCACATAAAACTTCACGAGTCACACAAACTTCACAAGTCACACAAAAGTTCATGACTCACACACAAGTTCACGAGTCAGCAGGAATGTCACGAGTCGGAGGGAGATTCACGAGTGAAGACAGTCAGATGCAGTTCATGAGTAAAGACAGTTTGATGGAGTTCACGACTTGTGAAGGTGTTCACGAGTCGGACATGACGCCTGCTCCCAAACGATGCCATCTTTTTGCACCCGATCCTTCAGCCAACCATTAGGACTTTTCAGGGCAACTTTCCATGATTGACAACTATTCTGAAGGGACATATCTGTAGACTTAATCTCTATAAATAAGGATCCAAGATGCTGAAAGAAGGAGGAGATCAATCAATGTTTTAGTTTTTAGAAATATCGTTATTATTTTGGATAAACATTTTTACTTAGCTTTTATTAGATGATTACAAAGGGAAATAGCCAAAATAACAAGGGATAAGTTTCTTTCTCTTGTTTATCTTTAATTCAAATATGTATTTGGCTAGTTTCCTTTGTACATTATAAATATGTACTAGTATTTATTTAAGACATGTTTATTCTTACAATGAATGAAGTATGATTTACATCCATTTGTGTGCTTTGATTTGCTATGTATGATTGGCCACCATATTTGGCATGTTAGTCAATTTTTTCGCAACGAGAGTTGGAATTCTTTGATGGAAAAACAAATGAATGTACTTGAAGCATTGAATTCCTTTAATTTGGCTTAAGGAATTCACTTTGAGGGGTTAAAGAATTGGCATAGAGCTTCATAATTTTTGTTTATCTCTATAATGACATGAGAGTGCTTATAGACTCTAAATGAAAACATCTTTACTGACAACGAGAGTTGCTTTAAAGAATCTTGGCTAAATTCTCCAGTCACTTTATTTATACAATTACTAGAACTTGTTCTTAGATGAATTACTATTTCATATTTTTAATGTATGTTCATAACATCATTTAAGTCATCTTTAATCCAAATTAATTTAATATATTCAAATTAGTTTAGATATTTAGTTAAATGCATGATCTTTATTTTATTCGTTACCTATCCATCTAGTTTTTGTAATTTCAATATAAAATTTACCCTGTTCCCTTTGGAACGATACCCTACTCATCCTATACGCAGTCTAGTGAGACTAAGGGTTCAAATAAATCCCCATTAATAGGGTAGTAAGCACTCTTGCTTTACAGACCACTCTCCCTTTACTTGATAGACCACCAGAGATAAATCCCTAAATACTTTTATAGATTTTGCTCTTACAGCCAGTAAGGCTTCTAGTTTGAAAATACAATCTTCATACTTTGCTTCATTATTTGTGGCTTTATATCATAGCTTCATGGCTAGTGATAGCTTTTCTCCCTCTGGGATGATCAAAATTACCCCTTCTTTCGCTTCCTTATTATTCACAACTCCATCAAAATACTTTTGCCATCCCTCCACTGTTATGGCTATAATGTGTTCATAAAAAAATTTATAAGCTACCTCCTCTCTTTCTAAAGGTTGATCGGCTAGGAACTCTACAACTGCCCTTCCCATAATAGTCATTCTAGTAATATACTCTACATTGAACTCTTGTAGGAGAATCAACCACCTTTCTATCTTTCCTAACAACGAAGGAGCCTCCTATAGGTACCTAAAAGGATTTTGTTTTGCCATAGCTTAGATTTTGTAAGAATAGAAATAGTATTTCTTGCTAAGGTAGTACACTACATTTTTAATTTTGAAATCATCCTCTTGTGCCATCATAGCCCCCACTAAACTATCTTTATTTCCAAGTACAAAATCAAAGGCTTACCTGCTTGAGGTGGCCCTAATACTGGTGAATGTAGCAAATATTCCCTAATATTATCAAATGCCTTCTAATAGTCTTCATTACAAATTATTGGTTGGTCTTTTCTAAGCAGCTTGAAGATCAATTCGCAAATTCAAGTTAACTTAGCTATGAACCTGCTGATGTATTGAATCTTACCTAGGAATCCTTTAACTTTCTTTTCCTTTTGTGGCACTGTCATCTCTCTAATAGCTCTTACCTTGTTAGAATCCACTTCTATACCTATCTGGCTTACTATATGGCCTAAAATCTTACCTGAAGTGACTCCAAAGATTCACTTTTTAGGATTAAAGCATAGATTATACTTGCTAATCATTTGGAAAAAGTTCTCTAATGCCTCAAAATGTCCCTCTCTAGTGACTGATTTGATCATCACATCATCTACATACACTTATACTTCTTTGTGAATCAAGTCATGTAGTATTTTTGTTGCCATTCTCTGATAAGTAGCACCTGCATTTTTTAGTTCAAAAGGTATGACTCGATAGGTATATATTCTCTATTTAGTTATGAAAGTCATTTTGATCCTATCTATTATCTTATTTAGAGTCTAATTGTACCCGGCATATCCATTCACAAAATTGTACAAGGCATAAGCCGCTGCACTGTCTACTAGGATATCTATATGAGGTAAGGGAAAATTATCTTTAGGGCAAGCTTTGTTTAGATCCTTATAATCTATACAAACTTTAACTCTCCCATCCTTTTTCACCACTGGGACTTTATTTGTTAACCACATGGGGTATTGGACTTCCACAAAGAACTTAGCTTCTATTTATTTTTTGACTTCCTTTTTAACTTTATCTACCCACTCTGGCCTAAGCCTTCTGAGTTTTTACTTGATTGGCTTATACCCTAGGTATGCAAGGATGGCGTGTTTAAAGATTTCTCGATATATCCCTGGCATATCTTCATAGGTCCAAGCAAAGATATTTTCATATTTTTTTAATATTCTCTCAAATTTTACCCTTTCTTCAGGAGATATCCAATGCCAATAAAATTTCTTTTGGATTTTCTTTTATTTTGAGATTGAATAGTGATATTTATAAATTATTATATGCTTTTAGTATTTTTTATATGTTTAAGTGGTTTAATTTAGTGTTAATTTAGTTGATTTCATGATTAATTAGTTAATTTATGTGTTTGTAGGTTTAATTGCAAGTTTTGATATTTTTAAGGGCTAAATTGAAGAAAAAAAGTTAATTGAAGAAAAAAAAGATTTGGTTCAATTTTGTAATTTGAGGGCTTATTTCTCGTGAAAAGTAGAGAGGAGGAACTCGAAAGAGTTGTAAAACACTTAAATCAAGTTTCACATCAACTCTCCTGAGGTTAAAATCACCTCATCCAAGTTGTTCATCAACTCACCCAAGCTTAAATCACCTTTCCCAAGGGAGGAAACACCTCACCTGAGTTCTATTACACCTTTGTTGAGTTAAAGACTCCTTTTTACGAATAAAACTCAATGCCTTTCTAGAATAAAAAGTTCTAAGGCATAAAAACTTCTTCTTTTCAAGCTATATAGGTAAGAAAAAACACCAAGATTGAGGGAAGTTAGTTAGATCTAGAGTAGGTTTAGAATTATGAATTTTTCTTTAAGTTTTATTTCAGTTTTTCACTTAGAGTTTAGAGGCTACAATTGAAGATCCGAGAAGACTTTAAGCGTAGCTGAAGGGTTCTATGTGTTTGTATCTTTTTATTTATTTTTCTTTCATTTTAATCATGTTTGTTAAGTAGTTTTCTTATCTTTTGATGAGGAAAATTGAAACCCTCATAATTTTACTATAAAGACTTGAATTTGAGCTTAATTTCAATGTAAGTATATCATTTCTTAATTCCTATGCTAAATCTTATCTTAAGTTATGATTGTGTTGATGATTGATGTATTGAATAAATGGTTAATTATCAATTTCACTTATGAATTATGATTTGCATGTTCTTAGCTTATTTTTCTCATGTCAATGAAAGTGTTGTGTTATGAAAATTGAGGTAGTGATTTATTGTTAATGAGTTAATTAAAATTTAAGAATTCTAAATTGAGAATGGGTTAGATTTAGATCTCTCTCGAGAAGGTCTACTGAAGATTTAAGAGTTAAAAATTAGATCTTTATGCTAGGTGTTAAATTATTCCTAAACAGAGGATTTAATGCTTAAAATGATATTTTGAATAAGATATATATATTTATTTTCATTGATTTTTCCATAATTACTTGTGTTAATTTTAGTCAAGTCATTACAGTAGAAGTTGAAGTTTATAATTCCTTTAGCATAAGTATTTTACTTATTGTTTTGTGTTTAATTTATGTTCATTTAGCTTTTGTTTTTATTTCTTGTTAATTTAGTTTAGTTCTTACCTTTAATTCACAAACTTGGGAAATAATCTTAAAATGATTGAACCCAATTATAGATATTTTACTTAGCAATCCATGTTTCATTGGATTCGATATTCAAGGTTTTAATCTTATTTTCCTACATTACTAGTTGATCTAGTACACTTGCTAGATACCGTTAAAATAAATATATGCTTATTGAGTTAATGTCAAATATGAATGTTTTATAATCATGATCATGCATATTAAAATCAGAAGAAACATCACACAAGTAAGCAAAATTATTCATCTTATTAATATAATCAAAAGAGCAAATATTGTTCTCATCAAAAAGTTCAGAAACATAAATAATATCAATAAAAGTATTGTCTCCAATCTTGTTAGCATCGGATGTCTCTTCAGCCTCTAGGTCAGCCTTAAGCGGTTTCTCTGCTTTTATCTTCTCTTTACCTTTAAACAGGGTAGCAAGCAGCTTCTCTATCAGGACTTACTTCAGTGTTTCTTTATCCTAAGCTGAGTGGTGCAACATGATCTCTTCATCCCAAAAACTCTCAACTAGCTTGATGATTCCTTTTTTCCAGTCAAAAACATCATTGAGTAGCTCAAACCTTGGCACTAACTCATCCCCTATCATCTGAGGCCCATTCTCTCCATAATACAAGTAAAGACCCAAAGCCGGTATAAAGCTCTGAGAAATATGAGGGATTTCTTTTACTACCTCTTTCTCTTTACCCTTCTTGTTAGGACCTGCAAAGCCTAACCCCTTCCTATCCTTCACACCTTTAGTAGCTATAAAGGTTTGAGGTCCCTAAGAATTCTTAGCTAAACTAGCACTAGACAGAAAACCCATCTTCCTAAGTATATTAATCACTTAAGGACTATTAGAGAAACTATCCTCATTCCCTTCATTGTTAATAATTGCTATGTGAAACCCATTGAACAGTTGTTTTGCTATTTTAAACATAGATACCTAATTTTCCTTCATTGCTTTAATGGTGACCACCTTCCCATCATGAGGGATCTTAATCATCTGAAGCAAGGTGGATGGCATACCTCCCAGCTTACAGAACCATGGCTTTTCAAAAAGTATAGAGAAACTTGCTAGGATAGTAAACGATACAAACTCGACTTTCGTTTCAATAATTCTTGTCTTTATTATAGCCTTAAACATCCCAGCAGTCTACCTTTTGGAATTGTCATAAGTGAAAATGGTTAGATCAAAATTACTTAGTATGCTCTCATTTAGTCCAAAGGGCTAAAATTACTATCAACAGGCAGACATTAATGGAAGACCCATCGTCTACTATCACACAAGTTATATGCTTCCCATTAACTTGAACCTTGATATAGAGAAGACAATTATAATTCCTCCTTTTTGCAGGCAAGTCGGCATCAAAGTATATCACATTCTTTCCAGTTCCTCCCTTAACCAAAACTAACAATTCAGAGGGAGAGATGGTGGTAGCAATAGTGTCATCACTCAAAGCCTCCACCAATTTCTGTCTGTATGAAGGAGACTATCTCAACAAGTCTTGAATACCTATCTGAGCCTGTGTATTTTTTAGCTGTTTGATTATCTAATCATCCTTAACTTTTTTCTCTGTAGGCACTATAGTAGGAGTCGATTGCCTTTTGATCTCAGAGGCTATTCTACCATTTCTTTTGAATTCTTTCACTTTTTTTTCTTCCTCTACCTTTTTTTTCACATTTATTGGCTGAACTTCAGATATTAATGGGCACCATAGTGCCTTTTTCCTCACTCTTTATAGAAGTATCCCAATAGTCAATCATGAAAACTGGCTAATTTTCTTCAACTAGCTCTGTTGCTTTTAGGGTAAGCGAGTAATAGCCAGGTAATCATTCCCATATAAATCTTGCATCACATACCACTCGAGTAAGTTTGACCCTATCATATACACTAGTGGAGGCATAACATTGTAATTACCATTTTTCTTTTTATCCCTCTTCTCTAGATCTAAGATCTGCTTACTATCGATCAAGTCTTAAATCTTATTCCTTAAAGTACGGTAATAATCAGTCAAGTGCCTAGTGTGCTGATGGTATGCATAATATTGGTCCTCCCTATAGTAGGGAATCCCTTGACTCTTTATGGGCCTTGGTGGCAGGGGGTACAACTTCCCTTCTTTAACCAACCTATTCAGCACCTAAGATAGTGATTTCCCTATATCAAAATAGTGCCTCTAACTAACCTTTATAGCAAACACCTCTCCAGTTTTTCCAACTCTATTTTATCCATTACTGTTCCTGACAATCGTATTACTATTGAAGTTCCTTATTGTATTCTTACTACTCACCCTTTTGGTTAGGTACTCTTTTTCAACTTCTATAGTTACGTCCTCTAAAGACTCCCAGTCCTTCAAACCCTTCATTTTTAATCCATCTCTGAGGTACGAACTCGTATTCCTAATAAACAACCTAATTTGGTCGGCTATGCCACACTTTCTCTTTATTTCCATCACCTTATTCCTCCACCCGGTGAGGTACTAATGGAAAAACTCACATTGCTTCTGCTAAAGTAATTCAAGGTTTTTCAGGGTGACCTCTATCCTCATGCTACGATCATACTACTTAAAAAATTCTTCCGTCAACATATCTCAATCCTCTTTAGTTCATTTATTCAATGCATGATACCAGTCTATGGTAGGCCCAGTCAAACTCAAGCAAAAGTACTTCACCTTTTATGTCTTAGATAGAGTAGTTCCTTTCATGATCAAAGTGTATTGATTAATACATGCTGCAAAATCTGAGGTGCTATCAAACCTTGGCATATCAGGCACTTGAACCTTTGAGGCAATGGTTTATCCCTATCTTTAGGATTCATCCCCTCTACCAGTAAATGGCAGCCTATACATAACTTTAATCTTTTCCTCCATCTTCTTAAGAGATGTATCATCGGCACTAAGTCCGCTTATCTTCATATTCATCATTGGTGGAACATAATCTTCATCCTCCTCCTCTATAAAATCATCCTCAGGATCATGCCTCATTTCCCTTCTAGGTGGGTCTTGAAGCACAGCAGCATTGATTATGGAGATATTTCCAATATGATTTAGCTCCGCCATCTCATAAGTGGGTGTTATAGGCTGAGTTCTAACATTAAGTGTTATGGAGGCCACCATCCCACCAATCATAGCCAGTATCCTCTCCTTAAACTCCTGTAGATGCCTATCCAACCTCCTATTCGAGTCATCCCTTATCATTGAAATCCTAATAGGGGTAACATTTAGCTTTTCCCTCAAGAATGAAAATCTTAAAGTGATGTCATCAGCTACTCTTCCAGTCTCATTCCCTTTTTCAATTTCGTTCATCCTCTCATTTTCCATCTTCAAGCTGATTCCCTAACCATTTTATGATAATTAGCTTGAATCCCATTTGAAACTAACCTTTAAATTCAAATCTGAACCTGAGTTTGGTCTTGATAACCTAGATATGGATATTTGAACAGGAGCCCTTCTAACTTCTGGACCACCTAGATGCACCTATGATGGCTGGAAAGGTCAAATATTAGGGGTGATGTATGATCAATGATGTATGAGTATAGTAAATACATGATGCATGAATGCAATGCATGGTTTGGTTAGGAATCAAACACAATTACACACAAGTATAATAATAGCCTTCCAACCTTATTACTCCCACACAGGAGGTCTTACGGTCTCTTTCCTAGGTGAACTTAGCCTATAGGTTAACAGGGTACCCAAAAGATACGTATGTGCATGGTGGAAAATTGGCAGTATAACCACTCTAATTGAAAGCATAGGTATATGGGGTTTGACCATTATAAATTTTGACTAAATCATACAGATCGAGTTGGATCCACCGGGGTATGGCAACCTTTGACTAGTACCCTCCTATTTTATTTGAGTTTGGTAAATACATAAAGGTTCATATAGCATGCAAAAGATTATTATGGTTATACAATCTAGGAAAAGTTGTTATTGTCATTACATAGACTTGAGTTGAGGGTGATAAAAATTTAAGGCTACCCAAGCATGGTTCCTGCCAATAGGTCTAGTTAATCACGAGCATAAAGACAAATGGGTTACCATTTTATATACCATTTGGTACTAGACTTGGGCTGGTGGATCTCTTTGACACCTCTCTACATTCAGCGAACATAGGGTATGCTTCAGGATAGCATTGGGTCTAAAAGGGATGCCTAGCTTAATTCTAAAACTCTAAAATGAATTCAGTTTAGAAAAGAGATAAGAATAATAACAAAATCCAATCATAAATAACTTAACCATAATGCTTTTTGGAGCAAAGTCTCTTTGGTTCCCAGTGAAGTCACCATTGTGATGTGCACCAAAGCCATCCTTAGTTTCTGGTTAGGTTATCGAAGGCCCATTTTTAGGGTTTAAGATCAGATGAGGCTTTCTTAACTCATAAATTGGTCACTTTGCCATAAAAAGGGATCAAGCTCAGTTTATAATTGGTAGTCAATCTATGGAGGCATCTACTAATAGACCCAAAAAGGTAGGTATCATGGAGTCGTCATCCGATAGAACATCGAAAAGTTTATCTCAACCCTTTGATACCCATATAAAGATTGATGTTCGGGACATCACTCTTATTAGGCATCTTTGGTTAGGTGTTATCTTGTAATTAAGTTTTAGGGATTAATACACTTTCTTCTCTCATACGATGTAAATGATAGAATCAAAGTAAATATCCCAATCATGTAAAAATTAGTAAATAAATACATCAAATAAAATCCTACTTAAATTATTACATAAGCAAATTAGCCCAAAGAAGAAAAAATATACAAAAGAGAAATAAATATCATAAATAAAATGGGTTATTAATTAGTTTGGGAACATTGATTTCTTCATACATATTTACAAAAAAAAAAGAAATTTTATTATATTGTATTAATTTGGACGAAGAAGTTGGACATTGATCCATATTTAAAAGGAAAAATCCAATTGATTTAATAGAAAATAATTTATCATCTTTTTTATCTTACTTGTAAAATAAATCATTTTTACTAACTATTACATCCCCAAAAATAATACATCTAAAAGGAAAATAAATCCAATGAAGACAAATAAAACAATAAACCAAATAAAACCATAAAAATAAATAAAGGGGTAAAGGAACTATATGTAGGCATCGAGTAGTATATCACTCTCAGGAGCATGACTTTCCATGAAAGAATTTAAAGTAACCCTCTAAAGGCCAAAATAAATACTCACAAAACACCAAAAATAGGATGAAAAATTAGTACACAATAAAAGTAATTAAAGCATTGAATAATACATTGTAAAAATAATACAGAAACAAATTGTATAGCACGAAATTAAATGAAATAATATACAAATATGATGAAAAATGATAAACATACACAAATACACATGAAATACATAAAAATGGATTGAAAAACACACAGAGACGACCATAAGGGATGAAGGACAACCACATAAGGGAGTGAGGGACGGACTGGGAGAAGAAGCTAAGATGTCTCATCCTTTGAGTGAGGGACAAGCATCTCTCACTCTTTCTTCTCGTCTATTACCTCTAAATAGAACCAGAAAATACAGAAAATTGCCAAAATGCAATAAATTAATCAAAATGAGTTTTCAACCCTAAAACATGCATTCAACAAAATAAATCATGCCAAAACATATTATAACCATGAATCATGAAAGAAATATGTAATTAATATGCTTTAACAAGATTAAAAAGAACAAAATATAAAAATTTACATATACAACAATAAATAAAGGAGTCTCATAGATTTTATCATGCCCGTAGCATATCAAACTGATAAAAAATAAATTATGCTTTAATAAAACACGCATACATTCACGTATAGTGATTAAAATGCATCACATGGATGTTAATGATCATATGAGCATGCAAATAAATTGTAAAAAGAGAGCAAATAGGAGAAGAGCATAAAATATTACCCTTAGAAGATATTCTGACTTTATGAAGATGATAGTCTAAATCTCTACTCCGAATCATGCTTATTGCTCTCAAAATAAGTTTGAAATTCATTTGTATGTAGTATGTGTTTTCGACAAAAAGTTGTTAAAGCATAAGGTTGGAGAGAGAAAGAAACCAATTATTTTTCTTTAATGGTCGCCCTCCAAGAAAATTATGATACATCCCCTTTTAACCTTAGATTTCTTATATTTTTATACTTAAGGAAGATTTTCAGTTGAAAAATCCACTCAAATTACTCCAAATCCGGAGGTAAACCCTTGCAAATTCGAAAGAAATCTCTAAGAATCAAAACATGCCATGTTTGAAAACCCATAAACATGGAAAAACTGGATTTCGAGTGAAGGACGAGCATCCCTCAATGAGGAACAATCGTCCCTCCCCACTAAACCCTTGATTTTTTCAAAGCACCCCCAGATCAACCACCCAGGAGAGAGGAGCCCATAGACGGGCACCCCTCAAGTGACAGACAGTCGTTTGTCACCATTAAAGGCCAAAACTAAGGTTTTTTGCACTTTTTGTTAAAACACCTGAAAATATTTGGAAACACTTAGAAAATAATGAAAATTTTTGAGAAAGAGTGAAATTCATGGTGAGAGTTTTAAGACCCGAACCTATTGTTAGTAATATATTATTTTCTCGTTATCAGATAATACTAATCTAGGTTGCCTCGGATTATGGTGACTACAAGAGTGTTGTAAATAAGTGAATTTATAAATGTTTATAAAATAAGTTTAAACTTCCAATTTATTGATATTTTGTAACTCATGTATTTATATTTACTTTGTAACGCATGTATTTATGTTTACTTATATAACTTATATCCATAAGCTTATAAATATATGTTTTTTCCATGAAATACACACAAGTGAAATAATAAGAGTATACTTATTTTCTCTCTATATATTTCTAAACTCATCCTACTGTATTTATTTTTAAGGTTAATTACAAAAAAAAGGATCCCAACTATAGGGTACTTTTCAATATTTATACTAAACTTCATTTTGTTACAATTCGAGCACTAAACTTTTAAACACTTTTCAATGTTGGAACTCCATCAATATTTCTGTTAGTTTAAACGAAAGCAGCTGATGCGGACGCCTACATCGCTATTCCGTCGCAAAAAATAATTAAGCTTTTCGCATTAGGGTTGTGTTTCGCAGCAAATTACTGATGGAAATTTCCTTCGCTATTCCATCGTTAAAAATATTTAATTTTTTTATAATTTAATTAATTAAATTTATAATTAATTTATAATTATAATTGATAAATAAATTAAATTATTTAATATTATCTTTATTTATATTTTCTTAAAAATTAATTATAAAGATGATAAAAAACAGAAAAAATATTTAAGTTACTATTAACTAATTTTTATAAGTTTGAAAATGTTGGTAATATAACATAATTAAATTAGATTTTATAATTCTATCATGATTAAAAACTAAAAAGTACCATTAACCATTAGGTTACTCTCAACCAATTTATTAACTAGAGGAAAGGAAAATTCTAAATAATATAATTATAAATAATAGGAGAATATTAATCGAAATATGATTTTTCGTTTAAACCAACTTTAATATTTTCTTTCATTGCTAAACTGTAAATAACAATAAAATTTCTTAATTATGTGGGATGAATTTATGCATCAAGCTATACAATCAAAAAAGATGACCGAATAATCATTGTCGGCATTATTTATTTATTGTGTGAAAGTTATATTTTGCCACTCTTAACTTTTTCTAGTCTAGCTAAAAAATATCATTATTTTTTTGTTATTTTTATCTTAAAATTTTCAAAATAAAGATATTTGTCTAGTGATCTTTTAAATAAATAATTTATCCCTTGCACAATCCTCTTAATGGAGTTTTTTTGGGATTCAATGTGATTTAATCAGAATAAATAGTAGATAGTTTCATGGATTTTTTTACCTTTTTATGTACCAAAAAGAATATTAATAAAATTTTATTTTATGCCCTTAATTTTTAAAATAGAGAAATTTTATTAACTTAAATATTTTTTTCTATTTTTCATCATATTTATAATTAATTTATTAAGAAAATATAAATAAATATAATATTAAATAATTTAATTTATTTATAAATTATTTATAAATTTAATTAATTAAATTATAAAAAATTAAATATTTGTAGCGATATAATAGCGACGGAAATTTCGTTGCTATTCAATCGTAAAAAATAATTAAGATAGGACATTCCAGCAAATTAACGACGAAAATTTCCGTCGCTAAGTCCACAAGGGCTTCCAATACTTTCATTTAAATTAACTGAAATATCGATGGGTTTAAAAATTGAAAAATATTTGAAAGTTTAGTGTTTGAATTGTAACGAAATAAAATTTAATATAAATATTAAAAAATAATCTATAATTGAGATTTTTTTTATAATTAATCTTCATTTTTATAATTTATATAGTTTTTCTATTTTATAACATTAATGAATTTATATGCTCCGTTGCGCTCCTTAATTATTATTTCTCAATTTTCTAGAATTTCTTTTATCCAAAACTAGAAAAGGGATAAATATCTAAACGCTGCGTTTGGTTGAAGCCCTATTGACAGGGCGAGGTTTTTAAAAAGTAAAAGCTATACTACAATATGAAGCAGATTTGGTTGTCCCTTTGAAGTTGATTTTACTTGAGAAGAAAACTGGTAGCACTATCGAAGCTTTTCCTCCATTAGCACTCGATGTTCTTTCTCTTCTCGGGTCAAATCTTCAAACCCATTATCTCTTTTCCAAAATCAAACTCTTCACATTTATTAGGTAACTTCTAACTCAATTTCCTGTGCCGATCATCCTTTATTTTACTCTTTTTGTTTGAATTAGGGTTTTATAATTTCATCCACTTAAGGGAGATATCGTAAAAATTGTAAGGAAAAAAAAGAAAAAAAAATAAATCTTTCTAATGAAAACAAAACGGAGCCTTAATACATGCAACCTGCCATTTTTTTCTACATGTTTTTCGTGTAACAATGATGATCTATCAGGTTCATCTAATGTTGGGTTTACCTGACCGGTTTTAATGGCCACTTCTCATACTCTGGAATTGTTGTTAGCCGTTGGTGTTTGGTTTACTGCTTATGTTACTGTTGCAATTATCTCCTATCTCCGGGTCTTCAGCTCTCTTTGTCCATTTTGATTAGAAAAAGCTACCATTTTGAAGTGAAAGCTAAAATGGGCTATGCGCAACTTGTAATTGGCCCTGCGGGCAGTGGAAAGGTAATTTGTGGGAATATGGGATTTGTCATATTTGTAGCTTATTATTGCTAACTTGTTTAGACTCGCGGTTTCTTGTTTGTGTTTGTTATCGGGCTTTAAGAAGAATAATTCACTCGTTGGCTTGTTTATGTGCTTTGCAATGCAGTCCACTTATTGTTCCAGTTTATACCAACACTGTGAAACGGTTGGGCGTTCAATCCACATCGTGAACCTCGATCCTGCTGCAGAACATTTTGACTATCCTGTGGCTATGGGTAAGTGGAGTCTCATTTGTTACGTGGCGACATTAGATTTCTTTTTTTAATGTTTGAATTGTTAGTTATTTAGCTTCAAATTTGTTTCCTTGCAGATATCAGGGAACTCATTTCATTGGAGGATGTTATGCAGGAGCTTGGCTTAGGTCCGAATGGTGCACTTGTTTATTGCATGGAGTATCCTTTTGCTTTGTGTCAATCGTTTATTAATTTTAAAATTTTTCTCTTGGGGTAGATTATATCACGCAGTAATTTTGCAGGGATAATTTTCCATGTTAAAGGTTAAGTTAATTCTGTGATACTTAGTATGCGAGTGCAGACGTAGATTGCAGTGTGATTGCTTCTATACATGCTTCTGTGTTGTTTGGAATATATTGTGACTCATTATTTGGAGGATTGAGTTTGTTTTTCTTCTTTCAATTTCTTGAATCATTGTAAATGACCTTAATCTGGAAAATAGAGAACTTGAAGACAATTTGGATGACTGGTTGACCGAAGAGCTGGATAATTACATGGATGATGACTATCTAGTTTTTGACTGTCCAGGTGTGTCTACAGTTTTCTTTCTTTATGTGTTTACATATGAATGTGTGTGTGCAAATTCTTTGGGCTTGAAATATTGCATAACAAGTTTACTTAGCATCTCTTGCATTATTATCGTGCTGGTTAATTTTTTCCTTGATTGTTCATCATCCCCAACATGCATAATGCAGATCCCGCTAGAAGTCAGTAGATCTATTGGGTTGGGTATTCATGTTAATCTAGCTCATTAGATAAATATAACAACTGTCTGTACAATAATCCAAAAGAAATGTTTCTATTACTATTATACTTCCATATTTCTCTCAGTTCAAGTGGATGAAATACGAAATTCTTGCAGTGGGATCAAGAGGTTTCACCCTTTCATTAGTTTAATGATTAGGTAGCAAGTCATCTGTTACTTTATGGAAAAGCTAGAAATAAATTTAGAGAAACTAAAATTTAAATTTTCCACTGCATTTAAATTTTCATACTGAGTTACATATGCTCTTAGATGTAATTTCTGATATGAATGCCAAAGGCTTCCTATGCTATTTTCAATTATATCTTATTTGAGTGAAAAATATGATGCAAAATTTAATGTCCTGTATTCGTTTTATAGGCCAGATAGAACTTTTCTCACATGTCCCTGTGCTTCGGAACTTTGTGGAGCATTTGAAGCGTAAGAATTTCAATGTCTGTGCTGTATATTTGCTTGATTCACAGGTTTGTACTTCTTTCCCCTCTTCATTCACTGCCTCCTCATTGGAACATCGTTTCAGAGTTCTCTTTTTGTATTTGTTTCAGTTCATAACTGATGTGACCAAGTTTATAAGTGGGTGTATGGCATCTCTGTCAGCAATGATACAACTTGAATTGCCTCATGTCAATATTCTCTCCAAAATGGACCTTGTGACAAATAAAAAGGATCTTGAAGAGTGAGCTTCTTTAACCCCTATTGCCCTCTTCTATCTGTATATACCTATTTTATGCGTATTATGTCTTATTTCTTTCCTTTATTGTTTCAGCTATTTGAATCCAGATTCTCGAGTTTTGTTGTCAGAACTGAATCAGAAGATGGCTCCACAGTTTTTTAAGCTGAATAAGGCTCTGATTGAACTGGTGAGTAATTGAGCAACTAAAGTTTATTCATGGTTACAATCAAGTTTTCCAATATAATTTTTATTAAATTATTGTTTGTATGATCTTTAGAACTCTCATGATAGAATTTGTTAAGTGAAAGTTTTAAATAAAAGAAGAAAGAGGAGATTATTATTTTCTTAATTGGGAGGCAACTGAGTGTAGTGCATCTCTAACAGAGGTTAATTGGTATAGCCATGTGGTGGTATGACTTTAAAAGATTTCTACCCTTGGATATAATATGGTGGGGACTTTTCTTTTGTTTTGGTATACTCCTGATATTTGTAAAATTGGATACTGTAATGTTAAGCTTTTGATATGCTTAATAATTCGTGGGCCCACTACTCTAAATTAAAATTTCACTACTTCATATATATTAAGAATTGCATAAAAATTATAAGCCATTCTGAGATAATTTTATATTTCTAAACAAAGTAACTTATGATTAACTAACAACTCCAAGGCCTTCCAAATGCTAACATAATGTTAAAAATTTTTGTTCTTTAATCATCTAGTTAGAAGAACTTTTAAGTGTGTCAATACTAAATGGCCTGCAAAATAACAGACCTTATATATTTATGACTTCAGATTTTGTTTAATGGTTCACTTTCTTTTGTGTTAGGTGGATGAATACAGCATGGTGAGTTTTGTGCCCCTTGACTTGAGGAAGGAGAGCAGGTACTCTTCCACCCTTTCTCATATGTATGCACTTATAATTTTTAACTTGTCTATATTGCAAAGACACTTTCCCTTTTTCCATCTTAAGTGTCCAATAGTTTGTAGCTGTTCAGCCTACAACAACTAGGTATGAATAGGGGAGGTCTTTGCATCTATTTTTTTATTTTGTGCAATTTTCAATTGCCAAATTTTTTTTTAGCATAAGTTTTATTGATGTTCACAGTTGTTATTTTCCTTACCTCAGAGAACTTGCAATCCATCATAACTTATAAAATTATTGTTTATTCGTAACGAAATGTATGCCTGTCTGAGTTATGATGGTTATTGGGGGGACTAGTATGGTCCATATGTAGCTGAGTGCCTTCTTGTGCTATCTATGGTCCTGCAATAATATTGTTTTCCTTCTGAATAAACAATTCATCCATTGGGAGAGTTTTAAAATATAGCATAGAGGGATACAGCATGGCTGAATAAAGTCCTTCCAGAAGCAACTGGTGCCATTTTATGTTCTTATTATTTTTCATGCACAAAACTGATAGATGGCAGCACAACTTGTATTTTATGTGTGCTTGTTGTGGAAACTTCATATGCAAACCTATGGATATTGCCCCTTAATGACATCTAAAGAAGAAATGGAGGGTGGTAGTTAGGTAGCATCTGTGAGTTTGATATAGACTGATATTATTTTGTTACTGAAATTTGCTTTGTGTTAATTTTGCAGCATACAGTATGTATTAGCCCAAATTGACAACTGCATTCAGTATGGAGAAGATGCAGATGTTAAGGTTAAAGATTTTGATCCTCCAGAGGATGATGAGTAGACATGTCTTAAAGTCAAGAGTGAAAATGTAAGCTTCGGACACAACCAGCCCCAGGCGTTCAGAATGAAATTTTACTGGAACAATGGGATTATATAACTTTGTAGACAAATTAAAGAGAGAGATGATATTGACACATTTACGGGTTGCTCCTAAGCTGATAATCAACGAAGGTTTTGCACAAATAGCAATCTACATGCCCTTCAGGATATAAATGTTTGGAGTTTAGCGGGATTGAAGTTGAACCTTGTTGCGCCTTTGAATTCATCTTTTTAACATTGTATGTGTTGAAATGTACCCTCCTGTCCAAGGATACCTTTCAAGTCTTGTTCAATTTTCCATTTTACAGTTAAATCTTTTTTCAATATCGTGTCTTGGAATGTCCTACCGTCGAGATATACAAAGTCAAGCCTTCAATTTTCTTTCAGTAATATATCTTCTTTCAATATTGTACATTTTATTGCCTTCACTGCAGCGAGTATATTATGTTACATAAAACAATTGACTTTAACAATTGTTCGCTTGATTCTTGACAAAAACAAAGGTCGCATGCCAGAACACACCCAAGAATTGAACTCAAAGTGAAAAACCAGGGACAGAAGGTTCGGTCTTTCGGAATGAGGAAATTGTTGTAGAAGGATGACGACTAAAATCAAACTTGCAAGAGCTTTGAACCAATTTCAAAAATTCATGAGAAAATTTATAGTAGGGACTCGTGGCAACCTAACATCATCCTCCTTCAGAGTTCAGATTGCTGCTCTAATTCTTCTCTTTACTGCAAGTACTATTAATGATTAGAAAATACATTGGCCAGTCTTGAAACTACAAAAAGTTTCAATTAAAATCCAAAAATAAAGCAAGCACGATTTTCCCACAAGACAAAACAAGATTGATCCTTAAGGCTACAAAATTCTACTAAATAGAAAAGCATCAAAATTTTGGTCTTGAGATGAGCAGTCAAAATTCTATAAACCACTTTATTCATCATCCTCATCACTATCATCAGCTCCTGCTGCAGAGTTGAGAGCCTGCAACCTTTCAATCAGCTTGGCCTTTCTTTCCTCGTAAGTCAGCTTCTTAAGGTTGTACCTGTAAAATAAATCAAAACGATTCATCTACGAACTCACTAGTAAAAATGTATCACATTCTTCATATAATGCCAACAAAATAAATTGCACTAATTGTTGCGAACAGCATAAAAAGGAAGCCTCATATGCACTAAAATAGGCATGAATCAAACCTCTTGCGCTCCTTTGGCTGCTTCTCAAATTTCTTTGCTGTTGGGTCTGCACGTATGGCAGCATGAACTTTCTTGTACATTTCTTCCATGTTATCAGCATTAATGCCTTTTTTTATGTACTCGCTGAAGTGAGACTGGTACTTCTCTGGTTCATCTTCCATCAACATCTGCAAGAACACCCAAACAAATCAAACAAAAAAGAGCAAGCTGGAACTGAATGAAGATTATCATGTCAAGTAAAGCCTCTCCATATCTGGATGAACATAAATCTCACCCTCATGTATGCAGCAACATGGCCACCAAAGATGTACTTCCTGTGAACTTCAGCATCGAGCTGCTTGCTCTCCTTGTTGAATCCTGCAAACCTCTTGTCACTATGAGGAATATCAAGTCCACCATCCAAAGCTCCCTAATCAAATACGAGAGGGGACCATGTTATAATAAGATCATGCAGCTGCAGAAATATGCATACAGAAAAAAGAGAATTAATAAAAACATGTTACAGACCAAATTTGTGCAATTATTAGCCTAAATTGCCACAAACCTAGGCAACACTGCAGAAACTAAAGATTATAACTGTTGACCTGTGCACCTTCTCATTGTTTTTCAAAAAGACAAAAGTTCCCTCTATATTTAGAGGATCATGTTCAGGCAATCATCATGTATGTAGAGAGATATACTGGAGCATTGTAATAAGAATACAAGCCTCAATCACCATCCACCACACTATGGACACTATCATTATAACAAGGCAAGCAAATTTTAGAGAAGAAAAATTAAGGTGCACACAAAGTGCAAAAGCATGCAAAAAAAATGGAGCGAGACAAACAGTATCATATAAAATGAGTTTTACAGAGTGCACTGAAGTACCTTAAGAGCACCAAAAACACGATTGCCAGTTGTTGTCCTCAGAAGGCCAACATCAAGGAGAGCACGGAAAGGCCTCCTGCTATCACTGGGTTCAACAGAAAAATCTTCCCCGGTGGCCTGATCAAAGAAACAGTCCCGCATCAATAAATAATTCTGTTAGAAATAGCAAGTAACTTGGAGTAAGAATGCTTCAATAATCACATGCCTCAACATTTCCTTCATACTCATCATCCATCTGAAGCATTTTCAGCACCCTCCGAGCCAACAGAAGCCCAGTGCAGTAAGCTGGTTTTATGGTAAAAGAAATGAGAACAGAATATTTGATAAAGAAAGTACATTAACCAATTTAACCCAAGGTCAATATTACACCTGCAGCATAATTCGTAAGCCCAACTTCAAGGCCATAGCGTGGGAGCTCATGAGCATAAGCAGCTGCAAGAACTATATCACCAACAATGCGCGAATGTATAATTTGCGCAATTACATCTTTGTTGGTCTGGTAATATCATTAAGGAGAAACTACGAGAGGCAACAGAAAACAGCACTACCATACAATATGAAAATGTTCCAAAGAGCTTTGATTTTACATTGAATCAAGAATATTTTAAAGGAAAAAAAAATAATACATATGGTTCAAATGCAATATCAAACATTTTGCATCACATACAGGCCAAAGAGTGAAGAAAATGAAACGAAATATATCCTATAAACAGGACACCCATTTGATAGGAAGCCAACATTTTCACATTACATGCCACCAAATTTGGTTATAATATAAAAAATAATAATAATAAGACAATCGGATCGACGTAACGAGGATACAAATCTCACAACAAATCGATATTTTGGAGTGTTATACTTATTCTTATCCTGATTGATCAGACGAATCCTTGCTCGGTAATCAGTCTTACCCTCTAAACAAAATCAAACAGAAAAACAAATCCATCATTAAAAAATTAGAAGCAAACCCATTGGAGAATTAGGGATAAACCGATAAAGTACCTCGCCTTCTCTTGTATTTGACTTGAAAACGCTTGAAGTAAGCTTTGGTCTTCTGGGCTTTAACAAACGCCTGATATTAAACCACAAACTCTGTCATTTCCACAGATTTGTGAGCAAACATAAGAAAACACGAATTAGAATGGATTTGATGAAGCGATGGGTTACCATTGGTGATGCTCACAGCCGCAACAGCACCCGTCTATTGAGAGAATAGAAAGAACAAAGCCGTAGCTACTCACTGTTTTAAATACTAAAACCCTAGTTCAAATAGTGACGCCAAATCAACGGCCAGGATGTGTTTCCTTTGAAAATTTTTGTAATTAGCAATAGCGATAATAATAACAATTATAATAGTTTAAAAAATAAACAATTATAATTATTGTGATAATTATGAGATATTTGGATGAATATAAAACTCATCATTCTCCCTATTCTAGTAGACATCTACTTCTTCTATTTTGTGCCTATAAATACCCTATTGTAGTTATTCATTAGATACAATCAATAAGAGAAAATTCTATATTCTACTATTTCTGTTTTTCTTTTAATTAGTTTACAACACGTTATCAGCACGATAGTCTCTATTGATCATTGGAAGTCGGTGGTTTACGACAACCCGACTCGAAGGAATCAAAAATTATAATTTACAAGATTAAACGGTAAGTAAATTTAATTCATAAATTTTGAATTATTTTAATTCTCAAGAGTTAAAGAGATTGATTAAGGATCGATAATTCTACCCTACAATAAATAATTTTAAAAAATTCAATATACGAAAATATTAAGAACTAAGAATAACATTTTCTATTACCAAGGACATTAACATGATTTAAGTGATTTGTTTTGCATAATTGCAATTTGATCCTTGCTTAATTATATTTTAATCATTATATTATATATAATGAATATATTTTATGTAAAGTTATATTTAATTTTTAATTTGCTATATGTATATTGTTGTTATGTGTAATACAATTATTTGAAGACTCCTGAAAAGTTATAATGCAATTACTTGTATACAATTTGTTAGGAAATATATTATTTCTCAAATATGTCCCGCAGACATATATTTTCAAAAAAAATATTCGATGAAATGAATATTATTTTGAGACTGAAAGATAAATACTTGAGATTTACTTTGTATAAGATTAGTAATATATTTTTTCAGATAATTTGATTTTGATACAAATATTAGTAAACTCGAAGTTTGCTAATAAATACAAATTTTAGTAACCTGAAGTTTACTAACTATTGTAACAAATATTAATAACCTATTATTTACCAATTATATAAATATCAGTAAACCAGAAGTTTATTGATTATAATAAACTTGAAAATTGATACAAATACTAATAAACATATAGTTTATTGACTGTATGTCACAAATATTAGTAAACCTGATGTTTACTAATTGTCTGATATTGATATTAAGAAACTTGATGTTTATCAATTGATATAAATATTGATATAATAAAAATAGTAAGCCTGAAGTTTACTAATTAACAATTAATTACTTGACATGACCGGTTTGACCATTCCGGATCGATTATAATACATAAATTATTGAGAATTCATATGTTTATTAGAGAACCAGAAGTTTCTTTAATTCTCATAATCTATTTGTTCTCAAGAAATATTTTTTACAATTAACATTAGCTGAAATTAATGTTAATACAATATCTGGTTCAACAAATGTAGTTGAAGGCTCTGGCAGAGTCCATCTTATGTTCCCAAATGGAACACCATTATACATTGATGGTGCGTTATATTCTAGTAGATCCCGAAGAAATCTACTAAGTTTTAAAGATATAAGTCACAATGGTTATCATATTGAAACTATAAATGAAGGAACTGTTGAATATTTATGTATAACTTCTATGAAATTGAACCAGAAGTTCATATTAGAGAAGTTTTCAAGTTTTGCAACTGGATTATATTTTACGAAAATAAAAATGGTTGAATCAAATTATATGCACTGGAAGTGCTTAGACCCTAAAATGTTCATACTTTGGCATGATCATCTTGGTCATCCTGCTTCAACCATGATGCGATGTATTATCGAAAATACAAATGGACATGGATTAAAGGATCAGAAAATTCTTTTATCTAATGATTTTTCTTGTAGTTCCTGTGCACAAGGTAAATTGATTGTAAGACCTTCACCATCCAAATTACATTTGGAGTCTCCTGTGTTTTTTTCAAAGGATACATGGAGATATTTGTGACCCAATTCATCCCTCTTGTGGATCATTTCGATATTTCATGGTTTTGATTGATGTCTCAACTTGATGGTCACATGTATGTTTACTTTCTACTCGTAATATTGCTTTTACTAAAATTCTTGCTCAAATTATAAAGTTAAGGTCTAGTTTTCCTGATCATCCTATCAAGGCAGTTCGTTTAGATAATGCATGTGAATTTTCTTCAAAAGCATTTTATGACTTTTGCATGTCAATTGGGATTAGTGTCGAGCATTCTGTTGCACATGTTCATACTCAAAATGGTTTAGCTGAATCTTTTATTAAGCGATTACAATTTATTGCTAGACCTATGCTTATGAAGTCACAACTTCCTGCATCTGCCTTGGGGACATGCAATTGTTCATGCTACATCTTTAGTTCGTATAAGACCATCCACATATCAAAAATTTTTACCTTTGCAACTTGTTTTTTATCAACAAACTAATATATCTCATCTTAGAATTTTTGGTTGTGCTGTTTATGTTCCTATTGCCCCTCCTCAACGAACTAAAATGGGTCCCTAACGACGTCTTGGTATATATGTTGGTTTTGATTCTCCTTCTATCATTAGGTATCTAGAACCTTTAACTGGTAACCTTTTCGAACAAGATTTTTAGATTGTCAATTTAATGAATTGGTTTTCCCACCATTAAGGGAAGATAAAGAAAAGGGGCCAAAAGCTCAAGAAATCAGTTGGAACACATCAACTTTATCCAAATTTGATACACGCACAAATTAATGTGAACTTGAAGTTCAAAGAATAATAAATTTGCAGAATGCTGCAAATCAATTACCAGATATCTTCACAGATACCCAAAAGGTCACTAAATCTCATATTCTGGCTGCCAATGTACCTGCAAGATTGATTATCCCTGAAGGATTTTCTGTAGGTACAGTAGCCAATGAATCTAACATACGCCAGAAGCGTGGTAGACCTATTGGTGCAAAAGATATTGTTCTTCGAAACAAGAGAGAAATAAAAAAAATCATTCAATTGATCCTCCTGAAGAGGCTAGAAACAAATCAAATATATAATTACATATTTCTAGAGAAGCGACACTAGAAGTGGTTCCGGTACCGACAAATTATGAGATCTCACTGAAAACTGAAAATATGTTAGAAAGAAATGAAATTATGTATTTGCATATGCAATTGCTTCTGAAATAGCAAATGATGATGAGCCTGAGCCTAAAACTATAGAAGAATGTCGACAAATACTTGATTGGCCAAAATGGAAAGAAGCAATTCAAGCTGAGCTAGATTCATTAGCTAAGCGTAAAGTATTTGGACCAGTAGTCCAGACACCAAAAGATGTCAAACCAGTTGGATATAAATGGGTCTTTGAACGTAAGAAAAATGAGCTGAATGAAATTGTGAGATATAAAGCACGACTTGTTGCACAAGGTTTCTCACAAAGACCTGGTATAGATTATGAAGAAACGTATTCTCCAGTCATGGATGGAATCACGTTTAGATTTTTGATTGGTTTGACTGCCTCTGAAGGGCTTGATATACATCTAATGGATGTGGTGACAGCTTATTTATATGGATCGTTAGATAACGACATATATATGAAAATTCCTGAAGGATTTAAGATGCCTGAAGCATATAATTCAAAACCTCGACAAATGTACTAGATTAAACTCCAAAGATCTTTGTATGGATTAAAGCAATTTGGACGCATGTGGTACAATCGTTTAAGTGATTACCTAGTGAAAAATGGGTATGAGAATAATTCAATTTGTCCATGCATTTTTATCAAGAAGATAAATTTAGGATTTGCTATAGTTGCAGTTTATGTTGATGACTTAAACATAGTGGGGACTCCAGAAGAGATCTCTATTACTGCAGAATATTTGGAAAAGGAATTTGAAATGAAAGATCTTGGAAAAATAAAATTTTGTCTTGGGTTTCAAGTTGAATATTTGCCAAAAGGAATTCTTGTACATCAGTCATCTTATATAGAGAAAATCTTGAAACAATTTTATATGGATAAGTCTTATCCATTGAGCATTCCAATGGTTGTTCGCTCTCTTGATGTCAAGAAAGATCCTTTTCGTCCAAAAGAAGATAACGAAGAGATTCTTAGTCCTGAAGTACCATATCTTAGTGCAATATGTGCACTTTTATATCTTGCAAATAGCACTAGACCAGATATAGTCTTTGCAGTTAATTTGCTAGCAAGATTTAGTTATGCACCAACTCGAAGGCACTGGAATGGTGTAAAACATGTTCTACGTTATCTTCGTGGCACTTCTGACATGGGTTTATTTTTCCAAAATGAGTAAATTCAGAATTGACAGGGTATGCTGATGCTGGATATCTATCAGATCCTCATAAAGCTCAATCACAAACAAGTTATGTCTTCACATATGGTGACACTGTTATTTCTTGGCGATCTGTTAAGCAAACAATCACTGCTACTTTCTCAAATCATTCAGAAATATTAGCCATCCATGAAGCAAGTCGTGAATGTGTGTGGTTGAGAACCATGACTCAATATATTAAGGAAACAAGTGGGTTGGTAGTGGAGAAAAAGCCAACAAAATTGTATAAGGATAATGCAGCATGTATTTTACAACTCAAAGGTGGCTATATTAAAGGGAATAGAACAAAACATATCTCACCAAAATTCTTCTATACTCATGAACTTATGAAAGAAGGACAGATCGATGTTTGCAAAGTTCGCTCAAGTGATAATCCATCAGATTTGTTCACAAAGGTCCTACCAAGTTCAATTTTCAAGAAACATGTGTACAATATTGGAATGCGCCAATTAAAAGATTTAGTTTGATTCATTTTTGAGGGGAAGCACATATGAATATTGTACTCTTTTTCCTTCGCTAAGTTTTTATCCCACTGGGTTTTTCTTAGCAAGGTTTTAACGAGGCATATTCATATTGCATAGTCATCTAAGGGGAAGTGTTGTGATAATTATGAGATATTTGGATGACTATAAAACTCATCATTCTCCCTATTCTAGTAGACATCTACTTCTTCTATTTTGTGCCTATAAATACCCTATTGTAGTTATTCATTAGATACAATCAATAAAAGAAAATTCTATATTCTACTATTTCTGTCTTTCTTTTAATTAGTTTACAACAATAATAAATTAATAACCGCGTTGTGTTATTATTATTACTAATCATGGGCTTGGATACCTGTTTGATTCATAAATTATTAGGATTTGAGATTAATTCAGTTGGATCGATACCCATTTAAAAGCCCGTTTATAAAAAAATGGGTTTGGACTTCGATTATTAAATGCAGGAATAGCCTGAACTGAGCCAGTATTTAATTTTTTTTTTTGGAATGTGCATATTGAGTCCAGGCTTTCCATATATTCTTTGAGATGGATTTGAATAAAGCATAATATATTGTTTTTGGAAGCTTGGGCCGGATTTAGAATTTACTATTTAAAAAAATAAGCCTGTTTGAGCCCAGCCCAAATCCGAATATAAACGGTTATAGTGATTACTATGAATAGTCAACTTTTAATTTACTAATAATGAAAATATTAAATTTTTAACCTTTTTTATTAAAAAAAAAAGAAGTAATGCCAATGGAGATGACACAAGCAGCTGAACAGTAATGGAGTTGGAGATGGTCGGAGAAGCAACCGTGAGATCAACAACTGTTGCTTCTAGTGGAACTTAATCGATCTTCAGGGAGGGAAAAGGGCAAGAGAATGGCATTGTCTGTATCTATAAGGTTTGGATTTAATTTGAAATTAGGTCTTTTTGAATTTGGACGTTAGAAAAAATGAAATGGATCAATTGGTTAGATTACTTAATAACCTATGATCCATATAAATATTCTTTAAATTCAATAATAATTTATTTGTTTTATTTTATAATAATCCAATAAGATTATAACAAAATGGATTTAGATTAATTGAATCAAATGATTTAAATGGATTATATCATGTTTGAATAGTTCTACACATAAATAGAGATATGGAATCGTGAGTGGACTTCAAGGTGCACAATAGCAATAATAACGTAAAAAATAAAATGAATTGACCATGATATGCTCTTCAATATATGCTTATTCGGACTATTTATAATTCAATTTATTTTATGATTTGATTTAAATTTATTTAATTCGATTCATTTTTTAGATCTACTTCTTAAAATTTAATTTCAGGTCAAATTGTATTTCAGTTTAAGTTGAAATGGGAAAAGATTTTTGTAGGTTTTTTTTTTTGAAAATGGGATTTTTTTTTAAAAAAAAATCGAAAATAAGGATTACAGTAAATATATTTATAAATTTGTAATACTGAAAACCAGTAGAAATAAATACCGATATCTGATATGGTGGACTTCGTATCTTTAACCGGTTGAACTGCTAAAAATGGCAGAATCATATGTCGGTATCCGACTAGTGAGTCATTTGGGTTGCTAGAAACCAACTAAAATAAGTGCCAGTTTTGGATTGCTGGAAACAGGTTGAAATAAGTTTTGGTTTTTGGCACTATAAGTGGTTGATTTATTCATTTATTTTTTTAAAATCCGTGCAATTGAACTATTACCACGGGGAGAAGCACACCGCTTTGCGGCAAATACAAAGTTGAATGCCGAATCTTCTCGTATTCATGCTATTTTGATGGTGGGTTAATTTGTTTTTTTTTTTTTTCTATCTTGAAAAAGCTAAGAATCTAACAGAAATTCATTAATTTCCATGCTAATATGGGTAAATCATAAATCTACATGTCAAATACTGTAGGTGCATGTGAAGAGGTATGTCAAGGAAAGAGATCATGCTTTTTCAATTGAAAATGTTAAAACTCTCACATGGTTATAGCTTGAACCCTCCTGTTGTTGGGGAAAGGCAAGCTCGTTGTGGTAGATCTTGCTGGTTCAGAGCGTATTGATATGTCGCATGCAAGATATATAGATGGGAGATGTTCACTTTCCACCTTTCTTTTCTTCATATGGTCTCATGGTTGTTTTTGTCTTCTATATTTTGTGTCTTAAATTATCAATTCGTATGGGAAACATATATTTTTTTAGAATGTTTATCAATTACCAGCCTACAGTTTGCTTCTTTTCATGTGTTGTTGACCATTATAAAAACTATCTGTCAGAGTGCAAAATGCAGAAGAACCTAATTTTGACGGATAGCATTCTTGTTTTAACGTAGTAATACAAATTCCGGCTTGAATGTCGTTTCACTATATCTGTAATCAAGTTATAACAAGTTTGCTTAGATTTAGAGAGTATTGGATGTTGAAAAATTGAACCATTGTTTTGTTTGCGGTGTTTTAGTAACACCTCCCTAATCCATTTTTTTATTAAAAATAAATAAATAAAAGAAATGTATTTTCCCTTCCTCTGGCAGCTCGTGTGGGGCCACTCAACGGGTCTGCCAAGTTCAACGGGTCCATTAGTTGGATATCCGCATGTGATTATGCCGGTTTTCAACAATCCAACCAATAAAAAATGCGAGATCCATCATATCAAATACCGACATCTATCTATGTCGGTTTCCAGCATCCTAAATTTAAAAATATATTTACTATAAACTTTATTTTCGAATTAAAAAAAAAACTATTTTTGAAAAAATCTGATTTTTTTAGTTATAAATAAAACAAGATACAATTCCATTGAAAAATCAATTTAACCTTAAATCAAACTTTAGGAATATATTTAGCTAAGAGCCGAATTGAACAAATTTATACAATTTTTAAAAATTAAATTCGAATGGGTTGTTTGAAAATATGTGTCAAAAGACAGGTATTAAGCATAAGCAAGTGGGGAAAATTTTGCAACTTAAAATTATGTGAATTATTACAAAAGTTAGTCAAAAAAGGTTGACACAATGAACTGATCGATACTCCATAAGATTTTCTCAATTCAACTATACGTTTAATTTTGACTCTAGAAATTTTTCAGTAAATGAAAATCTTTATAAAATAAATAGAAAATTAAAGTTCATGAATATTGATTAAATATATAATAATTGAATTTCTAATTTATAAAACATTTCATTCTTATTCAATCAAGAATCTTAGCATATGTTAAAGCAAACATGACAAAGACAATTGCCGAGACAAGTGGGGCTCAAGGCGCAAACTTGCCAAAATTACATGTATAGCATGTACGTGTGCTAATTTTTTAAATTACAAGTATACTTTCTTTTTGTCTCTCCAAATTTTGTAAATATAAATATATTATGTATTAAAATTCTAAAAATTTAAAAAAGGTTAAATATTTTCAGAACCAGTTTTGGATTAATTAATATGTATAGTTGAATTAGAATTATTGAAAAATCATATATATATATATATATATATATGCATACACCTAATTATCATTAGAATTTTATGTGACGAGTGTGCATATATTACAAAGATAAGATTAGGAAAAGAAAAGATTCAAAAAAAAAAAAAGGACATGATCATAACCTAAGATTTAAGTCAAGCTTATGCAAATCAGAAGCTTGTTGTGTATCAACACGAAAGCTTCCAGGCCATACTAAATCGACGGCTTCTTCAAGCATAAATGGTGCGAAAGCACGGCCAAAACTCATATTAGAATCACCAAATCGAGCATCTAAACCAGACCCTTCTCTGTTAGGTTTGTGCACAAGAGAATGAGCTTGAACACCAAGTGATCTAACTGCTACTCCTGTACTTGCCATCGTCAATATCCCATGATGGAATTGGAATCTTTTAGCAGCTCCTCTTTCTCTTTTGTGTGCGTTCTGGTGGCCACCTAAAGCCTGCGAGCTATAGAACTTTCTCATGCAAAAGTTGCACGAAAATACCTTGTCCGGACCCGGACTCGGACTCTGACCCGGACTAAGTTTCGACTCGAGATCACAGTCTGTTGCCACTCTTAAACTTAACCACTCCTTCAGGTTATCATCATCTTCAGTATCCATAACTTTGGATTCATTAGAATCTTGATAATTTAGTGATGACATGAGTCTCAATTTTGCAGGGAAAAGGGTGAAGGGGGTTGCTTGAAGGTATGTATATGAATAAATAAGATCAAATGGACAATAAGAGAAGCATTATATAAATAAAGAGGAGTAAGTGGAAGAAATTATTATTAAAATATATTTTTTTATAATTATCTGATGCTGGAAATGTAGTTGATCTGATTAATTTAAATTTGTGCCGAATAACTTTATAAGAAAGAGACTTCTTTCCAATTATTTAAAGATGCTAAATTTTTTCCAACTCAAGTTCAAAACCTTTTATTAAAAAAGAATATGTAGATCCGGCCATTCTCTCATGTCTCGAGATATTAAAATAATTTATATAGTGATCCCACAAAAATGCTTATGTCAACCAATAGAACTGGTCGTTGTGTCAAAACTTAATTAGCTTAGGATTCCTGACTCATCCTTGCTACTTTTTATTTACCTCTTATTATATCACAAACATGATCCTTAATGTTACTGATATAGAACAGAAGCTCAATTGTCTATATATATAGTGTTATCACTAGTCAAATCTTTATTATATTCTGCTGTTGATTTCTTTGTCTTCATGTCTCCTTCATTATACAATGGAAAATGTACTACATTACCCTTAAAATTTACATGTTAGAGCTCTATTTCGCCATTGTAGTTTTTTAGCAAAAAAGGCTTGTGCAAATTGTTCAAAAAGATAGTAAAATATCTCCTGTTTGTTGAAAATGCTGCAAAAATTAGCCATGTAATTTTTATAAAGGTTGGTGAAACGTCCCCATTTTAGCATCACTTGTTAGCTCCAAAAATAATTTAGGGGATAAAATACAGCCCCCAGACAAATTTAAAAGGAAAAAATAGCATCTTTCTCCTATATATGTAATAAAGATATATAAAGTTTTTTTTAGAATAAAAAGATATATAAAGTTTTTACTTTCATGGTTGATGAAATGAAATATATATAAAGCCTTGTATATATGTGCGTGTGTGTGTGTTTTGTAAATCCTGTGGTGTTCAGCCGCCCTGCAGAACCCTCCAAGTCTGGACTGGCCACAACTTTGGATCTCACAATGTATTGGTACTCGAAATACAATAGCCAATAGATATAGAGAGAAATACAAAGTTTGTTGGCCTTGAACTCCAAGGCTGATATCATATAGTCGTCAAAGTACATATTGAAGCACAAGGGGACAATTTTCATAAAGAGATGGGAAGCCATAACTTCTCAACTCTTTTATCTACCCCTCTACGTACTTTCCACGCTCGATGGTATTGGGAATAATAATGGAAGATGCGAATAAAATGCCCACAAATTAAAAGGAAAAAGAAAAAGAACTTTAAGATTAAAAGATTGCGAGATTCAATGCGAACTATGAGATTTTAGGCAATCGGATGTGCTGTAGTAATCGTAAATTTAAATTAATCGAATAATACTGTACTATTGTAGAAAAAATATAAAAAAAAAGAGTGACAAGACTTAAAAGAAAGTTGGGCATTTGCTTTTGTGCTAGCATCATCCAACAAATAATTGAATGTTAAGCTTCCATAAGAAAATGTTTGGTGGGTTTGTATTTGATTAGAAAAGAAGAGAAGTGGGGTGTCCATTTCCTAAAATCAAAGAGGATCTATATGTGGGTGTGGGCAATGTATATGTACAGTAGGAGAAGAGCAATGGCATCCACTTTTGTTGTATTGTTTATTCTCAGAATCTTCTCCGTTCTATTTATTAATAATACTTCATAATTATATATGTAAACCTCAGCTTGCCTCATCTGTGGGTAGCGAAAGCAGCTTTGATGCTCAAACCTCCTTTCAGATAAAATACTTGTGGTGTTGGAATGCTGACTCACATCTTTCAGCCTCACACTTGTCTTGTCAATTTGTTTCATGCATAAGCCCAATTCGCAGGGGTACAGGTGAAAAAAAAAAACTAAAACGATAATAATAAATTAAAATATAAACCAAAAATCTTAATTTTGGTTTAATTCATAATTATAATTCTATCATTTAAAAAATAACAATTAAACTTTTCCATCCATGATATTTTCAAAATTAATGAACCAATAATTTTTTATTCAAAAATAAAACTTTTTTTAGTTTTTATTTAATATTTAATATAATTAAAAATTAATCTTAATAGTTATTTTCAATAACTCAATATGGCCAGCTTTCTTTCTTTTCTTTTTTTTTAATTTTGCTAATTTCGTAAAATATATAATAAAACTTATATATTTATACTAATCATATTGATGATAATTTTAAACAAAAGTTAAATTGAAAAATAAATATGGTTATTATCTTTTACAATTCAATAAAATTAACAAACAATGAATACCAAATTTATTTTTTAAAATAACTCTTATTTTATCAAGCCAAATAAATTATAATTACAAAATATTGAATTTAAACTTTAAATATAAAACAAAAGATTTTTGATATCGAAAGCGATATAGATATGATAGACAAATTAATACAATAAAATATAAATGAGTTTATAAAAATATTTAAACATATTTTAAGAATAATTTAATTTTTTTGAACAATTATTTTTAAATTTAATATTTGAATTCAATATTTATTAATTATTTATAAATCCTTAAATATAAAAAATGAATGAGATCGGATGGGAAAGTAATCCAATCAGATCAAGATTGAATAGACTTGACTTTAGGGATGATCATGAGGCAGAAAATTTTTATTTTCGATGGAAAATCATCTCGAATAAGACAAAAAATTCTGAAAAATTTTTCTTCTAGATGCAAGATCAAGAGAAAAATATTTTTCAATTTAGAATTTGGGGCAAAAACGGATTATGATCGCCGTCCTGAAATTTAGTAATTATATTTATATAATTTAATTTTAAATTGTATTTAATTTTGATTTTATCAATTTTAAAATTTATATTAATTTGATTTGTGGTTAAATTTATATTTTTTAATTATTAAATGTTGTATTTCAATTATAATTAATTATTAAATATTATATTTTAGTTATAATTGATATATTTTTTAAAAAATTATTTTTGATCGAGGACGGAAATCCTCGTGGGGGCCGAAAATCCTCATCGGGGGGTGGGGAATTTCCCCCCATAATCCTATTGAGGGTGGGGATTCGTGATCATCCCTAGAGATTCTTATCGAAAGACGGGGATCCCTTCCAGGGCAGGGACGATGAGGGTTTTTCCCCTATGTTACAAACGGGGGTAGGGATGGAAAATTCCCGAAATTGCATGGAGCGGGTGACGGGATTTATTTTCCACCCCCGCCCTGCCTTGCCTCGTGATCATCCCTGCCTGACTTTGAAAGTTATGAGATATTTATAGCGCATATTTTAGGTCTAATGTTTAGGCAATTCACGTCTAGAAATAGCCTGACGCAGTGGATAGACTAACTCAATGGGGCATACAGTGTGTGTCATAGGATTTGACAAAATAAGATCCTATCAAGTTGATCAGATAACACTATAAGAAAATTCCAAAATAGCAACAAAAAATTAGCAATGGAAATCAAATTCCATTGCTAAAATTAGTGGAAGTTTTTAGCTTTAGCAATGAAAATGAAAAATGGTTTTCTTCTATTTCTAAAAATGGAATGAACTTTTAGCACCAAAATTTTATGACGGAATTTAGCATTGAAATTGCATTTCCATTGCTAAATAAGGTGCCAGCAAAATTTTGCAATGAAAGTCATCAATAGAAACAAATTATGTTGGTAATTTAGCAACGAAAACATCTTCCGTTGCTAAATTACCAACGAAATTTTTTTTTCTGTTGCTAAAATAGTAATGAAATGTGTTTTTAGTTGCTAAAATAGCAACAAAAAAAGCATTCCATAACTATTTTCATTTTAACCTTAGGTATTGATAACTATGAAAAATACATCTCTAAAGGCCTAATCAGGTTGGCCCAACAACACTTGGCATGGCCCAAGCCTAATGACAAAAAGGCAAAGTATGAGCTGAAAGACAGTACAAGAAGGCGTGATGTCCGATCGGACTGATGGAATAACACGTTCTATCAGCCTACTGACACAAGCCAACGCCCATACTCTCTACCTACTTTATGTCACATCGTCGCTCACCTGCTCTAACTGCCAGTTATCACTCCCCGAGGTACTCAAGTACCCCTCCAAAGAACTCTTATAAATAGCCTAAAACACAATGGCTCTAGGTATTGAACATCTGAGACTCTCTCTCTAGACACTCTTTCTCTAAAAGCTACTAACTTAAGCTTCAGAGTGCTAAAGCCCAGGTCCGACCGGACACTCCCTTTTGTAAGTTCAAATATCCGATCGGATACCCTCAACTGTCAACTCTCCTTCTTACAGATAAAGACATTTCAGGCTTTATCATTTGGTGCTCTCGTTGAGAGGCATGGTAGATTCAAGATCAAACGAGAACAAAGCTCTTAGAAAACATCATCACAACAATCAGGACAGATCTAAACCCTTAGAGATAAGAGAGAGATCTTTCAGATCACCTGTTGGGGGCAATCCCTTCCTAAATCTCAATGATGTGGTCGCACAACAGCAGAAGGATGCCCCTGTTACTATCAGAGATATGTGTGTCATTCTTAGTGACCTCGCTAAAAGCGTGGTCCAAACTCTGGAAAGGGATAATGCGCTCACGACTTCTGAAAGAGGTCATGAAATGGATTTTATGGCCGAAAAACTTCAAAAAAGAAAGAAACACGAAAACCTTTATGAAGGTGTCATGAGCCCATAATGTTAAAAGGCTGGAGGTCAGAGTCCCAGGGAGGGACAATAAGGGAAAACGGACAATGTCCTCAGGCAGAGATACTCCTTACATTCCCAGTGGCTCATCTACCCTACCCTCCGGTAATGATCCATCCCTTATGCACACACCTAATCACAGCCACTCCTGCAAATCTGAAAAGAAGTTCGCTTCTGCAACAGGTGGACGAAGGGAAGATAAATGGTTCAAACAAAAACTCAAGCAATTTGGCTTGGCAGGTCTCAAAAAAGGCATGTTCGTGGGAAACACTTGCAACAAAATGACCTCTCCATTTTGTAGGAAAATCACGAAATCAAAACTACCTCCCAGGTGGAGGGACGTGATAATGGACAGGTATACAGGTAAAACTGACCTTGCCACTAATCTTACAGAATATTTAACAAAAGTGCATGTGTACACCTACGACGAAAGGGTTGCTTGCAGGATTTTCCCTACTATTTGGGAGGAGACGCCCTCAACTGGTTCCACGAACTCCTCCAGGAGTCAATCACCCCCATTTTGACAACTCAAAGAACTATTTACAATATGGTTCATCGAACAGACACGGGAACCAAAATCCATGAGCAATTTATGTAACCTTTATCAGAGGAACGACAAAAGTCTTCGAGACTACGTTGACAGGTTCCAAGCCACGATATCGAAGGTGAGGATTGTAAGTGTGGAGATAACATCCACAGCTCTAGCCAACGGCACCATTGATCGACCATTGTTTGAGTCCATCACAACAAGTCCCGTAACCAGCTTTCCTGATCTAATGGAAAAAGCTAAGTAGTACATCCAGCTGGACGATGCCTTGAGGTCCAGCCATGGTAGAAGGAGCACTGTTATGGACAGGCTTTAGTACCCAGATGGATGGACATTTAACCGAGCCCCCTGCATTCGAGCGGATTGCATGGAGTCCCGAGAGAGCCTCTACTTTGAGGAATTTAGAAAAAAGAAAAGAGGTCGATCAATTCAGATCCGATCAGGACAGTGGCCAGCAGACTCAAACCTTCATTCCACTCAATGCCAACCCCATCCTAGGTATTGATGTGGATCAAGGAAAAACACCAAAAGGTGAACTGGCCCAGAAGACTAGATGAAAGGAGTAAAAACACTCGAAATCACAAAAAGTATTGCAAATTCCATAAAAATGTCGGTCATACAACCGATGACTGTTTCCAATTGAAGGAAAAAATTGAGCAACTCCTGTGAAGAGGGTACCTTAAAAGGTTTATAGGTCCGATCGGAGGAGCAAATCCCTACAAACAGTCAGATTTGAAAAAGGATGGCTCCAATGATGAAAAAGACGATGAGCGAAGAAAATCGAGGAATACGGATCCTCGCCGATCGTACATCGAGGTCATAAACATGATCGCTGATGGGTCACCCTACGAAGAAAATCTCTCCACAAAAAAAAGGGAAAAGGTGTCTATATCGCCTAAACATTCGAACGGCCATCCCCAGTCACCATATCCAATGAGGATGCACGAGATGTATTATTCCCTCATAAGGATGCCCTTGTTAGGGTTGATCATGGGGGCGGGGTGGGATCGGAGAATTCTTCCTCACTCACTCCCCCGTCAGTGGCGGGGATTCCCTGCCACCAATATTAGGGAGGGAATTTCCCCCGTCCTTGCCCCACGGGGATCCCCGTCCCTCGATTTTTTTAATTTTAAATATAATATTTAATAAATAAAAAATTTAAAATCAATAATAATTTAAAATTAAGTATAATTTAAAACTTAATAATTATAAAATTAAGTTATATTTTAATTTTAATTTTAATTATTTATAAAATATTATATTTTAAAATAAAAAATAATAATATTTTTTGAGGGGCGGGGATCCCCGCAGGGCGAATACCCCATTCCCCGTCCCCGCCTTCGATTCTAGGATGGAAATTTTTTCCCCCGTCCCCATCCCCACAGGGGAAAATTTCGGGGATTTCCCGCCCCAAACGGGGCAGGTCCCCGCCGAGGAATCCCTGCCCCGTGATCATCCCTATCCCTTGTCTTCGGGGCACGAATCAATAACTTTGATGTGGAAGGATATTGGTGGACGATGGAAATGCGGTAAATGTGCTTACCCTCCAAGCTTATAAAGCCATGGGTCTGCCGATCAAAAAACTTAAATCGAGCGCCACACTACTGATAGGGCTCGGCAACGCTACCGTTCCAGTGGTAGGATCTATCGAGCTTTTTGTCAAGCTCGACCAGAAGGCTCTAGTCCACATCTGCAAGGTAACTTTTATGATTATTGATATGACCTTTGCCTATAATGCCATTTTTGGTAGGCTTTTACTCTTTCAAATTGGAGTTGTCACCAGCATAAGATACATGGTGATAAAGATCCCAACTAGGGGAGGCATCATCATTCTAAGGGGTGATCAAAAGGCATCTAGAGAAGCATATGTTGCCACGATAAAGTACTAAAAAGAGGCTATAATGGTAGGACGATCCGAACAAGCGCGGGGGATGAGAATAGATCATGTGAAAGAAATCAAGGCTAAGACACTTGCAAAGGGCAGGAGTATTCAAATAGACACCTGACATGGCTGAAGAGGTCGGGGAGGTTGCCATGCAAGTTTTGATGATCCATCGGGCATCATTTTTCAGATAGCTCTGGAATCGGCCATGATGTGATCACCCATAAACTTAATATGGATCTGGCTTATATGCCGATCAGGTAGAAGTTACGAAGGCATGGTCCCGATCGGCATATCTTGGCTGTCTGACCATGGCAAACGAATTTCCTCCTTATCACCGTGAATCACTTCTCCAAACAAATTGAGACAGAGCCTCTAGCAAAAACTTCGCATGAAGGAGCGCCATTTGCATGTATGCCTTACCCTATGTTTTTATTGCAGATAATGGTGAGCAATTCGACATCTCGATCCCCAAACCTCAACATCAGCCTTAAGTTTTGCCTTCGTCACCCATTCACAGAGCGATGGGATGACCTAGGCCTCCAATCAAACACTATTGGAAGGCTTAAAGAAACGGCTGGGTGAGGCAAAAGGGTAACTGGACTCAACAACTGTAAAGCATCTTATGGTCTTACAGGATCTCTCTAAGAGCCAGCATCCATGAAATGCCATCATCTCTTATCTACGGCTCCGAGGAAATGATACTTGAAGAGATCGGTCTCTCGTCCTATTAGTCCGCCTTCTATTCCGAATGGGTGAGCATTCGAGATAGATGCCAGGATTTAGATTTAATAGAAGAAAGAAGAGAAGACGCCTATGCCATGATTGCTACCTACAAATAAAAAGTTGCTAAAAACTACAACTCAAAAAGGTAAGAACCCTCGATGTGGTTAATCTAATGCTCAAAAAGACAAATATGGGCACGAAAAATGTCGAAAAAGGGAAGCTCATGCCAAACTAGGAAGGCCCCCTATGAAATCCCCAAAGTATTTATAGACTCCGGAACCTTGAAGGGTCGAACATCTCTGGAAGCCAGAATGTCGAAGTATTGAAGAAGTACTGAGTATAATCATGTATAAAATAACATTCAATGAAGAGAGTATTCCCCATTTTTTCCGCATCTTTGAAAAAAAGGTATGTTTTCATTTATTTGTTTTTAGGATCATTTTTTATTTGTAGGTCCTTTATCTTACTCCAATCAATGAAAATCCTGATTGATGAATACTCCAAATTTGATCGTGGTACAGCTCTCTCGCTAGGCTCCGTACTTATCCTGAGCCCAAAATGCGAAAGCTTTTCTCCATTGTAAGGTTATTCACCGACTCATTCGCTAGGTTCGATGCCTATACTGAACCCAAAATGTGAACGCCTATAATTGGCCAGAATATCTGTTAAGCTGCAAAAAGAGCATTTATTTGATTGAATTTTGCTTATTATTTTGCGTTCTTTTAAGTCAGTTTTAGGTTCTTTTCATTGTTTTATTTATTTTGATGACTGTAGGAGCAAATTTTGAAGAAGTTATATTTTTTAGGCTAATTAGAGATGATCTGAGAAGCAATAAATTTTTGGAGCAAATTTAAAGCAAAGAGCTGATAGTTAAAAATTTTGGAAGTTGCCTTGCCCAAGGGAATTATCCAGTTGCCCAAGGCAGAAAGCCAAGCCTTGCCCAGTTTCCTTGCCCAAGTTGCCCAAGGGACTTACCCAAGGGAGTTGACAGTGGAGTTACGATTTTAATATGTTTCCTATGCAAATTGGACTTAGCCGCCACTTCTACCCTAACTGATATTTAGGAATATTAAGACCTTAATTTAGGAAATAAAAGGCAGTAGTTTTAGGAAGTTTGGATTTTATTTAGTAATTTATTTTATTTTTCTTATTTGGGTAGGAGTAAACTACTTCTTATTTAGGAATTTTATTAAGAATAAAAGGGGGAGATCAGATCTGGTTGAAAAAAGAAAAAAGAGGGATTCTGAACTAGAGTTTTTTTTCCTCATTCTCTATTTTGTGGGTTTTTGTAACAGCCATAAGTGGCTAAATATTTATTTTAGTTAAAGATTAATTCAAGGCCAGGATTTCTTTTACTGTGAGATTGTTGTGCTTAATTTTTGTTCTTAATTTCATATAGTGTTCATGTTATTTACTGTGAATTAGGGAAACCATATCCCAATTATTATTTGTTAGGTGTGCAATTTAAGCTCATTGTGCATTTAATTAAGTAATATATTGCTAATTGAATTTGCTAAATCTGTAATTGTTTAGTAAAGTCAATAAGAAGTAGCGATTAGTTTAGCTTCCTCATAAGGGCTGTTATGTTGAGTAAATGCATGATTTGGTCTAAATCGATCTCGCTTGTAGATTGGTTAGCTTAGGTCGGGTCTTTCTAATTCTTAATGTTATCAATAGATTAAATTCTTTCGCTTGTTAAGGGTTGTTTATTGATTAGGAATTAATTACAGTCTTACTTGATTAATTCATTAATACGGAAAGATTAGGTCAGAAGCACGAAGCCGACGACTATAACTGGTCCATTGTTTGGTTTTAAGAATTATTTCTTCATCAATGATCAGTTGATTGAATCCTGTGCTACGAATATCTTTAACTGAAATTTTCCATCCATTGATTTTGTCTTTATTTATTTTTTTGTATTTTTACTTTATTGTTTTGATTTTATTTTTTATTTATTTAATTTTTAGTTTATAAACTCCCCCCATCTTTTATTTTTAGTTTGTTAATTTTTTAGTTATTTAAAGAATTAAAACTCGACCAATCCCTATGGATTCGACCCTATTCATCACTAATTACAAGTTAGTTTTAAGTAGGAATTTTATTTTTGTTGGTTTCGACAGCCACCAAATTTTGGCGCCGTTGCCGGGGATTGGTATTTGTTAGTTTTAATTCTTTTAAATGGCTAAATTTTTATGTTTTCTTGAGTCAACAATTTCACATCTGACATGCTTGGTTCAGAACTTGGCTGCAAAAAATAGGCAACAGTGTGAAGCTTATTACAAAGGGTGTTCTTATGAACATAAAATATTTTTAGGTCCGTCACAATGGAGTTATGACCCTTATGCAAATAATGACAATTCATGGTAGATGGGTCATTCAAACTTTAGTTATGGAGCAAGACAGCAAAATTCACAGCAACAATTCCACCTAAGACCACCGCAATAACCCTCTCAACCAACTTCTAAGCAAGGTATGTCTCTTGAGGACATTGTTCATTCTTTAGCAACTAATACAAAAGATTTACAGCAACATGTAGAGAAAATAGAGTCCAGGGTTCAAAACTTGGAAAAACAAATGAGCCAAATAGCAATGTCTTTGAGTAGAATAGAGTCCCAAGGACATTTGCCTTCACAAACCATTGAAAACCCAAGGAAAAATGCAAGTGTAATTGTTCTAAGAAGTGGAAAAGAGCTGGAACAACCCTTGCCCAAGCGAGATAATCAAAAGAAGGCAAGAGAATTGGAAAAAGAGGCAAAAATCGAGCAAATAAAACAGCCCATAGGTAAACATTCAGAACAGCCCCTTGTTTTAGTTGTACAGCCTCCATTTCTTGAAATGTTAGCTAAATCAAAGAAGGAAAAAGAGGAAAAAGACATCTTTGAAACTTTTTGCAAGGTTGAGGTAAACATTCCTTTAATTGATGTTATAAAATAAATACCAAAATATGCGAAATTTCTCAAGGAACTTTGTACTAACAAGAAAAAATAGGTTGGTTATGAAAAACTTACTGTCAATGAAAATGTTTATGCTGTTATTCAAAGAAAAATACCTCAAAAATATAAGGATCAAGGTATGTTTGCTATCCCCTACGCTATAGGCAATGTTATGATAAAAAGAGTTATGTGTGATTTAGAAGCTTCAATAAATATTATGTCATTGTCTATTTGTTCGTCTTTACATGTTGGTCCATTAAAAGAAACAAATGTAGCACTTCAGCTTGCTAATAAATCTATTGTTTATCCTGAAGGGGTATTGGAGAATATTTTGGTGCAAGTTGATGGGTTAGTCTTTCCTGTTGATTTTTATGTGCTTGCCATGGAGGATGATAAATCCTCAAATTCTTCAGATATTTTGTTAGGAAGGCCATTTCTCAACACAACCAAGGCAAAAATTGATGTGTATGAGGGTACACTCACTATGGAGTTTGATGAAGAAATCATTAAATTTTATGTTTATGATACTAAGAAAAGTTCAAGTGTTGTGTCTAATATTTTTAAAGTGGATGTTAGTGAACATTTAATTAATGAATCATTTAGATTGTGTGATAATTCTAACAATTTAAATCTTTCATATTATGTGGACTCCACTTTCAAAAAGCCTAACAAATTTGAGAAGAATTTGGTGAATGACACTAATTTGCAAGAAGTGATAAATGAAAGAACACTAAAATGGGATTCTAGACCAGGTTGAAAGGTGTAAAATTCTACAAACGTCTGGCCAAAGACGTTAAAGAGAGGCACTACTAGGAGGCAACCCAATGTTCAGCTTTACCTAAGGCTGCAGTGTTACTGTTTAGATTTAAATTCTAGTATTTTATTTTTATTTTTTTATTTTTTTATGTTATGTTTTACCACCTTTTGCCTAATTTAATAAGTCTTTAACTATTTCTTATTTTCATTTTTGCAGGTGAAATGAGTAGCTAGTTGGTTTTATGGTGAAGAGATAACAAATAAATAAATAAATAAAGTTTCAATTATTTTTGCTAAAAAAAAAATCATGAAAGTTTAAAATTTTCTGGGCATTTCTTTTGAATGTTGGGTTTGCTGGAAATTTTTCAAAGCTTTAATTGGACTTTTAATAATGGAAGCCCATTGTTTAGATTTAATGGTTTATTTGATTTGCTTTGGGTTTTTTATTTTTGGTCTTTTACGGTAGATGGGCTTCTTTTTTGTGGGTTTTCACAAAGCAACATTTTAACTCATCACAAATTTTACCTAATTTCTTTTATTTTAAATTTCACCCAAGTAAAATTGCTTTTACTTTCACTGTTGACCATCTTCCCCACAACCAAACCCTAACATTTCTTTTTCTTCACTTGTAGGAGATTCAACAGAAATTACATTTGTTGCAATGTGGCGAGAAATGAGCCATTTCTTTTGTGGATGCAGGTGCTTTGGCCAAAGATAGAATTTTCAAAAAGGATACCAAGAAGAAAGCCCCAAAAGCATCATCATATCTTTTTAATTGCAGACCCCAAGCAACGGCCCCTCCCGCAATCACTACATCGACAAAATTCACCTTCTTTGTCACCGCCGATCAGCGACCAGCCTCCATCGTCAAGTCCTTCATGCTGTCAATCGTAATCAAGCAAATCGAAGTAGAGAAAAATGGCTAGACTCAAGAATTGATAAGATGGATGCTGCCACTTTATCTTTGCAATCACTTACAGCTTTGCACCATATCTACATAACAAGACAATACCCTTTCTTTCTTTTTGCTTATATATTTTGATGTCCTTTGCCCCACGATTGATTTGTTGTTCCGCATTGAAGACAGTGCGAGGAGAAACTCTGGGGGAGGGATTTGAAATATAAGTGTTATGTTGATTTTTATGGTGTTGTGCTAAAATTTTTGGATTGTCTATGCTGATTTTGTGCTGATATTAGAAAACGTATTCTGAAAATTTTTCTATTGATTTTTGTTGATCAAATTTGCTGCTATATTTTGTTGATAATATTTTAAATCCATTTTTATGAGCTTATTTTGTTAAGCTAAATTTGGTTAATAAATGAATTTTTGGTAAAGTTTTTTTGTTTAAGTGATGTTGGCATAACGCTTGTTGATAATTGTGGATTATATATAGTTTTTAATATATTTTTAGTTGTGTTATTTAGTTATTTTGGTTTTATTTAGGTTAAATTAGAGTTATTTTGTTAATATTTATGTTTTTAGGGTTAATTCTGTGTTTTGTATGATTTTCAGGGTTAAATTGATAAAAAATGGCTTAAAGTGTAAAAAGTGCAAAGTTTTGGGCTAAAAGTGCAAAATTGAAGAAATTAAGCAAGAAAAAGAGCATCCAATCCAGAGGTTTAACACGTGACCACGTGAAGCTATGTTGGTTTAAGGCACGTGGCCACGTGAAGATGTGAAGAAATCATGAAGCAATAGAGACGTGGGCATGTGAAGAAATGAAGAAGTGAAGTCGTGGCCATGTGAAGAAAACCAAAGAAGAAATGCAAAGGAACCACGTGACCACGTGGATTCCCATTGAAGGACCACACGTGGCCACGTGTGGAGAAAGGTCTAAAGACACGTGACCACGTGTTCATTTACACAGGAACAGGACGTGGCCACGTGATGCAGTTTTCCTATTCGCGCAGTTTTTCCTCGAGCTTCCTATTTTGGCAAATCTTCCTGTTTTGAGCAGCTAAATTATTTTCAATTTAATTCTAAGAGTTTAGGAAGAAATCTACCACATTTTTGCCTATAAATAGCAAACAATTACACAGATCGAAGGGAGGAATGAAGAAGATCAATGGGGGAATCCTTGAGATAAAACCTTAGAATTTAGCTTTACTTCTTTAGTTTGTTTTTACATTGTTCTTTGTTTTCTTTATTTTTCTTTTCAAACCTTGTTTTAGATTTTAATTATTTTTAGGAAGTAGTTTTTCTTCTTTTGCTAATGGATTCTTGAAATCTTATATTTTCATTGTTATGACTTTGTTTTGAGCTTAATTTCAATATCGGTTGATTATTTCTTGGTTTTAACCATATTCTTATCTTTGATTGTGTTGAGATTGATTGTTGGTTTATTGAATAAATAACTAAAGATTGTTTTTGACATAGTTAATGATTTGCATGTTCTTAGGTTAACTCTTTAATGTTTATGCATGATTATTATCCAAAATATGAAATAATTATGTGTTAATTTTATTGGTTAATACTAAGAGAGGAAGAACTAAGAATAGGTAAAAGTTAAATCTCTTGAGAAAGGCTTTAATAGACATCTAGGAGGATTAATTCAGACTTAATGCCAAGTATTGAATTGTTCTGAATAAGGGAGTTTAATGCTTGGAATGATAATCTTGAATAAAGTTATATGGTTTTATTTATCTGAATTCTTCATAATCATTTGTGTTATTATTTGAATTTAAGTCATTACAATGAAAGTTAAGGTTGATAGTTTCTTTAGCAAGAGAATTCCAGTTATTGTTTTGTTTTTAATTCATGTTTTAACTTTTGTTTTGTTTAATTGTTTATTTTGTTTAATTTTTGCTTTTGAATCAAAAACATTTAGGAAACAATCTCGGATTAATTCATACATAGATATTATTCTTAGTAATCCATGTTCCCTTGGGTACGATATTTGGGGTCTTAATCTATATTTCTCTATATTAGTAGCCGATCTAGTACACTTGCTAGACACCGGTCAAGTTTTTAGCGCCGTTGCCGGGGAACAGCGGTGTTGTTTGTTTAATATCTTTAGTTGAGTTAGTCTGAGATTTTGTTTTTATTTTGTTTTAATTTGGTGATTGTTCTTTGCAGGAAAAATTCTAAACATCTTTCAAGATGATGCAAGATGAGGTCCAAGATTATGAAGTGTTTCTTTTAAAACAACGAATGAATAATCTACTAAGACAAAGAGAGGAGATAGAACGATTGCGTGCACAATCACAAAATCCTTATTCATCACCATCCATTGCTGAAGATTCTTATTCTCTTTTGAATTTGAGATTACAATTGGAAGAATTGAGAAGAGAGAATCAACAACTTCGATACTCAAAAGAGGCCTGTATCTCCGAGAATCAACGTCTTTGTAACCAACTTATATGTAAGAACGAGCAATTTTGGGCTGAAAAAGAGACGTGGGAGGCTACATCAAAGGCTGAAGAGGAAAAGTTTAGAGTTCAAGAAGAGAAAATAAGGACTCAGGAGGAGAAAATTAAAAGTCAGAAAAATTTATTAAGGGATAAAGAGCATGGAATTGAAAAGTTGGAATCTAAGCTAGAACTTTTGAGCACTCAAGTTGATGGTGGTAAGGAAAAGGAACCAAATCAATCATTCATGGAGGATAAGGAACAAGAGAAATAATTCATATTTGAGGATACGTCATGTATTAATTTAGAGGATGTTGGATCTCTAGTGGAGAATTTATCACCAAAGGAGCAAGAAAGGAAAGATTCTCAAGTGGAGATACTGAATTCAGTCCACTTGGAGTGTTTATTTAGACTAGAAGAGCTGGTAGAGTTCGTGATAAATGAGCCAACGGATGAGTCATATTTTATTGAAGATATGGAGTTTCCAGCTTTGATAAACAATGACAAATTTCTTCTACTAATGGGAGAAAATGAGGAGCAAAGTCCGGAAAGACCTACATTTGGATCACAAGCTCGACCTCCCGAGAGTAAAAAGAGTCAAGCTGGGACTCATTAAACCAGAACTTCTTCTCTAACTCTTCTCTTTAAATTTTCATCTATTTTTTTATGTTTTGCATGTTATTTGTTTTGCTATTGTTTTTATTTTTTCTTGGATTAAGGTTTAATGCATGTTTGTTAGTTGTTTGTGTCTTTTAATTCATGAGTTTAAGATTAGGGGTTAGACATAAGTTACTCATAGTAATTTTGTGCTTAATTGTCATATTTAAGTAAGGGTTTCAAAGAGCTACAATAATTTTTGAAGTGAATTGCAAATTAGTTGAACTTAATATGGATTTATGAGTCTTGAGTTATTTTTATTGTCTGAATGAGAATTTGATCCTAGTTGCTTGATGCTTCATGAACTTAAGAGGGAATTATTCAGTTTGCTAAATGAATGGACTTGATTTGTAATTCAACTAGTTTGAAGATTTACATATTGTTTGGCATAACTAAATTAAAGCTTAAAGAGAAAAGAAAAGGCATAATTAAGTGATTAAATGAGTATGAGGAATGTTTTATTCATATGGTAATTGAAATTTAATTTTTGTGCGTGCAGAAAATAAAGCTAAGAATATAGAAGAAAGCCAAATGCGTGGCCACGCCTCTCTCAACACAAATCTACACGTGGTCACGTGTCTAGGCTTTTGTTCTTCACACGTGGTCACGTGTGGATCTCTTTGTTCTTCATGCGTGGCCACGTGTTTGAGTTTTGCCTGGCAGAAGCTTCATACGTGCCCACGTCCTCCATCTCCCATGCATTTTGCGTGCCCACATGAATGAATGTCTGCCTGGCCATAGCTTCTTGCGTGCCTACGTGTGAATCCACCTATAACCATGCATGACCACGGTTTTGTTTTCTTTCTTCCCTCACACTTGCATTTTTTGTGCTCTTATCACTCTCCTCACTCATACATCACCCACCACACCTTCACACACTCACTGCCTCCATTACACACACATGTGACCATGCACACACCAACCTAAGCTTCACATGGCCACGGACACATTATGCACAAGCAAAAACACAGACATCCTCACTCATTCACCCTCACACACTCACTCACATACTCACTAACGCACACACCTTTTCACTAAGGCACACACTTAGTTTTTCATTTGCATGATTGACTTGATGTGCTTAATTCAACTAAATTGGTGCATGTTTCATTAGTGCTGAATACAAGTTTGCTTAGAGATTGATTTTCAAAGGTATGCATTGTATTTACTCTTAGCTACTTATTGTTTGACATTGAACTTCATTGTGGCTTCATATAGGTTGAGTTTATATTTAAATTGGCTAATTTTCTTTTATGCTTACCATGACCAATTGAAATATTTCTCTTCCTTTTATTTAAGCCTAACCATCACTAAATTATATTTCACTTGAGATTATGCATTGTTCACCTTGTCACCTACGGATAGTATGCATTGAGCACTTAAGCAAGTTTGGCCTAGTTACATTTATTCACTTAGTTACCATGTTTATTAAGTCTTGTTCATTGCACTGCATTTGGTTTAGAGGCATGTTTGCTTGTTAACTTAATTCCATTGACCTCTTGCCTTCTTTTTGACTTGATTATGGTTCTAAGTATGGTGAGCTTACATTTTTGGTCACTAACTCGTTTTTCAAAATTGATAAAGTGTGCTAACATTTTCATACTTTGTTGAGACCAACAAGCTTCTAAAGAGGGGGATAGAGCTCAGCTGAGCTAAAAATTGAAAGTCCAACTAAGGGAGTTTTTCTTACCTTGCTCATTTTCTTACTCATGAATTTTTCTTTTTTTTTGTTTAGTTTTGTTTTTAGTTTGCATGACTAGTTTGGTTTTTTAGTTTGCATGTTTAGTTTTTAATTTGCATGTTAGTTTGGTTAGTTCATTTATCATTTATGTTACATTTAGCTTAATTTGCCCTATTTTTTTTGTCAAAAATTGAACATTTTGAACTTGAATTAAGAATGTGTAATGTTTAAAATTCTTGTTTAGCATTAGAACAAGCATGTTGTTTAATGAATTTTTAGCTAGTTTAACATTCAATTTGATCTATATTTGTTAGTTTCTACATTTTTGAGCACTTAAAGACCAGTTTTTATACTTTAAAGAAAAACAATGCATTAAAATAGTTAAGTGATGAATTTTAGAACACTAGAACCTTCCTCATCACCCTTCAAAGTATAAAAATAACTCAAAACAACTTGAAAAGTGATCTAGGCAATTTTTTTCTTGTTAAGCCATATCTTAACTTATTTTCTTACCTTATATGCATATTTATCCTTTGTTAGCCAATTTTGAGCCTAATGAGGTATGCTTAATGCGTGACATATTTTATTTTTTTCTTGTTACACTTATTTATTTTACCATATAGCCTAAAAAGATTTTAGCTTCTATTCTAGAATTGGCCACTCTAGGATTGAATGGATTAATGGGAATTGAGTATCTTGATGAGTGTAGATAATTTTGAATTTTATTATCAAGGGCTATTGTGGAAGTCAAGTGAATAGTGAATTGTGATTTTGTGATTACCTATGTTATTATTGTATTGCCAACATCAAAGCTAGTAAAAGAAAAAAAAAAGTGAAAAAGAAAGATAGAAAAAAAAGAGAAAAAGTGAAAGAAAAAGAAAGAAATTTACAAATAAAGCTAGTATGTATGGCAAAATCTTAAGTGTGGGGTAGTTACAAGGGAAAGATATGACTTCTAAAAGGGTATGAATAGTGAAATTGAAAGAATTTTAAGATTGTACTTTGAATTGTGAAGGGTTGGGAAATTTTGGCTAAGTTCTTTATTGAATAAGTTAATGGGATGAAATTTGTGAATTATTAGTCTATTTTATCTTAGAGTGGCTATTCTTATTGTTGATCTTTTATCCATTCTTTGATAACCAATACCTTAACCCCATTACAACCTTTAAAAGACCTAAGTGATTCTAAGTTTTGTTTTTGAGTTGTTAAGCGGAGATGACCGTCGGATTTCGGTGCTAAAGGAGAGGTCTATGGTGATTCTAGAGTTTCAAGCGCGAAACCTTGAGTATACTTATGTGTACATTCATTCTAAACTTGATTATGAATTTGCATTGGTGTTTTGAATTTTGAAAATACTTAAAATGTTTTGGTCTTATACACACAAGGAAACTAACTCATATTGTCTTGATTGAATTTATTCTAGTTGAAAGTTTTATTAAGTGCTCTTGTTAATTATTAAATTTGGTTTTGAAATGCATGATTCTTTATTTGATTTTGATTATTTTGAGAAGTTGGATTGTTCTAATTTACTCGAGGGCGAGCAAAGTTTAAGTGTGGGGTATTTGATAAGTGTGAATTATATATAGTTTTTAATATATTTTTAGTTGTGTTATTTAGTTATTTTGGTTTTATTTAGGTTAAATTAGAGTTATTTTGTTAATATTTATGTTTTTAGGGTCAATTCTGTGTTTTGTATGATTTTCAGGGTCAAATTAATAAAAAAGGGCTTAAAGTGTAAAAAGTGCAAAGTTTTAGGCCAAAAGTGCAAAATTGAAGAAATTAAGCAAGAAAAAGAGCGTCCAGTCCAGAGGTTTAACACGTGACCACGTGAAGCTATGTTGGTTTAAGGCACGTGGCCACGTGAAGATGTGAAGAAATCATGAAGCAATAGAGACGTGGCTATGTGAAGAAATGAAGAAGTGAAGCCGTGGCCATGTGAAGAAAACCAAAAAAGAAATGCAAAGGAACCACGTGACCACATGGATTCCTATTGAAGGACCACACGTGGCCATATGTGGAGAAAGGTCTAAAGACACGTGACCATGTGTTCATTTACACAGGAACAGGACGTGGCCACGTGATGAAGTTTTCCTATTCGCGCAGTTTTTCCTCGAGCTTCCTATTTTGGCAAATCTTCCTATTTTGAGCAGCTAAATTATTTTCAATTTAATTCTAAGAGTTTAGGAAGAAATCTACCACATTTTTGCCTATAAATAGAAGACAATTGCACAGATCAAAGGGGATTGAAGGGAGGAATGAAGAAGATCAATGGGGGAATCCTTAGGATAAAATCTTAAAATTTAGCTTTACTTCTTTAGTTTGTTTTTACATTGTTCTTTGTTTTCTTTATTTTTCTTTTCAAACCTTGTTTTAGTTTTTAATTATGTTTAGGAAGTAGTTTTTTTTTGTAATAGATTCTTAAAATCTTATATTTTCATTGTTATGACTTTGTTTTGAGCTTAATTTCAATATCGGTTGATTATTTCTTGGTTTTAAGCATATTCTTATCTTTGATTGTATTGAGATTGATTGTTAATTTATTGAATAAATAACTAAAGATTGGTTTTGACATAGTTAATGATTTGCATGTTCTTGGGTTAACTCTTTAATGTTTATGCATGATTATTATCTGAAATATGAAATAATTATGTGTTAATTTTATTGGTTAATACTAAGAGAGGAAGAACTAAGAATAGGTGAAAGTTAAATCTCTTGAAAAAGGCTTTAATAGACATCTAGGAGGATTAATTCAGACTTTTATGCCAAGTATTGAATTGTTCTGAATAAGGGAGTTTAATGCTTGGAATGATAATCTTGAATAAAGTTATCTGGTTTTATTTATCTGAATTCTTCATAATCATTGGTGTTATTATTTGAATTTAAGTCATTACAATGAAAGTTAAGGTGGATAGTTTTTTTAGCAAGAGAATTCCGGTTATTGTTTTGTTTTTAATTCATGTTTTAGCTTTTTTTTTTGTTTAATTGTTTATTTTGTTTAATTTTTGCTTTTGGATTAATTCATACATAGATATTATTCTTAGTAATCCATGTTCCCTTGGGTACGATATTTGGGATCTTAATCTATATTTTCCTATATTACTAGCCGATCTAGTACACTTGCTAGACACTGGTCACTTGTCCCATATTTAATATTATTTAAAAATTTACTTTTTGATCATTTATCCTCAACATTTTGTTGAACTTCGCTCTCTTTTTTAGAAGCAAATTTTTATCTTAGATTAATTCATTGACCATTTAGTTTTAACCTATTGGATGTTTGGTAGAAATGAGTCGATTTCTTGATAATTTACTCTATTGCATATATTTCATAGTAGTCTCAGCATTCTTTTGAATTAGAAAATTCAAGGCTCGAATTTAATAAGTGAAATAAATTTTTGCATGAACTTAATTTGAAATCTTTGCACATTAGGTGATTGTTAAAACCAGTTGAGACATTAAATAAATCTTTGTGTGCTTATGGTTTGAGAATCTAGTTGCTAGAATTTGAAAACAAAAAAGAAATAAAAGAGAAAAAAATGGGAGATTAGCAAATAAAATTTTACTTCGATATCCATTAAAAATTTTGATATGAGTAGAGCTAGTAGCCGCTTGGATTTTTGTTGTCTAAGTAACCGGGTGTATGCGAGTCAGAACTGGGTGCCCTCGCGTAAAAAGGACCTCTACATTCCTTGTAAGCAATCCTAGTTTTCCCCATGAAAATAAAAGAAAATAAAATAAAAGCATCAAAAGTAAAAATGATGCCAAAAATAAAAGTTTTGATAGTTTGATTCCCTTACTTGTTGAAATTTATGTGTGTGTTGTCTCTTCTGGTTTGGCAATCCATCTATGTGTATTGATTTAATTTTAAACTAAGACCTTAAAATTCTTGCATGCTTAAATAATTTTGAGCCTTGTTGTTTTTAATTTAAAAAAAGGGTAGTTAAGGAACCCATGCTATGATATGAATTAGTAGAAAATTTTCTGAAAGTCGTTCTCTGATTTGCCTTGCACTTTAATATGGTTAAAGCTTTTAGGATGGGATTTGGTTGAGGATGAGAATGCTTCTGATGGGATTGATTGTGTTATTTGACTAATGCTTGAGGACAAGCATGGGATAAGTGTGGGGGAATTTGTTAAGCTGCTAAAAAAGCATTTATTTGATTGAATTTTGCTTATTATTTTGCGTTCTTTTAAGTTAATTTTAGGTGCTTTTCATTGTTTTATTTATTTTGATGTCTGTAGGAGCAAATTTTGAAGAATTTATATTTTTTAGGCTAATTGGAGATGATCTGGAGAAGCAATGAATTTTTGGAGCAAATTTAGAGCAAAGAGCTGATAGTTGAAAATTCTGGAAGTTGCCTTGCCCAAGGAAATTATCCAGTTGCCCAATGCAGAAAGCCAAGCCTTGCCCAGTTTTCTTGCCCAAGTTGTCCAAGGGACTTACCCAAGGGAGTTGACAGTGGAGTTACGATTTTAATATGTTTCCTATGCGAATTTGACCTAGCCGCCACTTCTACCCTAACTAATATTTAGGAATATTACGACCTTAATTTAGAAAATAAAAGGCAGTAGTTTTAGGAAGTTTGGATTCTATTTAGTATTTTATTTTATTTTTCTTATTTGGGTAGGAGTAAACTACTTCTTCTTTAGGAATTTTATTAAGAATAAAATGGGGAGATCAGATCATGTTGAAAAAAGAAAAATGAGGGATTCTGAACTAGAGTTTTTTTCCTCATTCTCTATTTGTGGTTTTATAACAGCCATGAGTGGCTAAATATTTTTTTTAGTTAAATATTAATTCAAGGCCAGGATTTCTTTTACTGTGAGATTGTTGTACTTAATTTTTGTTCTTAATTTCATATAGTGTTCATGTTATTTACTGTGGATTAGGGAAACCATATCCCGATTATTGTTTGTTAGGTGTGCAATTTGAGCTCGTTGTGCATTTAATTAAACAATATATTGCTAATTGAATTTTCTAAATCTGTAATTATTTAGTAAAGTCAATAAGAAGTAGCGATCAATGTAACTTCCTCATAAGAGCTGTTATGTTGGTAGATGCATGATTTGATCTAAATCGATCTCGCTTGTAAATTGGTTGACTTAGGTCGGGTCTTTCTAATTCGTAATGTAGTCAATAGATTAAATTCTTTCGCTTGTTAAAGGTTGTTTATTGATTAGGAATTAATTACAGTCTTACTTGATTAATTCATTAATACGGAAAGATTAGGTCGGGAGCGCGAAGCCAACGACTATAACTAGTCCATTGTTTGGTTTTAAGAATTATTTCTTCATCAATGATCAGTTGATTGAATCCTGTGCTACGAATGTCTTTAACTGAAATTTTTCATCCATTGATTTTGTCTTTATTTATTTTTTTGTATTTTTACTTTATTGTTTTGATTTTGTTTTTTATTTATTTAATTTTTAGTTTATAAAATCCCCCCATCTTTTATTTTTTGTTTGTTAATTTTCTAGTTATTTAAAGAATTAAAACTCGATCAATCCCTGTGGATTCGACCCTGCTCATTACTAATTATAAGTTAGTTTTAAGTAGGAATTTTATTTTTGTTGGTTTTGACAGCCACCAATATCTCTGAAGCAGATAATCTCCATAAAGCCATTAATTGACATTATATCTCCAGAAAAGACAATCTCCACAAAACAACTAAAGACATTGACCGATCGATCGGTATTGTCCCAATCGCTAAGCTTGACACAGCCAGAGATGTGAAAGTTAAAATCCATTTCGCTTACAAGATAAGTCCCTCTGATAGGCTCGACGTCCATTCTGAGCTAAAGATGCAAGGTACACTGACACTTGACTTGCAAAATTATCAAATCTTCACAACAATACAAAAACCCAAAGGTCATTCGCCATGCATGATTGTCCGACGAATAGCCAATCAGCTAATACTTTAATCAAATTAAAGACTAAAAAGTCACCTACTGTGCTCGACGCGATAAATCTAAATCACGACTTTCGCCTGGATGAAAAATTTGTTTTTTTTAAATTCGATTGGATTAAGCGATCGTCAATCCAAAATAGTTGTGCAATGCAATGCTTGAAAAAGCACTTTAAAATTTAGGAAGTATTCTCCTTAGTCAATTTTATGCATTCTCCATGTCTAACTTTCATACACTCTCCATGGTTGATAGTGTTTATTCTCATTAGCTATTTTCATGACAAATTTTTCTAAAATGAAAATTGCAATACGAAGGCACAATTGAAAGGCAAATCAACTTTTATATATGAAGAATTCTTGCAAGGTACAAAGCGAAGAGAAAAACCACCACAAAAAAAACTATATTCCGAAAACTTCTTTGGAACCCGATTGAATCCTTATCCCCGATCGGACCTTCCACTATAAAGTACGCGAGACGAGGATCCCAGTGCCTGAAGACCTCCTACCCGATCAATCAGAGGCAAAAGTCTGAGGACAATGTGAATTTTGAGGCTGATACTGAGAGAATTCGGACGTGTCGACAGCCTTGATGATGATGGTTTTCCTTACATTGATGTCAATTCGCAGAGTGATGACATAGTAATTGGAAAGTACACAGAATTTGGCCAAGATCATAGTATAAAAATCGAAGCACGAAGAGGCGTGGTCCAGAAAGTTGTTTTGACTTCCAATAACAAGGGAAAAACTTATGTTATATTGTCTCTAAGATTTTGTCTACCAATGGCAAATGAACGGCTTACTGTTCTCACATCCAAGCGTCCCCTCGTTCATCACCATAGAATTTGGGCAAGCCATTGCAGACACCTTTACGGGAAGATCATATTAAAAAAGGATTTCAACCACTTCCTCCTCCGTGAGTTTTGAAGAACGAGCCATGATCTCATGGTCTTTATAAGACTCAAGAAAACTCCAATTTATAGACTTGATGCCGCTTGAAGCCATCTCTAATAAAGGAAAAAATGAAAAATGATATTATGAATGAAGGAATTACTTGGGTAATCTTGCAGGAACTCCAAAATCGCTGAAATGACAACGTTTGTGAAAAAAAGGCATAACAGAGTTCTACTAAGTCTAAGGATCACTAAAAAATGAGGAAAAATCACCCCAAAGTCATCTATTTATAGGCTCTGAGCTTCTGAAATTCTCCAACCACCTCTTTGCTGAATAATCGCCACGTGTCTCCAATCCATTAAATGCATAAATGGTGGAGAATGAAGCGTCGCCCTCGGCACATGTGCAGGCATCAAATGCATAACAAAGAGTGAAGTGTTGCCCTCAGCGCATGTGCAGGCATTAAATGCAAAATAGTTGTCTGAACTGAACGGACGCATCTCTTCAAACGGGCGCCTCCCAAAAATTTAAAAATCTCGCCAAAAAGCTTAAATCACCCGATCAGATCCATTGGAGGGGGGACAAGTGATAACTATGAAAAATACATCTCTAAAGGCCCAATCAAGTTGGCCCAACAACACTTGGCATGGCCCAAACCCAATGACAAAAGGCAAAGCGTGAGCTGGAAGACAATATAGGAAGGCGTGATATCTGATCGGACTGATGGGACAGCATGTCCTATCAGCCCACTGACACAAGCCAACGCCCATACTCTTCACCTGCTCCTTCTCACATCGTCGCTCACCTACTCCAACTATCAGTTATCACTCCTCGAGGTACTCGAGTACCCCTCCAAATAACATAATGGCTTCAGGTATTGAACATCCGAGACTCTCTCTCTAAACACTCTTTCTCTAAAAGCTACTAACTTAAGCTTCAGAGTGCTAAAGCTCGGGTCCGACTGGGCACTCCCTTTTGTAGGTCCAGCTATCCGATCGGATACCCTCAACTGCCAACTCTCCTTCTTACAGATAAAGATATTTCAAGCTTTATTTGGTATAAATTGTTCCCTTTGCAGCCGAAATTTTTCCCTGTTCATTTTGCTATTACTTTGTTTCTTTTTAGCTTATCTTTTTTTATTTATTCTCGTGGTGTTGCATTTTGCTTTTAGATCTATGTTTCCTGACTCTAGATTTAATTTCAATTTCAGATCTGTAGTTTACGAAAGCTATCATCAATGTGTAGATAACTTTTTTTATTAGAAATAAATATCCCATAATAGATTTGTATTTTTAAAACCTCAGCATAATACTGAAATTCAGCATTTTTTTCTGAAATGACTCTAATTTTATGACTTGATTCTCTTGATAGATACTACATCAAGCTTAACAATGTTATCCTTGCCGAAGCGAAGCACTTGCCAGTGTGAATTTCTTTCTGATTTCTAGTCTTTTGCTTTTGTTGACTATAACTTGCTTTTGCTGCTGAAATATAGTAAGTTACAAGGTTTTCATGCCTTTACTGATAATTATTCATGATGTGTAAAGTCATTATTTTTAGGTGGAAAGGAAGGAGTTCCTGTGGTTGTTTAATTATTCATGTGATGGGAGTTATGAATTTATTTAGAATTTTGGCTTGGTTTTATAGTAGAGTTGCTCATGTTTTCCTTTTTGTAGCTAGTTTGATTTATTTGTTCGAGTAATTCCTAATACCAATTTCAGTGAGGGTTTTAAGTGTGGAAAGTTTGAACTCACTTAAGTTCATATGACTTCTACCGTTTGCTGCATTTCTGGTTCTATTATTTTTTATTCTATGTTTAATTTTTGCTTTTTTCATTCTTCAGAATTCTATTTTTTTTAATCATTTATCCACTTGCTTTTAAATTGTGTTACTTGTGAGAAATCTTCTACCTTATCGCTTATTGCTTTTAAATTGTGTTACTTGTGAGAAATTTATTGGGTGTGCATCTGATTGGGGCTGGTAGTCATTCTTATTTCTATTTAAGATAGCTTAGAGAGAAAGATCTTTTAGCTATTTTTTGGTGCCTTGGCTTCTGTGCACTTTGCTGACAAACTGACATGTTTTGTTTTCTAGCTATATAGGCTGAAGGATTTATACATTCTCACTAGAATGGTTTTCAGTTGGTTTCATTGCATTTTAAAATGAAACAAAAGCTTGAAGTTCTTATTTATACTGAGCGTCTGAGCGAAAAGCTTGGCTAATTTCTCAAATCGATATCGTCATTGTCGTTAGATTTTGGAGTCTTTTTGTGATAATATAATATGACTCTATTGTCATATTATGCCGTGAATAGTGGCGGTTAGGGAACGGACATGTAGGTGACAAGTGCTTTGTTTGGATCTTCTTGATCCAAGCAAAATGCTCATTTTCTAGATCGCTAGTTTGATGTTCTACTTGGCTGAAAACTTAATGTAGTGAGTTTCAAGAGAATCTTGGTCGTCAACTCATATTCCTACAATATATGCTTTTAGATTGTGTTTAGTGTGTTGTATTGGAAGCACATCATGTCATGCCAACATTGGCATATCATGCAATTTAACAGGCCTTTGACGTTGTGTTGTAAATTAGTGAAGAAGCCACTGCATTTCGTTATAGCTCAATTTAAGTTGTTGTTAATAGAAAACAGGAAGTTCAGAACTTCAGATGCAATTCTCATGTTGTTTTCTTAGTTTGTATGCACTGCAAATGTTGTAATATGGTACTCAACCTTCTGTTAGAAAGAATTAGATAATTGCTATGTGAAAACTTTTAGCTGCAACTGGCGAAAAAAGAAAACTAGCACCATTTTGAAATTATAAATGAAAATCTGAAAATAACAAGAAAAAACTGCATTAATGTTTCAATTCCTAAACAATATTCTAGTTTACCTGTTCGCTGATAAATAAATCACTTTATGAAGTTTATTTTTTCTTAAGGTGGTTATCCAAAAAGACTGTACAATATGAAAATGTTTCCTTTTTTCATATTATATAGTTTTGAGCAGTTTTGTATCGACTTTATAAACGAAAAACTGCAACAGATATTTATCTAATATCTGATTCTTACTTTACCTATTTTTTCGTATGCATTAAATTTTAGAAACTTCAGTTTTGTTTTTAGCCTTGTCAACCTAGTAGTAATTTTATGCATTAACTTCATGATAAGTTAATTTTATTGTTATATGAATTGATTTATGAAAATTAGAGTTTGTTATTTGCTTATGGCCATTTGCTGTCGCATATATTATAGAAAGAATCAGGGATTTGACATGATCACATTTCATCAAATTAAAATTAATTGCTAGTTGATAATAGCAGGAGGATCTTCTTCTGATGTTACACCTCTCTTTTTTCTCTCATTAGATGCAACGATCTTTTATCTCCCTGTTCTGTTTCATTGTAATACCAAGGGCCATATTTAATTTGACCTATGGAATATGATATTTTGATGTGCATGTATAATTTAACTTATAATTTGACTTTTTGTTCATTATAAATTATTTTGATATTTGTTTGAGTGAGTTTTGTTCTTATGTGGAGTAGGATGTGAAGAATGAAGTAGAGGCCTATATGCTGAAGGAGTTATCATTTTTAAAATGTTATGAGAAAGCTACAAAATTAGCTCAAGAAGATAATGCTGCAAAAAGGGTTGAAATACAAACAAATGTTTGTAGCCTACAAGAAGCAAAAGATTAAGAAACTTGAAGACAAACTGGAAAAGGTAGGTGAAAGATGAGTTTTTTTTGGCTGTTGTAAGTTCATTTTAAATAAATGGTTGGGTACTTGGGTAGGTGGACATAAATTAAGCTTGTCTGACATTTGCAATATTAGCCAATTGTTTTAATTTTATTAATTTGGTTAGTGAAACTTTCAAGTATGCATTAACTTTTTGCAACCTCACACAAAAAATAGAAAAAAGCTTGTAGTTGTTGTTGTATAAATTAATACTTTTAAACTTTGTAATGGTTGAAACCTTATAAAGATGAAATTAAGAGTATTTGTTTAGGCATGGATGGATAAAGTTTAAAATGATTGGTTAAAGCTGAAAATTCATGCAAAAGCTTGGATTTTTCGAGAAATAGAAACTGAGGGTTAGAGAACTAGTTTGTCTGATTGTGACTTCAACATAGAAGTCTTTTTAACTTTCTATTTTTTATTTTTGATTCTTTTTGTTTAAAGGTTTAGGTGGTATTGACGGTGAGTTTAGGTGCAATTGACGGTGAGTTTCCTCAGCTATGATTAACAAGTGCATGTTCTTAGCA